>VZRN01003941.1:529641-596069 GCA_013397935.1 Dasyornis broadbenti
AGGCTCTGGGGTGTCCGTGACCGCCCGGAGGTGCTGAGGGCGGCCGCCTTGCGTGTAACAATGGGGACGGGATAATGGATCTGGAGAGCTTACCTGAGTATAGGAGTATGTGGAGAGGAGGTGTAGACAAGGTGTGGCCAGGCTCTTTTCCGTGGGACCCGGTGCTAGGGCAAACGGCCATGGGTACAGACTGAAACACGGGACGGTCTCTATCAGAAGAACCAGATGGGGAGTGAAGGTGCCCGAGCACAGGTGCTCCGGAGAGGCTGTAGAGTCTCCATCCTTGTAAACTTCCAAAAGATGTTTAATGCAGTAAACATGAGCCTGAGTAGCTGGCTCCAGGTGGCCCAGCTTTAGCAGGAAGTTGGTCCAAATGACCTCCAAATGCCCCTTCCGACCTTACCTGTTCTATGATAACAAACTTTTAAGTCAGTGAAACTGTAGTGCGTATGAAATCGCCATTGCCGTTAAAGACAGAACTTGCTATTTGTAACATCCACAATAGCAAAGCAGTTTGGTTTGCTGCACAGTGCTTACTTGACATTAATACAAGTTTAATGAGTGTTGAACAGTAAAACTAAGCAATGGAAGTTTTGTGGTGTTAATTCCATGCTTCTGCATGATGTTTCCAAACAGTGATCCAGGATCATGTCACAGACTGCACAACAATTAGTGAAAACTCCAGTGAGACAGTATGTCATTCATACAGCAATTCCCCTTTTCTGTTACTTCCATTTTGCATTGTCAAGTTTCAGTGAATTTTGGATGAAATGCTGGAAATAGTTAAAGTTGATAAAGAGAGCTATTTCCTTGAAAAAAAAATTGCACAGATAATATAGTAAACATTATTTCAAGACAATAGGACAGTGAAAAGACCATTATTGTAGGAAGTATTTGTAATTATGTTTTTAAAACCATGTGATGTGTTGTTTTGGGGTTTTTTGTCTGTTGTTTAAGCACGTGTTTCTTAATCAGCTAAAATGGTTTTAAAGAAGAAGAAGGAAATTCAGGTGGATGCCTTCTTTCTTGATCATGATCAGCTTGAAAAACTTCAGAGTAAGTAGGGTGGTATTTTTGAACTAACGTGACTTCTCTTGCCTTTTAGTAGCTACTGAAATTGATCTGTTTTTTTTTGCTTATTATGTTTTATTTCTAGTGGATTTGCTTTGTGAGTTTCAGGTGTGTTTGCTCTGCTGTGGCTTGTTTTTATTTTGTAATGTAATATTTTTATTTTGTAATGCCTATGACTTCTTATATTGGCAGAGTTTAAAAAATCCTTTAGAGTATCGCAGCTTTGCTTTGAAAACTCTACTTTGTCTTTGGTGTTAAGGTAGTAGAAGGTCCTAATTGTGAGCTCACTTTCAGGCCTCTAATTCAGCGACAGCTGAAGTGCTAGCCTTAATGGGTAGGATAACACTGAATTTCCAAGAATCACGGAATGGTGGAGGTTGGAAGGGTTCTCTGGAGGTCGTTTTCCCAGTCTTTGTGTTTTCTGCAGTTAAGTTATTTTAAAGCTGTTGTTCAAATGGTGTTGTCTTTTGTGGGGCTTTTTTTTTTGTTTGTTTGATGAGAGAAACTTCCAGTGATATTTACTGGAAAAAGAACCAAAAACAAGTAATACAAGATTTGTATACTAAAGCTACTACTATAGGGTAGCACTGATGAGGTCCCACCTGGAGTGCTGCATCCGATTCTTGGCTCCCCAGTACAAGAGTATTAGGGGCACGTTGGAGAGACTCTAGTGAAGGGCTAAGATGATGAAGGACGTGGAGCATCACTCCTATGAAGAAAGGCTAAGAAAGCTGGGACTCTTTGGGCTGGTGAGGACAAAGCTCGGAGGATCTTGGCAATGGGTTAAAAATATCTGAAGGGAGGACATAAAGGAGGCAGAGCAGGTATTTTTTCTGTGCTGAACAGTGATAGGCCAGGAAGGCATGGGCACAAACTGAAACACAAAAGATTTCCTCTAAACATCTTCTTTTAGTGTGAGGGGAAACACTTTTTTAATGTGAGGGTGACTGAGGACCAGCACAGCTTCCATAGGGAAGCTGGGGAGTCTCCAGTCTTGGGGGTATTCGGAAGCCACCTGGCCATGGTCCTGGGCAGCCAGCTCCAGGTGACTCTACTTGAGTAGGAGGGTTGGACCAGGTGACCTCCAGAGGTCTCTTCCATCTCAGCCATGCTGTGATTTTGTGACAGTAGTCTTCTTATTGCATATGAGCCCTACTATTATGTTCTAGTGAAACTGATTTTTTTTTTTCATTTGTTACGAAAAAAGTTGTGTTAATGTGTTGTAAGGTGACTTAAGTGTTCACAACACCAGTAGGTTTACTGGAACAGGAAAAACCCCTAAGAATGAAGCAGTCACTTCTTCTTACTATAAGCTATGTATTATTTATACTGCTTATGGTAATTCCTTCGTAAAAAGGGACTCTTCTTCCAAATGTAGGGTTTTCAAAGGCTGAAGAACAAAATCTGGCGTCTCTGCTTCTGCACTGTGCACAGCTGAGAAATGGCATCCAGCAGATCCAGTGTATTAAACAAGTAAGGTTTCACTGCTGTTAGGGTGGTTTTTGGTAACTGACTGTGTCCTGTGTGCTGTTAATAGCAAGTACAGCTCTAAAATAAACTTTTAATGTTTTGTACATTCCTGGAAACATATAAAAAGCAGTTGTTGCTGCTGCACATGCATCAGGTAGTAATGTAGTTCTACCACTTAAATTAGCAAAGGCCACAGTTACTGAAAATGGTGGAAGGCAAGTGATACCAAGTTTCCTATTTTGTATGTATGGTTTTTTTGTTTTTAGAGGTGTTCTTGAAACATTATTTAAAACTTGAAACTCAAAGGGAAATGGTAAAGAGAGAACAGTTTTACATCATATGCTTGGATGAGAGGGAAATCTGCCACTGTTAAAGATGGTATATAGAGTTTTTTGTTCATCATGTATTCTTTTGATTATAGATTATACCATTGGTGAAGCAGATGGATCAGAGCTCTGCAGGTGATCCCATGGTGAAAGCTTGTTTGGACGTTTTGGGAGAGACATATTTTTCACTGGGTGCGAAGAATCCTTTGAAGAAAGTGTTAGCAAGGTAAAAAATTGAGTAGTAATCTTTTTTTTTTAATGCTTTCCTTACCTACAGGTCAGTAATTTGTCATTCACTAGTAATTGCTATTACTTAAATACTGAAAATTTGCAGTACTAATATGTGAATATGTACTGTTTTCCTTTCTTGCTTAGTTAAAAATCTTAATTATAAATAACACATCACTGGATAAATAACTTCAAAGTGAAGCATTATTTTGGTCTGTTTCGTTACTGGAAAGACACCATAGTGTGTAATTAGCAGTTTGAACTTTTACAGTCTAGTGTTAGAACAGAAATTTAAAGTACAGAATCTCGGCTTTGTTAAGTTCAAAGGAACTTGGACAGTTCAGAGGAATCATAACTAAATTGTGGTTTCTTGTACTTATTTTTATCGCAATTAATTTTTTCTATTGCACAATTACTGTATTTCTTTAGTGAATTTATTATAGCATGAGCATTTTTTAAGTTCTGGTGCTTAGCTGCCTTCCTTTCTTTGTCTGAAAACATTCATTGTCCTGCTGAGATGCAGGGCTTCCATCCTGTGTTTGATTGCAGGGCCCCTAAAGCTGTGCACCCCTTTGACAGGTTTTCTAGCCGCAAAATGAGAACGTGCATGTTAATTTTAAAACAGATAATGTTTTCATGCAGGAAGAAACATCTTTCTGTGTATCGGAGTTTTAGCTGACATTGATTTTGGTTGAGTGGATGTCCAACACCTCAGTAAAAGCAAACTGATTGTGCTGTTTCTTCCTGTTGCAGTTCACTGAATGGTCTTCCTGAACATTTGATGATGCCAGCTGTGCAAAGCTTTGTGTGCTGCCTTCGGGAAGAACTGAAAACCTCAGATGTGTATTTGTACAGAAAAGTACTGGACAACCTTGCTTCCTGTATGGAGGGCTTCAGCTTAGGTACAGTGACATGGAGTGGTTTAACTTGCTCAACACTGCATTGCACCTTGGTGCCACAGCTGATAATGATGTTTGCAGTTATATAAAATGAATAGTGCTGGCTAGTATTCTGTACTTAAAATGTATTTTTTTCCCCTCTAGGTAGAGCCAGTATTAAGAACCTGTTTGAAGAAGGTAAAGTTACATTTTAAGCTTCACTGCAGGTTATTGGGTAGGGATATATTTGAAGAAGGGACATGAAGTAGGCATGAAGATCTATCAGATCTGATTTCCTCCTGGTTAGTTATCAATGAACTAGTATCCTCATGTGGTACTTTTTTTTTTGTCGAAGACAATACTTTGATTTGTTCCCTTAATTTCTAGGAGTCAGTTTTACTTTACTGGGCAACCCCAGATATAAATCTGAGACTGCACCAGTGAGTGATTCTGGTAGGGAGAATTGATATCTCACAGGATTGGGTCAAGTGGGTTAGAAACTTGTTTTCTACCAAGTTGTTATGAAACAGCTTGAGATTTTGCTTTAGCATTGCTTGTTTTTGTCTGCACTGAAATGTCAGTTTAATTTGTTGGTGAAATGGAAGAATCACCACTGTGTGGGTAACTGTTCGTAGTATCTGGGTATGATGTGTATGTGAGATTGCTTTGCTGGAAATTTTTTGTTCTATTTCTCTTGTAAGTAAATTCATACCATAATTATTTTCACTAGTTCTTCAGTTTCTGCAGAAGTCACTACTTGACATACAGGAAGAAAACAGGCAAGTGAATTCAATAGAAGCTCTGCTTTATCTCGTTTTATTTCACTCTTGCAAGATAATTTTTTTGGTTTGAAATACCACTTTGATAACCATATATTAATGAAAGATGGGAATATGATTTTACAGTGATACAGATTTTAAATTTTAAAAAGGTGCTTATTAGTTTCTTTTCTTTTGTGACAATATGATGATACAAGAGAGATAAGGCACTGATGCTGTGTTAGAGCTACTACTTCTAAGGGAGGCCTTTGAGTTGTAGTTTTACTATCTGAATTGTGACTAAACAGTGTAATTAATAGATACCAAATTCAGGTAGATTAAGACTCTTTCATGTTCCAGGAGTGTTTAATTCAGCATCGATGTACTTGACATTTTCCAGCATTTCATGAAGTGCGGCTTCTTCGCTGCGGTCTCACATTGTATACCCAGAGGAGAAGGGTACTTAATGAAGTGTTTTGTACACTGGAAGTTTAGCTACTTTCTGTCTTCATGTTAGAAGAAAGTCAAATCATAGAAATATGCGTTGTATATGGAGGAGCTACTTGAAAAATTAGAGGGGAGCAGTACTGCATTCTGCTGGCCTTTTTGGAAAGTTTCAGGACAAGTTCAGCTCTGCTCAGCAGAATCAAATGAATGAAAGTTTGTCAGAGGAACCTGCAGAAAATGTAGCAGAATTTCTCATTTTTGTTTGTTAATTTCATTTTAACAGACTACCCTTGAGTCTGCTCATTGTTTTCCTGTAGTTACATATCTGATCAACTCAAGCAATAAATTAGTTTTTACAGTTAATTCTATCTAAAGTTGGCAGAATATGGTTTTCTGGGAATGGTGAAGCATGGTTTTAATTTCTTTTTTGTGTGCTTGCCTTTTTTTTTTTCTTTTCCACAGAAAGAATCATGGAAATCGCATTGTTCAGACTCAGCTGATGCACGATTTACTGATAGCCGTTAAAGTTTCAATGATGCTTATACAGAAATTGCAAGAAAATATCCAGGGATGTCTTTGGAAACACAATGAATCTTTTGCTTGGCAAAGTATGTGTAGTCTACTGAAAAGTTCCACAAACTTCCTAATGGATGGTAAGTTTAGTAACATCCACACCCTAACATTTTGATTAATCCAGTGTTTGTTGTCTTTATAGTAAACAACCTGCATGTCTAAAAACTTAGTCTAGCTTGCATGGAAATTGAACTACTGAGATTAATGGGAGTGGGAGCAGTAGTTGGTCTTTTGGTGAGCTGTGATTTGCAGATTGCAGTTTTAGACTGTACAGTTTAACTTGTCCCACTACAAAAAGCAAGGTTAATGCCGTTATTAATACTTCAGAAACTAACAGAAATGCTCTTGAAAGTCACCAAGTGTCTGTGCCTACCAGAAATATATACACCTCTTTGAAATATGCTGTTATGGGCATGCTATAACTAATAGTGTTCTCAAACAGATGTTTTTGTACAGTAAAATTTAACATGTGTCGATAGGCTCTGCCTCAGCCCTGCCTGCCTTGGTGGGCAGTCCTGTGTTTTCTTCTGTTAAAGATTTTAGCAGTTTCTTATTATACTGTAGCATAAAGCATGGTTAATATTTGCAATCCGGGTGGGCACTGCCGATCTGTGGTTATACAAGTAGTCTAGCAAAATTCAATACCATCTTTTGTAATTTTGATACATAGTTCTAGCACACAGTGTTTACTGCATTCTAACGTAAAATATCTTTATAGCAACGCTCCTGCAGACTGTTCAGACTACCTCAGGACTGGCTGTTATTCTGTTTATCAGAGCTATGTATGAACCAGCTGAGGAATTACCTTCCTTGGTAAGTGTATTTCTTGGCTAAAGACTGTGCAATGTCATCGTGTTGTTAATCTGTGCTATCAGTGTTGTCTAGAGGCTTTGCTGATACAAATGCCAGGGCTTTCCAGCCTCTTTATCAGTTCTTAGCTGGAGTATAAATCCTTTCTTCTCTCCTTGCTATGTGAAGTAATAAGTTTTGGATTTTGAATTTGAGAAAAACTATGTACAGGAAATCTCTTCAGCTCTTCTAAGCTATGCACAAAACAGCTTTTCTGCTGTGCTGTGATACTGTAACGTGTGTTGCTTTGGTGTTCCAGATCAGTGCCTTGCTCCTTGGGACAACGGAACTCTCAGGTGTGCCAGCGTGGTTCGTGAGGAACTGTGGGGTTCTGTGCACGGCAGAACTCCCGGACTCTGTCCTGCTCTTCCTTTGCCATGGAGCACTGGCTATGCTGGATTGGAAGAATGGCAGCATGGGTGAAAATGGAGAGAAACTATTATTAGATATTGCATCAGTCTTGTTGTCATTGAGTTCAGAGTAGGTTTATCTTTTAATTTGTGTTGTTTCATGTTTGGGAGGAGATGTTTATCTTTTTACTTCTATTTTTGCATGACCCCTGTGGTCCTGGTGGAATACCTCTGATTTTTCAGTGTAATGATACTAGATTTTGCCACAGATCATGCAATATTTTTAATATATTCAGAAAAACTCTGTAAATTTGAAAAATAGAATAATGTTGCATATGTAGTTCTAAGTTTCAATTTCTTCTTGCATGCTAAAATAAAATTATGGTTTTTAACAGGAGTGGGAGTGGGATTAATTTATTAATTCCCTTATGGTAAGGTGTGTCAGTATCAGTTCTTATGTAGACAGATAAACTTTAGTTTCAGGACATCACATCCTATCCTTATGAAAGTTCAGAAGAAAGCAAAGTGTGCCAGTGAGTGGAATAGTTGACATAAGATGAGTTTTAGGTATTTTTTTTCTGGCTGCGAGCATTGACTGCTTACATCTAATGGCCCACCAGCATTATTGGATTGGAGATTAAAACGTATTCAGATCAACCTTTGATCATGCCATGGATGGCAGTTTTGTGGTTTTGTTTTTGTACAATAGAGTACTCAGTTTTGATGGTTTTATATGGCAGTGAAGAGTTTTTCGTACATTCTCAAGAAGCATGCAATAACATAATGCAGCTCAAATGTTTATAGGTGCACAGCAATTTCTGTTTTTTTTTGTTTTATTTTTGTGATGCTTGTATGGTTCCTTTTCTCCGTTGTTAGGGGGTTTAGCTGCAATCACTTAATAGCACATCAGGTAGCTAAGCATGTACTTTGCAACATCCAGTTCATCACTTCTGTGTTCATTTCTTTTCCTCCATGAATGGCTTGTGTCTCCTAATCTGTTTTCATATAACGTAAATGAATGTGATGAACAGTTATTCTGAAATCCAAAATTAATTTTTTGGTAGAAATTGAAAAGTGAAAATAATTAACTTTTTTTTTTGTTCATTCTTTTTAAAAGGTTAAAAGAATCCAGTGTGGCAACATCTTTGTCTAGAATCCTTGCTATTTGGACTAATTCAGCAATGGCTGCCCTCGTTTCAGCCTCTCCAGATCTAAAAGTCAAACTTAATGGGAACTCAGACATAGTTGGGAAGCTGCTGGAATACATTTATACACACTGGGACCACCCTCTGGATGCCATCAGACACCAAACCAAATTGATATTCAAGAATCTTCTTCAAATACACCAAACCACCATTGCTGGATCCAATGAAAAATCAGACCCATTCTTTGCAAGGCTGATAAAGCATTTACTAAGCTTGGATTGGCATGTAAAAGGGAAATATGCTTCTCTTGGCTGTCTGGTGGAGTGTGTGGGCACTGAAAATATACTGCAGTTGGACAGAACAATTCCAGTACAAATCTTGGATGTGATGAACGATCAGTCTCTTGCGCCCTATGCTAGTGATCTTCTGGAAACCATGTTTACAAATCACAAGGCCCATTTTGCTGTGAGTTTTCAAGAAGGCACCAGGATTGACCAGTGGCACAACATGTGGGTTTCTCCTCTTCTAGTAATACTGTGTGAAGGGAACCATGACCAAACTACTTATATAATAGATTACTATTTACCAAAATTGCTCAGATGTAGCCCTGACAGTCTGAGCTACATGATTAGAATTCTTCAGGCCTCTGCAGGTGCTAATCTGGGTAAGAAAATAAACTTTGTATTTGTAGTTATGGTTGGATTTTTAAAAAAACCACCTCAGCCATGTGATTTTTGATCTATTATTATTGTTAGGATTAATTTGGGAGAAAAATTCCAGATGGTTATTATTGCTATTAGTAGTCATAATAATCATAAGTGTGTCTTCATGCCATGAACGAAATAATTATTATTCTTTCTGTGGGTGCCTTATAGTTCTCTTTACATGCCAGGGTTTGTTACATAGCCATTTTTTCCTCTACAGTTTCTATTTTATTTCTTACACAGGTGTGTCCAGTAACAGATTGGGTTTTTTTTTTTGCGAATACGTGGATACAAGATTTAGGATTCTCTTGTAGTTTTGAAGTAATTTAGTGTGATTCTAAAATAATGGCTTATGAGACCTCTCAAGGTCTTTTTTTTCACATGACATGTTTGAGATGAAGTTTTTTGGGATCCAGGTGACTTAGAACTACTTTAATCTATAGCAGCACTGTTTTTTGGGATTTATGGAGTAGAAATAAAAGGGAGCGGGGGCAGGCCATGTGTTGAAAGCATCGGGAGTTTCTGACAAGCATCGCAAATAGTACATTGTTTGTGTTAAACTGTAATTAGTGCTGGTTTTCATTTTCTTTAGGCTCTTGCAGTACTAGAGGGGCTCTTGGAGCATTAATGGCGTGCCTGAGAACAGCCAGGGCTCACGGACACCTGGAACTTGCAAATATCATGAGCAGTGGCCTTGTATCCACTGAGTGTATTAAACAGGGTCTAGTTCATCAACACAGCCAGGTAAAGGCACAACCTTTTATGTTTGTCTTTAAATTGGAACAATTGCTTTGCTCCTGAATATTGTGTTAGCATTGTATTAAAACAAAGGTGCCATCATAGGTGTCAGTAACTCTTTGGTATTTAATTTGGAAATATCTTTCAGGTTTGCATTGATGCTTTAGGTTTACTTTGTGAAACCCATCGTACTACAGAAATTGTGTCTCTGGAAGAAATGGAACTAATTCAATTTTTTATGATGTACAACTTGAACAGCCAATCTCCTTCTGTAAGGCAACAAATCGTTTCTCTGCTGAGAAAGGTAATTTCAAGCTATAAGAAATGTCTAATGTGTCTCTTATGTTAGTTATAATAACATTTAAAAAAAATAATGAGTATGTTATGAAGTCAGAAGATGGTTATGGCAAAAGAAGGCAGCGTGGAAGGAGATAATAATTGAGATGGGGGAAAAATGAGGGAGTCAGTTTGGCAAAAACAAGAGAAGTCCCATCTGTTTCCTTTCTTACCTGGTGCAGACAGAGGAACATGAGATGGAAAAATTGTGTTAGATGGGAGTGGGATAAGAAAGGAAATACTACTTGTGGATAGTAAAAGAGGTGGAGGAAGCACTTTTGAAGTGAGTCAAACTCTTTTAAGAGACACTGAGGCTGTAGAAATTATCAGCATTGAGGATTTTTTAATGGATGAACATACGTTCCATAGAAAATGAGGTGGGAGAAGAAGATCAGGCATGAATTTAAGGAGGGAGATGGAAGAAGGTGTTGGAGGTGTAGAGGGAGGAGAGAAAAAACTGGTCACAAAAGAGATGGGAAGCAAAACCTTGGGTGTAGAGTGGAGAAGGAAGGATCTGTTCTGTGTTACACTGTATGCAAACTTCCTAAAAATTACAAGCAGTATGATTTGGTAAATAAGCTGAAAATCTGCCTTTCTATTATTTCACTGTCAATGATTCTTATCTCACCTATGTTTTGCTTTTTTTTTTTAAAGTTATTTTGCAGGATACAAGAAAGTTCCCAAGTGCTTTATAAATTGGAGCAAAATAAAACCAAGCAAGAATTTGTTGAAAACTCAACTCAAATGCCTCCTTTGAGGATTTTGCAGCAATATAAAGTAAGTAGACTGCCAGAGATTCAGATAAGAGATGGAATAGCATTTCAGAAAGTTCATTGTTCCTGAACACAACCGGGTAAGTTAGGCTGTGTGTGTGTGTGTGTTAGGCAATAGTGCAGAAGGGAAAAACCTGTAAAGCCAAACAGTGCTGAGGAGCTTGTCCACCATGATGCATTTATGTATATTAATTTTGATTAAATATACTGTTGTTGATGAACTGAATGCCCATTAATATTTGGAGGGTATCTTTAAGGTCAATTTTGTTCAAAGCCAATAAAGGTTATTTTCTGAGGGATTGCTCTGTGATATGCATTGAAACAGCAGTAAGTGAGGAATGGCTATAGAGGTATTCTCAATCAAAAAAAAAAAAAGTATTGGGTAAATGTCCTGTGATCTGTTGGCCTTTTAGCAGCAAACTTTAAATGATGTGTGTTACTTGGACTTAAAATAGAGATCAGTTGAGCTTCAGTCTTTTTCTAGGTCTCCAGAATAATCAGAGAGTGAGAGAATGAATGACATGAAGCATGAAGACTTCTTTAGTATTTGTCCTTTTTATCCTGTTTAAAGGGTCACATCATCAGTTTCTTTGTGTCAATCTGTTCCTTGAGTTATACTTTTTTTCAGCTAATCTTCAAGATTTGATCCTAAGGCTATTTTTTTTGTGGGTGTGGGGAAGGGAAACTGTTGTATTTAAAAACCCAAATGATTGTACAGCCGTCACTGTCTAAGAAACAAGAAACTTTATCAATAATGTGAATGTCATCCAAAATTAACTGTAAAGTAATAATTTTTGGGGTAAAGCAGAATGTCCTTAATTCAGTTACTTAGGCTTTTGTTTGTAGGGCAGCAAGTAAATTGTCTTAATTTTTTTGTGTGGGGTTTTTTTTTTTTTCCCCCAGGATTTCATGTCATCTGTGTGCGCCAGACTTTTTGAGGTATTGTTTCCTGGTTCATCACACCCAACCAGGTTTTCTGCACTAAGTATTTTGGAATCAATAGCAGAAATATTTTCTGTTCCAAAAGGTGAGAAGCCTGTTTTATAGACTGTAGGAATGGGAGGTATTGAACAAGTATATTTTATGCCAGCTAGTCAGTTTCGTCAAAGGGTATTTTTAGTCCTTAATTTTTATGGCATTTCCTGGTTTGCTTTCATTTTGCCCCAAGGGAGGGTAGTAAGTTTTATTGGAAAAAGCAATATTGAAGTAAATGCAAATAGTTATGGCCTGTTGCTTATCTTCCATAAATTTGGATTTTCTTGCATAGTCTTTTTTAGCAAGGTTTTTCAGTGTGTTTTTGTTACTATGAAGAAAACTTCTGGACACGTTTCAGTGTATTTGATAAATTTACTCCTTTTTCCTGTACAAATATCTTGATAGTTTGAAATGCTGAATTTACAAAAACACTTTATTGAAAAAGATTGCATGTCTTCTTGATATTATACTAAGTAACAAACAGTTTTATTGGCCAGTTGTTGATGATGTGCTGCTGTTATTTTAAATTTTCTTCATGATGTTATGACAATCTTAATTCAAGAAGTATTTGATAGAGCCTTGGAGTATTGATGGTCTAGCTAAATCTTGTGTCTGCATCATATGGTCAACATAAAAGTATATTTTCAGTCTTAAATTGTAACATTTTTCTTTAAAGAAGGAAACTATCTAAGATTACAGTTGATTTTGAGAGGAAATAAAACATGTCTTGCTAAATCATTTCTCAAAACCCCTTGATAAATGATGAACACATGAATTTTATTATTCTTGAGTATGCAGTATATTGTTACTGCCTTTTTTAAAAATAGAAAGTTATCCTGAGTTGTTTATAAAAACAGCTGAGGATTTTATATATAGGACATTACTTTTATGAAGGAGATTCAGCTGTTGTGTTCTGTGCTGTATGGTGGTGCAGTTGTTTATATCTCAAAATTTCTGTCTTCTTTACAGCATTAGGTCAAGTCACCAGAATTCGCAACTCTTTTACATCTCAATTAAAACCAAAAGAAATTGTAATGGCTTACATTTTAGGGGATTATTCCTGTATAAAATAACTCAAAACACTAAACACCAAAACACACTGAAGCTTTTAACCTCTTTTTTGAAAGGAATTATTTTCTAATATTACATACTTAGAGGAAAAGAATTTTTAAATGAAACGAAATAAAAATTATTTTCATTGCTGAATTCAATGGGAATATATGGAATTTTGTTTTTGGTAATAAGTTATTTTCTGTATTTCTAAGAGTAATTTTTTTGATAAGGTAAGCCTTTTTTATTCCTAACAGTAAACATGGCATTTTAAGACCTGTTAAAAGAAGTAATATTAAAATAATAATTTAGCTAAAATTTTAATCTTCTTTTAGTATAGCAAAGCAGAATCTGTTGCTAATTCTGGAAAGAGTTACAGCAAAGCTATCTAAGGTATTAATTTCTTTGAACAGGCCAGGCACAAGTTTTTCAGCTGGATCAGGAGATTGATTCTGCTCGTGTCCACACTTTGATCCAGTGTTTTGCCAGTACTTTTGAGGAAGTAAAAATTCTGGCATTTAGGCTTTTGATGAAACTACGTGATGTTGCACTGAATTTACAGGTATGAACTTTAAAGAGCTTAAAGGGAGAAATTTTGTGAAGGATGAGTGTTCTGTAGTATCCCAGGTACTTGGTTTAGGTACAGAGCATGATTCCTGAATCTTAGAAGTTGATCCAAGTTGCCTGCAGTAATGCTCATCACTAACACCTTCTGTATATTTTTATAAAGCTTGTTCCATTACCCAAGCAGGCTTGTTTCACTAATGGATGAAGGAATTTGGGAAGTTCAGTGGGTATGACTGTGGACTATCAGCAAAATAGTTAATGCAAGCTCTTTGCTGAGCTGTGACTTCTCTTTGTAAATGATTGAGGCATTTGGACTTGGTTACTCTTGTATCTGAAGAAATTCAGCTCCCTGTTTTCTTTCCTTTCTGATTGGTCTCAGATTTTATTATCTGATTGGTTTTTTTGATTTCTCACAAATTTTGCCCTTTGATTTTATACTGATTTGTCTGTAATAATGTCATGAAAAGTTATTTTTAAATTAATTAGTACAGATGAACAAATAGCAGTATTTGTTCATCTGTACTAATTAATTTAAATTAATTAGTTAATTAATTTAAATTACTCCCAAGTAAACTATGCTTCTTTTTAATGTCCATCAGCAGATAAAACATGATATTTGGGGGGGAAAAAAAAAAATCTTCCTCTGAAGTGCAGTGTGATTGAATATTGCTTTATAAATGGGTGTCCCCATCCTCAATGTGTATGTAATTGCATCCTTGCTAAATACGAGCACATATGTGTTTTCAGTGTAAGGTGATCAGTGCACAAAATAAATGTTTCTTAAGACATATATACCAGCAAACTTAATGAGAAGCAGGTTCTCAGATTCCAAGGTGGTAAAGAAGCTTCATTAAATCAATCTGGAAGCTCAGTAAAATGAGTGATATTACTGTTGTTTTCTTTTTTTTTTTTTTTTCAGGGCTCTGAAAATCTAGTTCTTCTATTCCAGGTAGCAGTGGATCTTAGCACAAGTACTAAGCCATACGATTGTGTCACTGCTTCCTATTTGTTGAACTTTTTAGTACATCACAAAGGACTGCAGAACATTTGTTTAGGAAAATGGCTTCAGCATAACCCCCAGATGGATGAAAACACATCAGTGAGTACAGTGGAGAAGAACACTTTGGCAGGTAAGATTTTTTGGGGGAAAATTGTTTATATTTATTGAAAGTTTGCTGCTTTTCCTTTAGGCATTTGGTCAGAGGCTTAGTGAGTAAGAGATTCTTTTTCTAACTGGATTTTAAGTATATTGTGTTTTACTGTTAAGAAGCCAGGTGCTTTAGTAAGATCTTAATCTAGTCCTGTTTGTGTTGAAGAATTAAATATTCTAGAAGATGGCTTTTGATCACTGATATTTGAAAGTGCTATGGAGGCCCAAGTAGTGTGCCTGGTGAAGCTGAGTGCATAAAGTGCAGGGAAGGAACCTCTGCTTCCCCTGAGAGCTGGGTCACCTGGGGCAAGGCAGCCGTAGTTTGTCTGTGTATGTTTCAATACTTGATGTTTGCAATGCTGCCCCTTGGAGCTCTGTTCACTTGGACCCGTTTTTCTGGGTGATTTGCAGTCCTGCGAATACACACCCACACTAATCAAGCTTTGTTCACATATGGAATATTTTTCTTTGGTTTAGTGCCCCTGGATGAAAGATGACAGGGCTCTAGATATGGCAGATTTGGCAAATTCATTAAACAAGCTTTCTGTACCTTGTGTAATGTTCAGTAAAACTAAAATACTTAAATTCATTATTTGTAATAAAACATTTTATAAAATTTGTGATAAACTCACTATTGTATATTTTTGTGCCATTATTGGCTTCTCTAAAGATGCCTATTAATACTTCATATGCATTGAAATAATGATTTTGAGACATGGTTGTGGTTGTCATAAGAGAAGGAAATGTGTGGGTAGTAACCTTGTGTCTCATTGCTCTGGGGTATCTGCTGCTGTTGGTGATCCATGGTTCCTTGGTAGGGTTTGTAATTGTTTCCTATTCGGGCACTGAGATGTCACAAGATATAAATATAATTAAAATGGGCGCATATGTCCTTGAAAATTGGTCAGGTGTTTTAGTGGAAAACATAAGGTTCAAATATTTGAATCAATCATGAACTTTCAAACTTTAATATTCTGCTGTACTGATCATTGTACTAATGTGGCTGTAAGGATGAAGTCTGACTTGCAGGATGTGGTAGGTAACTCCTTGTGACTTCATCATGAGCTGTGGGATTGTCCCTGAGCATAACATCTGGGTTGTGCTTTGCACAGCTACCATTTGATTCAGATAGATTAAATATTGCTGGAGTTTAGGTAACTGAAAATCAATGGTAACTTATATTTCAATGAAAAAAGAGGGGAAAGTACAATAAAGGAAATTGCTGTTTGAATTGTTGTGTAAACAGGTTTTATTCCTGTTTCTTAGAGCAGATTTGTTTCTTAGAAAATACAATATATGAATGTATAGTGAAACTCTGTGCTTTAAAATTTTCTAGTTATCAAGCTTTTGTTGGTGAATGTTGAAGAAGAAATATTCCAAGCCAAGAAGTCTCTGCTTCAAGCAGCAGCGTCATTCCCGATGTATGGGAGAGTGCACTGTATAACAGGGGCTTTACAGCAATTACCTTTCAAGTAAGTAAAACATGCTAAATAGGAAGTTGTAACTCCATATTTAAGTGCAGTAGAAGAGCTGTTCAGGAAAACATAAAAGCATGCAGTAGTATTTATAAGGAAGTTCAGTACCTGTGGCTTTTAGAGCTCTTTCTGGCTGCTGCCTTGTTTGATACTTCCTTTGTATGCGTTAAACTCAGCCTTAAGGACTTTTCAATGTCTACCTTATTTATAGTTTCCATAAATATTGTTGTGGAAGTGTTTGCAATTTTGCTTCTTTCTTTTAAATATAAAATTATTTTTAATCCATGTTGTGATGTGTTTTGGTTGTGATTTTGGTTTTGATTATTTATTTATTTATTTTTTTGAAAAGTAACTTGACACTGGTATCTGAATGGAAGGAAATGGTGACCAGGCTCATTCTGATGTCATACAGCCTGTCTGCTGTAGTATCACCAGTAGTACAGAGCTCATCACCAGAGGGTCTTATTCCAATGGACAGTGATCCAGGTAAAGGAACAAACAGAGCCCCAAACGAATTCTTTCAGAATCTGATGCTTCTAAAGGTCTCTTTTGTCTTGCAGTCATTCAGAACTAGAGTGAGTACCCTTCTCTTTCAGCTTCTCATTTTATGTCATAATCTTAAGTCACTCTTAATTTCTGACAAAGCTGTTTTGACTTCTTCACTAAAAAAGCCACAAACATTTGCGGATTGCATTGTTGTATCTCTTTCAAAAGGGGACTGTAAATTCTGTTTTTCTTCCTTAATTGTTCTAATCACCATAGAACCTTGTTGTGTTTTGTTTGTTTTTTTTAATGTTAATAGCTTTCTTTTGTACTTGTACACCCAAAATGAATTACATAACTATAAAAAAAACTGTAAGTAGAAGACAAAACTATCTTAAATATCCCCCTTGTTTAATGTGCAGAAAGTGCAGGTCGTCTGCAGATGATTCTGCATGAGATACAACCACAGGACACGAATGATTATTTTATGCAAGCAAAAATTCTGAAAGAACACTGCAAAGAAGAATCTGAAAAGCTGGCTGACCAGAGGCCAATGAAAAACATTTGCACAGAAATGAGAGGTAAATCCAAGGCTATATTAGTAATTAAATTAAGGTATTTTTTATAGAACAGACATTTTATGTGGAAGATCAATTGGAAATTACTTGCTTGTATAATGTTTCAGTCTTTATCTGTCAGACACTAGTTATCCATGGACATGGTTTTAAAGAGTAGTTCAGTGTGTTTCTGGAAGATTGGGGTTAATTTCTCTTAAGACACAAGTGAAAAGTAGTTGTTTCGATATTGGCCCAGACTGTTGCCTTAACTGCACTGGCCAGGTAATCTTGAACATCCCCTCTATCAAGCAGTGCTTCTAATGCATTTCTTGTTGGAAAGTGTTAACTGTGATTTTCTTCTCCAGTGCAATACAACTTATTGCATGAAATTACATAAGCAGAAGCTTCAGTTTGAAAGATTCCAGTGGTAAAATGTTAGGTAGTATTTGTCTGTTTTAATGAATAGCAGCCATGAAATTGAACCTTAAAATGATAAAGAAATTGTAAACTTTGGCGTCTTTAGTGTGCGCCAGAATAAATTTATAGAATATCCGTTCATTTTTAAATTTAGTAGTTTATGCAAGCTCTTGAACTTCCTTTCGCCGGTTGCTTTTCCTATGTTTAAAATAGTTTGGTGGGGCCGTATGTTTTGTTTCATGAGAAGAGGGTAATAAACACGTGCAAGTGCCGCAGTGGCCACCAGGTGGCGGCGGCGCGCCACAAACGCGGTGCCTCGGCCGGGCCCCTTCCTTCTGGGAAGCTCCTGGATACGGTACAGGGAGCGATGGAGTGGGGAATGCCTGTCTCCGAAATTGGAGATGTTTCCACAGTTCAGTGTGCAGGTAAATACCAGTTGTGACCGAAAGACCTCTGCTCTTTCAAATAGCAGTTCTCTGGTAACATGTTTATATTACTGCCTTTTCCAAGTGCAAGAAAGTATGGCAAGTGTTGAGGAGGGAAAGCAGTTAGGGTCAACAAGACTGAATTATCTTTTGGGTAGGCAAGTTTAGAAATTTTTTCTTAGTTAATTGTGTTTTATAAGGCAGTCAGGCTAGGTGAAGTTTAAATTACACATCTACATCTGAGAACCCTGAATTAAACTATTGCATCTGTTGGGTTTTTTTGTTTTTAAGGCAAAGACAGGCAAGCGTGTGATGTCACAGCTCAAATGGTTCTTGTATGTTGCTGGAGAAGCATGAAGGAAGTATCTCTGCTCTTAGGGACACTGTGTAAACTTTTGCCTTCACAAACTACATCTGAACCTTCAGATGGATTGATTACTGTAGAACAGGTAGGGAAGTAAATTTTATTATAAAACCTGCAATTTCTTCTTGGGTGATGGTGAGGTGAAGGCAGTTTTCAGAAAAAACTTTTTCTTAAATCTACATTCTGTTTTGGAAAAGTTGGGGGTTTTCAGTTTCTTTTAATTGCCATGGTCTCAGGTTATCAGTCTTGTTTTGATCAAGTGGTATTCAGAAGGCATAACTACAGTAAAACCAGATAAGTGAAGAAGTTATACATAACTAACAAACTCATTGATTCTAATTTTATTGGGTTATTTATGAGATGTATGCTGTGTTTAGGGATACCAGTGCCTGCCTGCCTCCCTCCCTCCCCTTTGTTTCTTTCTCTCAGGATATATTAGTCACTAATAGAATTGCTACAAAATTTTCTAAACAGACTTAATATTTAAAGTCTTTTGCGTCATTTTGAACCCTACATATTGGGATTGTACTTAAAGCTCTTCCTTATTTAAACTTCCAGGTCAAGACATCTGAAAGTGAAACATGTTGACTGGTTTTAGTCTTGTCCTCCTATCCATTATTAGGAATAATTTATATGTCATGTGACTGTCTTTTTCCTCCAGTTTTTTGATATAAGAAACCAGAAATGTTAATACGCCATCTGGGTCTCTTGCAGAATGTTGAGTTCAGTGTTTACAAGAAATTAGATTACCACAGGCATTTATTTGGGAAATATTTTGTGTTTATTAAATTTCTGTTTTTAATTGATGACCTTTTCATTTCCATATGGTTTCAACAAAACCCGTCTGCATAGAAGACTGAAATATGAAAGAACAACCAGAACTACGTTTTAAAGCTATTTTTCTTTCTAACAGAAAATACTCATTTAGTTTTTCCTTAGGTGTTACAACTTTACATCCTAAAATAAATAATAGTATGATGTACTCCAGATCTTATTTCTTATCTACTGTAGTGCCACGGAAATCGTGTTGGTATCTTTATTCTTGCGTTGTCTCCAGTCCTCATGTTTTCATCTGGTTAACAGCTGTGCTTGTATTGTTGCAGGGGTCTGGAGGGCAGATGAGAGAATAGATATGCATTTCCACCATTATGTTCCTTAATCTGCATCAAGTCAAAGAGGATTTGGTGTTTTAGAATGAGTTAGTTCTAACTGTAGTGCCTCTGTTTTTAGAAAGCAGACATTAATTGGTGCCCCTTCAGAAATAATACATTATTAAGGAAGGAGCTGGACTTTGATAGTCTTTGGGGGTCCCTTCCAGCTGAGGATTTTCTGTGATTCTATGAAGATACCTTCTTTTCCTATAGATGCCTCTTCAGCTTGTTTATTCTTCAGGAGTCTTGCTGTAAAACAGAATGCCTACATTCTAATTTGAGGAATGCGACTTGATGAGAAGACGGTTTGAAATCCTGATTTTCCCCAGGCTTGCAAGGAAATACACAAAGAAATACAATTTGGCTGAGTGCCAAATAA
The DNA here is from genome assembly GCA_013397935.1 of Dasyornis broadbenti. NCBI lineage: Eukaryota > Metazoa > Chordata > Aves > Passeriformes > Dasyornithidae > Dasyornis > Dasyornis broadbenti. Next base: position 549,281 of record VZRN01003941.1, read on the forward strand.
ATACTGTAGGAAAACTGCGGATCTTTTCTCTGTACTTTTTGTAACTTTTAGATAACTTTCCTAATTTGTCAAAAAAAAATCATCAGAAATAACTAAAAATGTCAATGCCATAACTGCTGTGGCTTCAGACATCTTAAACACTTTTTAGTTTTGACAAATAAAAAAATTGGATGTTGTTGTCTTATCCATGTACAGCTATTCTTTCAAGTTGCCCATTCCTTTTCTTTGTTTTGTAAGTATTCAAAGAGATTTAAGAATACAGAGAAGGAAAACTTTCAGAGAAACCTTGGTCATCTTGCCTTAAGCTAGGGCTAAGTAATTGTTGAGAAAAAGCTGGTAGGACCTCCTGGCCAGTCTGTGTCATCATGTTGCAACCTTCCTCCTGTTGTACCTTACTGTGTGTCTAATTCAGTAGTTGTGTTGAATTGTGCCTTATGGGATCAAAGTTGTCATAATTTATTCTCACGAAAGATCACAGTAAGTGTTGAATTTGCTCACTGTCTTCTGATTGTTTTCACCTGCTTTTTTAATGGAGCATGCAAATTAACAGTCTTACAGTGCTAGTCTGCATTAAGAAATGGCACAGCAGAACTGCTTCTTGGTAGGCAGTGTGGTGTTGGGGGACTGCTCTCTTTGTAGCAGTGGTGCTATATATTGTGCCGTGTGCCTGTGGAGGGAGAGGTTGGCAGGGAGGCACCTCGTGTGTGATACTTACAGTTGTTGCTGGGAAGTTGGGACAGTATCAGATTTGTGCTCTCCTTGTCTTTTGAGTAAGAGATTGGGTTTGCCTGGCAGATGAAGCCCCTGCACTGACTGTGACATTTTCAGCTCCTTGGTGTGCAAGGGTGTGTACAGAGCAGTCTTCAAAACCTCAGCTATATTACCATGGTTGCCTTGCCTTTAGAAATAGACATAGGAAATGCAGAGTATAGCTGGAGGAGTCTCTCCATTCAAATGCATATTCTGCTTTTCATTTTCCATCTGATTCTCTAAGTCCACAGATGGCAGGCTCAAAACTCTGCTTGTTAAGAAAATCAAGATAAATAGTATCATATTACCACCAGGTAATAGACAAAATGACATCTAATGAAGATTCTGTGTTGTTTTTGTCATGGAGCATTCATGATTTGCAGATCACGAGTCTGGAGGAACATTTACCTCTTCCTCAAACTGCTGTTTATCTCACCTGGGAAGTTTTAAGACATTTTTGGGAGATAAGCTTGCCAGAGCTGTATGCCAAAGTGAAAAGAAAGAGGCAGCAGAAGTAAAGATTTAGTTGTCCCATTGCTTGTATTAATCTTTTGGAAAATTTTGTGGAGAATTTATGTCTTGAATACCCAGAATCCTGCCCTTGGCAGCAAGTGTGGCCCTGTAAGTTTTTGATTGTTGAATTAGTAAGACTGACCTGTTGTAGTCTAAATTTCTGACAAAGAACTGAGTTACGTCAGTGCTTCTTCTAGGCTGTGAGTTCAGTTTGATGCAAACTTCTAGTCAGCTTAGTTGTTGCAAAAAGCTCAGAAATATAAATAGTAAAGTTGGAAGTTACATGATGAAAAAAATTCATTTGAATTATTCTAAAAACGTAAGCGTGGCAAGACGGGCTGGTAAATTGATTTGCATGTGCATTGTTTTCTTGGTTTGGTTTTGTTTACACACCTGGAGAATTGCTCTGTTTGTGGGTCAGATCCTTGTGAATAAAGGGCACTTACTCCTTTTTGGACTAGAAGGCTGAAATGAAACTCTGTGACTACATAAGCTACCATAAAATCCATTCAAAAATAACTTTTTTAGCTCTACTATCTCCAGTTATTGCGTGTTTCACATTAGATGAGTTTTAGCTGCAGGAAATAATATGTAGACTGTCTCAAATTTTTTTTTTTTTTTTAATTATTGCAATCTTATTGCGTGGGTAATGCAAATTACTTAACAGGAGGTTGAAAAACCATATAGGTAGATATGACGTTAACTTCCCTGACAACTTAGTTACTTGTCAGACTATTAAAGTATTAGAGTAATTGCACAAGTAACAGAACAAGCAGAATTTTATAAGAAACTTGATATGATTTTATGCATGTTGTATATAAAAGCTTTAAAGAAACTTTTGCTGGAGAACTTTTAGGAAAGACTGCTGAAGAAAATTTTGCATAATGGAATTAACTATGTGCTCTGCATTTTAAACAAATCTAATGGGAAGTTTTATTTAGACATTGAAAGTTGATGAGAATTAAAAGAAAAAACCCAGCAAACAAGATAGCCTATCTTTTGTAGAATGAGATGATGTAGATTTGTAAACTTCCAAACAAATTCAAAAACTTGGTATTGTAATAGAGCTCTATAAAGTAACTAAGTGCAAGTTCAGTCATCACATTTACATTTTAGCGCTTTTAAAAATAGCTCTCATTACTACATACATACAACATCTTTTTCATTTTAAATTTGCTTCTAATGGTCAACAGCAATTATGCAGAATTCTGGAACCTTAAAAATTTGTATTTATCTGTGTATTATCTAATCTAATGTATATTTGCTTCCCTTTGGTACAATTTTTGGAGTTTGAATTTCATATCTTAGATATTTTTGTAGATTTTCTTTACTACTGTTATGCTTTAGGAAGTATTTTCATTGGGATTTAAGGCAAGAGTGCAGGCCAACAAGAAGGATTCTAAATTTGTTTCTTCTGAAGATTGGAGTTGTCCTCTTCTTCTCTTAAAGTTTGAGTATGTTCATCAGTACAAATAATCAATTTTATGTCCTTTATTATTTTTGGCCTTTTTAAAAGAATGTAGAACTATCCATTTAACCTAAAAAATGAGTCTAATATTTGTTATCGTTAAAGTAAGTGATTTTTATTATTATAGGACTTCTAGTTGCTTTTTGCTTGTACCAGTGACCTTTCCAGCCAGGGGGAGGGTTGCTGCTTTTACCTGCAGAATATTTTGCATATATTAATAAATTATGTGTGTATAATTTCAAATGGCTTAATAGCTTTTTTTTTTTCTTTTTTAGGTTAAAAATATTGGTGATTACTTTAAACATCATCTGCTGCAATCAAGGCACAGGGGTGCATTTGAATTGGCATATGCTGGCTTTGTGCAACTTACAGAAATGCTTTCCAGGTAGAAGATGGGCAACTTACTCTGTTTTTAATAGAATAGTTTTACCAAACTTTGGCATCAATCCTGGAGCTGGCTGTGCAGGCAGATCCTTGATTTCATGTGGATTTTATTTAAGTTTGGTGTAGGCATGATTATGACAGTTACATGATCTCTGTGACTTGGGCTGCAATACTTATGGTTAGAGATGGTGCTTAGGCATTGAAAAATGATACAGATATATAATGCTTGCTGCATTTTTCTTCATTTCTGGCATGTTAGTTTCCTGAACAGCCCTTAAAAACTCTTGGGAAATATAGGAGTGTAGAGTTCTTCCATCCCACTCCCCTTTCCCAGTCCTTTACGAAAATGTATGCCAGACTTTTTGCTTTAGCCAGGATATTTTCTTGGAAACTTTTATTACCTGTCACTGAGTTGCTTATTGTGACATTTGGAAGATGACCTGACAGTGCATCACAAGGTGTGATATGCACTCTTTTTTTTTTTTTTTTTTCTTTCCCCTTGTAACTTTATAGTTTCCTAGAAGAACTAAATGAACAGAATTGTCCTGAGGTCTGGGCAAGATCATTGGAATTTCCATTACATGCTTAGCTAGCGATTTCAAGTGTTGGTAATGTTTCTTTTTGATATACAGTGTTTATATCACATCCATGTTTTAATATGACAAAATCTCTGCTGACTATGTGGAGTTTGTGCAACTGTTTTTTTTTTTTTTTGGCTGTTTTTTTTTCTCTAATGTGGTTTTTTGAGAGACCAGTCAAATTTTCAATTTAAATACCTGTATTTTCAGGTAAAGTAACCAGTGTGCCCCTTTTGCCCCACATCAGCCAGTTTGAGGTGCAGATCTGTTTCTCCTTTATTTCTTATTGGAAACAGTTTTGGTGGTTTTAGTACGGACTGGCTGACTGTGTTCACTGGTGTCCCCTCAGACAATTTTCCCAACAGAACTGAGGGGTTGGTCTCTGCTCAGGATGTTGGATGAGGCAGCTGCATCTATGTACTAGCACTGCAACAGAAATGGATATTTGACACGTGATGTTCATTCTTTGTGCCAGGGGGGTGTTAAACTGCATGCCGTGATTCTGTTGGTGATGTATGTGTACATGGTCCGTTATGTTCTTTTGATTGATAGCAATATGAGAGATTTTAAATTGGCCAGAGGAATTTGTTGAGTGCTTACACAACCTTACTTTATACTTGGTTATTTACTCAAAAAGGAAAAAAAAGAAACTGCTTATCTTTTTTGCCTGTCCATATGTTTTTTATACGTTTATTTAGATATTTTGGTGTTCTCCTATACTATGAAAACTTGGTTCAGGAAGTTCTAAGGTAATGTAAGTTTTCTCCCATTAAATTGAAGAGAGAGTCTGGCCATTGGAGTAATACAGTTAAAAAAAAACCAAACCCAAGCAACAAACAGGTGTTTTACTACCACAACTCTTCTTGAGAGGAGAAAGGAGGTAATCCAAACATGTACAGCCCCACTGGTGTGATCTCAGTCAATATGCAGGACTGTCTGATGATCTTTGAGGTCCCTTCCAACCCAAACCATTCTATGAACTTTGTAGCAAAGGCAAAGTAAAAAGAAAGAAATGATGGAAAAAATGTGCAGTCAGTTTATAGCAGACTCGTTGTTTTTCTTTGATTTTCAATTTTAAAATTTCTTTTAAAAGCTGAGGCAAGTAGAGTAGAGCAAATCTACCCAGATTTTGGAAAAGTTGTTGATGTGTTTGTTGCCTCTTCTGCTTTCTGCCATTGTATTTAATGGAGCACAATCCACTTAACAGCAGCCCTATGTTAGGTTGAAAAATGAAGAGCCAAGCCCAAGAGAACGCTGCTTGGCTGAAAATTATTCAAACGTTAACTGATATGTTTGTATTATCCAAAACAAAATCCCTCCAAAATTAAGGAAGTTTCCTCTTCTGAATTAGCAGTTGTCCATTACAATTTTTTTGATCATCCATACTGCCAAGCATTTTTAAAGTTAAGATACTTCAAGTAGAACAAGTGTTCCTTTGGGAAAAAAGATTTACAAGAACTGGAGAGCTGCTCTGTGGAACTACATTGGTTTCAACGAAAGACAATATTTTCCAGGAACTACAGGTCTCAAGGCTTATATTTGTATTTAAAACAAAGGAGAAAGGAGACTGATACCAGAACAGGAAATGACTCTTTGATTTGGTACTCCTGGGATTATGAGGAGTATTTGAGACTCTCCTCCAAAAGGGGCAAATTAAGTCTCAGTGAATGCAGCTGCCTTGCAGGTCTGTTGATTGTCATGGAGTCTTTCCATGTCCCCTGCTGCAGCTGAGGGACTTTCATTTCCAAGCGACATCTCTACTGGCCTACCTCTCTCCATAGCTGAGAGGCTCATGGACGCTCTTGAAGCATGTGTGTCAGAATTTGTATTAATTTACTGCTGTGTCCACAAATACTGTAGGAGAAAGCTTTTGCCTGGGGCTGCTTATGGCAAAGTGCAACTTAAACGTGATATACCTTGTTGAACAGAATGGAGCTCAAGATGTACAGAAGCATCTTGGACACTTGAATTCATTCTTTCTGCAGAACACAATGAAAAGTCTTTTACTATGACTGTGCCAAATCCTCTTCCCAGGCATTTATGAATGACTCCAATTGAACAGGGTCCTTCACTTATTTATAGCTAAACATTTTTTTAAAAAAATTTATGCTGTAGTGTCTTTTATCTGAGCTTGCTTATAGCTGTAAAACTCTTAAACACCAGTTTTTATAAGAACCAAGAGCAGACTTCTTTCTAGACAGAATGATGGTATTCAGACCTGTTTGAGTTAGTGGTGAAAGAAAAATATTTCCTCTGCAGAGATTTCTTACAAGCCTGATGAAATTGATCTGTCTTGAAATTTGGATGTAAATTGCTGAGTCTGCTCTAAGTCTGCAAGTTAACCATTCTTCTGTTTCCCTGTTGGTACTCCTTCTGGGAGTGTAATGCTCCTTTTGTCATGCCTGCTTAATGTTGCCTGCAGCTGTACCTTCAGAAAACCATACAGTTACATAACAAGCAACATTCATATCAATGAAATAAGCAATGTGTTTTTAAAGAGAGTATTTCCTGTCAAAGGCCTGGAGAAATTACAGATGCTCATTTGGTCTGATGGTGGTTAAAGAAGATCAGAAATCTGTTTTAAACTTGAATCTCCTGTAATTCTTATTACTCAAGCAATGTCTCTGTCCCAAATGGCGTTTTGCCTACTTCGTGTTTCTTTTATTCAGTGATCTCTGCTGAGAGATCATAAAGATTTCTGGAAATCTCAAATGGTGTTGCATGACTACAGCTGTAGTACTTTGCTTCACTGCAGTTGCAGAATGCAAGGGTAAGGTTTGGGAAGAGTTGTGACGTACAGTGAAATGCGTTTACTTAGGAATAGTTTATTTTGAACATTTCTCAATGTTCAAATTGGAACTTAAGCTTGGTGAAAGCTGTTTTAGATGATGGAGCAAGTTAGGACCATAATAGTTTTCTGGAAAACTTGTAATGATAAAGAAAAATCCTGCTTTGATTTTACAAATGTTTAATCTATCAGTAAAAATTACTCATCCATACTGGTCAGTGTCTGATCTTCTGTAATATTTCTTTTGGGGAACTGGAAAAAGGAAAAATATCACTGGAATATGGAAAAAAATATCCACTGGAAAATGGATATTATCACTAATGGACTTTCTAGTGAAGCTTATAAAATTGTAAATAACTTCTCTGCAAAAGTGTAATCACAGATGTGAAGGAAAGAATGTTGAAGTGAAAGAAACTGGGGGAGAAAAACTATTGTTACGTATTGAAGTGCTTGTAGAGTTACAAGATACGTGAGATAAGGTACAGTGTTAAGGCACTGCTCAGGTCGAAGATGTTAATTTTAAACACTTCATGTTTTCCCTCGCATTTTTTTTCCTGCTTGGTGTGTGAGAGAGGTGGTGAAATGATACTGTCTTTCTGAAATTTTGAGGCCACCCAAGGTTCTCTCTGCTCTCCTTTACCGATAGAGAAGCTTCAATCCAGCACCCTCCTCAATGCACCTGTATAATCTGGAAAATTTTGCTTCATGCAGAGCAGATGCTGTGAAAAGGAAGATGCAAGTGGAAGGACCTCATAATTTCAGAGGAGTTGTTCTTAAAAGTAGACTTATAACTTGAATAGTAATCTGGTTTTAAGGCTAGATTCTTGTCTCTTTGTCTGAGCAGTGCCAGGGGCAATATTGTGTCTAACTTTATTAAAAATGGGAATCACATTACTCATGTGAAAAGGAGTAATACTGCAGCCCTATTGAGAGAGAAAAAATGGTGAACAAAAATACCTTTTTCCCCAGATAGGAACTGCTTACAGCAATTGGAAACACTGAATTCTGGAAAGACACCTGTAGAAAAATGCTTCTGATCATGTGACATTTATACCACAAAGCACTTGCATCCAGGAAGGCTAAATTTGAGATCGACCCATTGTTAACAGAGCCTTTTGGATAGGAGAAAATACAAAGATATGACTTAGGGAAAGGAGTTTAGCTTTAAGTGTGGATTGCCAGGCTTTTGTACTCATTGATACTGACCAGAGAAAGGGTTTGGGGCATGTATGAAATTGTTTTAACTGACAGAAAGAAAATTGTGGATCACACCTAATGTACTGCATCTCAAGTAATTTGTGTATCAATTTACTGTTATATTTTCACTATCAGCAGTTTTTGTTTGATCTGGTAGAAATAATTACTGTTTCATTCTGGAAAATGGCATTTGAGCTTGAGACCTTAATTTTCATACTGTAAAGCCTCATTATTCTTCAAATTTAGGGCCACCTGCTTCTTATGACAATATTCTTCTTGCCAGACCGTAAGGCGGCAGAGCTGCCAAATGGAAGGGAGTAGTCATCTCCATTGCAAAGTCAATAGTCTCTAAAGTTTCTAACTCTAGAGGAATAACTCTTTTACCTTCAAATAAATAAAAGTGCATTGGTGGGTGACTGAACAAGGTAGAATTACTTGTGGCAAGATCAAAGCAGTATGGCTTTAAAGGAGTCTGAAGTTTATTTGACTTCAGTATACTTTTCCACTTTCTACTTGTACTGAAAGGAGAAAAAACCCTCACTTTACTTAAGAATAAAATATTCAGTGTGCTACATAGCAACTTGTAAATATTTCCTTAGTGCTTTACTTTCTGTTCCTCTGCACCCCAGCAGATGTGAGCATTTCTTGTGAGATGTTTGTGTTAATACTAAGATAACATACCGAGGAGAGATGAGCACTGTTCTCTGCATGACCGAATGAAGACATTTAAATTCTGCTTAGCAAGGGAGGTAAGACCTGGTGCAGCCGTGATCAGGAGGAGCAGCTTTTGTGGAATGTGTTGATGTGGATGAAGAGAACTGCAGAATAGTGTCTTAAACTGCTGAGGCCCACGGAGGAGATCCATGAGAAGTTTTGTGTAGTTTAAACCTTAGAATTGTATCCTCTTTGTGTACCCCGAAGTGAGCAAAGGAATGCATTGTGAAAGTAAGCAAGGGGAAGCCAATTATGAGGAAAAGAAAGAGAGTAGTCAAAGAAAAGAGAACTCAGTGTGAATTTCCAGGTTAATCTGATTGCTTTTGTCATAGGCTTGGAGCAGGAAGTGCCTTTTATGCCATGGTATGAGGTGATGTACCTCTTGGGAAGCTCTGTTCCTCTTGAGCTCTTGGACTGGTGGTTTGCATTCTGGCTGCCCTTTTGAAGAGGTGATGCCCTTAAAAAATGGGGAGAATGCCTGGCAGCAGTATAGGAAATCCTACAGGAATTACTGAACAGTAAGAAGAGTCCTGTGTCTTCTGTTGACCTGTCTGGCACTTCCTGTGACCTCAGTTTTCTGCCTTACTAATTTTCTGTTTATTTTGTAAAAGAAGGAAGGAGGGTTTCACTACAGATTAAAGCCTCATTTATTGTTCACAATCAGGTTTTTAGCCTATGTAAATTCTTACTTTCATAAGAGAAGGATGATGAAGAAGAAGAGAGTAGATGCAGACCTTCCATTAGATTTTGGTTTTCACCAAATGACCCTGCTGCCTTTCACCTTTTCTTTTAAATTCTTTATTTCAGTCACCCAGGTAGAAAACTTGATTGTAGTCTTGCCGTAAGGGCTCACTACTTAATCATGAATTTAATTATAGTTTATATTTTTAGGTAAGGTGAGTCCTGCATGGTTGAGATAATTGTAATTGTATTTGCCCACAGTGATAAATTATTTCTTCTAGTCTGAATCATGTGTCAAACCAGTGTGACAGGTTTTAATAACAATGTCCTGCTAATAGAAATTTTTGTAACAATGAATGGTCCTTTTGGAACACTGACACGAGATTAATGGGCTGGTGTTGCACACTGAATATGGTACATTTCATTAAATTGAACGGCACTAGTAATTGAAGTAGACTTGAGTTTTCCATGTCCTTGGAAGTCCTTTGCTTTCAGGGAATGCTGACTTTTATAACTGCAGAGGAGGAGTATTTGATAATAGGAGAGAAATTTACGTGCTTTATGAAAAGTTTGATTCACTTAGTATTTTAAAAAGAGCAGTATGTCTTGTTTTTCCTTCCTTCTATTGCTCTTAGGTTTGCAGGGTCATTTAAGTAATATCCAGTTATGTTGAGGGGCTTCAGTTTTGGTTTGCATTGTTATAAACATAATTATTAGTTAATATAAGGGTCATAACTCAGCTGCTGTGTGGCAACAAAGATACGAATTTGTGAAGTGTCACTTCTTACGCGGTGGCCGATGTGCATATGTCTGTTTTATTTTTTTCTCCAGAACGTGGTAATAATTTTTTGCAGAAGAAAATGGTTGCAGCATGGAAGCACAGAATCTTGTTTTCTGTTCAGTGAAATATATTTTCCTAGTAGCACTTAATAAGTAGAGTTAATATAATTTGTACCAACATTGGAAAAATGTACAATTATTTTTTAAATTTATCTTACTTCATAATAAAAATCTGGGTATGTGCTTGGAGATGTTTAAATACAGTAAGAAATATTTCTTAAGGTCGGTAACTTTGTCCTTGTTTTATTCGCTTGTTTCATGTTTCTTATGTGTTTGTTTGTTGCAGATGTAACGGTGAGAGTCTGCACAAGATGCCAGAGCAGTGGCTAAGCTGCGTGTTAGAAGAAATCAAATCTTGTGATCCTTCTTCCACGCTGTGTGCAACCAGACGGAGTGCAGGAGTTCCATTCTATATACAGGTACCAACTCATGTGACTGCCTCTGACTTCTATGTATTCTCTGCAAAGAACGTTAAAAAAAAATGGAAATTATGTATTTTTTCTACTTCAACTGCTTTTGATCAAACAGTTGTTTGTTTTACTTGTTTTTAATACCTTCTTTGCTTGCAGTTGTGCAACCAATAAGCCATTTGTAATTAAACAATGTTTGTCACCTCTGTTCTATTGACTCTTGAGATTTTTGACTTGTGGTAGATTTTAGTGGCATTTCTAAAGACTATGTTTAGGCTTTGTGTTACAATTGTAATAATGCTGTCAAATTCATAAATTAATTCACAGATTAAATAAGGCTTTGTTAACCATATAACTATGTGCTACTTCAGTGCAAAGCAGGAGGGCGATAAACTATGAACAGACCTTCACAGAATTGTAAAATGTGGCCTAGAAAATACTACAAAGAACTTGGGAAGGCCACTCAACAGTAATAGAAAGCACAAGTAATAAATAGTGTCACACTGACTAGTGTTGGCTGGCCATCTCAAGTGCAGTGAAGGAGTACTGAAGACTTTTCATCTGTGAACACGGATCCATGTTCCCACATTCTTCGCACTCCCTGTGTTACCATCAGCTCCATAAATCCCAGCCAATTTGACTGCTGCCAAGTTCAGAACTGAAGGCTGATCAGCTGGATGGCAGTGTGTTGTCTGCTTGAAGTGTCACCTCTTGCTGAGTGCCTCACATTAATATGCAGTAGCTCATCTACATCCTTGTGGGATCAGTCACTGCAGAGTTGGTTTTGCAGATTTCAGTTTACCTGTTTTCATTCCTTTGTTCCTTAAAGAAGCCATATTTCTCCTAAAAGCCGCTTTCCCCTAAATTCACCTCCGTGATTTTGATTTTCAACCAGTTTTCTTAGACAGGAGTCCAAGATTAACTATATGATTTGTAACTTTCTCCACTCTCTGAAGTACAGTCTCAAGCACGTTCCAAGAATCTGAGGGACAGCTGGGGGCATGCTTTCCCTGCCAGAATAATTCATCTTGCTTGTTTTCCACTCCGAATTTGCCCTGAGAAAGTTGAGGCAGCCAGCTTCTGTCTGACCTCTTATGTCAGTCACAGCCTGCTACTCCTGGCTTTGCTGGATGTGTGTGTGCAAGGCAGCAGAGATCAGAAGTAGGACATTGGTTTGGAGACGTTTTTCCTGTTCAATTTCAGCAGTTAAATACCTTTCTCACTTACATCTATAAGTTGCCTGCAGAAGGAATTTGGTGATTTCATGTTTTCTGCTTTCCCCGTTCACGCCACACAGTTTGAATATGGTGGACATTATCTGGTTTTAATCTTGACAGTGTGAAAAAACCAAACATGTTCAAATAATTTTTTTATGTAAAAACTTATGTTACTGTAAGGACTAGGTGGACCCAGTGGTATCCCATTGAAAAAAATGTGTGTAATCTGCAGTTGGCCTACTAACTCCATAGGGCAAAGCTTGCACTGTGCCACAGCTCTATGGATAAAAAATACTTTTTGACTGCTGTGGTAGAGTATAAAGTTAGTCTAGTCGATTAACAGGAAGGTTTGAAATTAACATTGGGATTAGTGTCACATGAATGATTTTCAAATTGTAATTTTATAGTTAGAGGTGATAGTATTCTTTGGCAGTAGTTTTGAATGTGCCCGTAAACTCAGTAAAATGAATTAAACATTCAATGGCACATTGCATTTACCTAATAAAGATACAAATTCTACTGTGTATCCTAACAGTAGTAAAAGAAGGTTGTTTTATTAGTGCATAAAATTGAGACAGTGTGGTCTCTTTGCTATTTACATCCTGTAATGTGTTCTTGTTTAACTAAAACACATCTATTTTAATGAGAATATGTAATTTTTAAGGTTACAATCATTCCATGATTGCTTTAAAATAGAAATATTATTACTGAATAGTACAAAGGTACAGTTCCAATTAGTGGGTGGGAAAATATGTGTTTCAGCTTTAACATTATGATATTTTAGTCCTCAGTTCATTCTCCTCTCTTTTATACTTCCCAAACACATTTTTTTTTTTTTTTTTCCCCTCTGCCCTCTCCGTTTCTCCTATCATTAAAGATACTGATAAACTGACAGAAAGTACTCTTGGGTTTCTGCCTGAACTCTGTACTTCGTTTGGCTTACAGTTGATCCATTTGGTTCTTACTGATGCTGAACAGACTCTAGGCCCCAAAGCACAAATGGATAATAATCTTTTATTAGTAATAAATGGTTTATGGTTATCCATTTGTACTAACTTGGACAAATTCAACAAGAGCTACTAGACAGAGAGAAAAAGACCGTTCTAAATTCAGTCTTGAATTTTATAGAACTAAATTAGAGTATTTTCATCTCAGCTGGATGTTCAATCCACTGAAATACTGTTTGGGGATGGATGCATCTCTTCTCTAAAAATGTGCTGCTTGTTTTATCCTGTGTTGCAAACCAGAATTTATGATTTGGCCAGCCCTTATCTTAAATATGTATTATTATCCTAAAAAGAAAGTCCATACTAGGAAATACAGGTATGTATAATACAGCAGATACCTTTACTGTCATAAATGCTATGATTTTTATACCGAGAAGACTTGAACAGAGCTAAGAGTTGAAACTGAAACTTAACTTTTTGCAAATTTTTCTTTAGTCTTTGTGTGTGGTCAGAAGCTAGGCTGTGGTATGGTAAATATAGGAATGTGGAACAGAACTGGTAATACAGAAAAATGGCTAGAAACACATGATTGTTAATTTTTTCTTTTCTTCTCCTTTCTGTAGGCTTTGTTGGCATCAGAACCAAAGAAGAGCAAAACAGATTTGTTGAAAATGACAATGAAAGAATTGATACCTCTGGCTGCACCTTTGAATGAATCATTAAGTGTAATTCCACAGGTAAAATTCGGCCTCTCATCAAAAGGCAAATGTAAAAAGTGTATTTACACTACTTCAAACAGTTAAGGAAAGTGTATGTTTTTAATAAGGATATTCTGTTCTTGTTGTCTATAGCTAGATTTTAAAATGTGTTTGCATGTGCAGAGGTTGTGAAGTTACTGTAAAACATACTAAAAAATGGATTGGGCATAATTCCATAGGTTTTTTCCTAGTACAGCAAATGAAGTCGTATGTAAGCAATTTACTGCCTGTAGTATATTTCTAAACAGATAGATAAATAACTTCCTTTTTATAAGTTTGTAAATGAACAAGTAAGCTTTGCTGACATTTAAAATAAATAAATAAATAAATTATGCATTAATCATAGTAAAATACTGCATGAAAACTGATTTTATGCATACTTACTTTTAAAACTTAAATACTTATGTTTGGAATACTAAAAAAGCTTCTTTTATAGGCAAGACTTTTGTCTTCAAAATGCTGTTATTGTGTACTTTCTGTTTGTTTGTAAGTGCAAGCCATAATTTGTTCACAATACATAGTAATATGTCCTAATGACTCTGCCAGATCTTCTGCTGCTATAAATTTATGTAGCCTTGTCAAACTCTGTGAAGCTACATGTGTTACCACCTTCCCCTACAGAGGGTAGAGAAATATCAGAAAATGCTCCATATGGTGAAGTGAGCCTGGCTGTCAGTTTTAACTTAATGTTGTCCTCCTGTGAGTTGTAGTTTATTTTTTCTCACAGTATCTACAGTGTGTCAAGAAGGTTGGAAAAGATGTTTCTGAACTTCAGAAGTTATTTTTACAGCCATGATAAGCTAAGGAAAAAAGAATGTCAACCCTCACTTCCAATGCCTGGACTATAGTTGTTAGGGGAATATGTTTTTAAACTGTAACTGTTTTTAACAGTGTTTACTGCAGCAGCATTTTAATGCATTTCTAAGCAGCAGTATTTCTTGTGTTTAATATGGAAATAAAGTGCTGTAAATGTGTATATAGATTGTTCTCACTTTGCATGTTCACTGTTGTAATTACATAAACTAAATTTAAGATATTTACTAATGAATCTGTATTTTTCATACTTTTTTTTTTCCTCTCACCACAGGTTCATGCTTTAAATATCCTTCGGGCACTGTACAGGGATACACGTTTAGGTGAAAACATCATGCCATATGTTGCAGATGGAATAAAAGCATCAATTCTAGGGTTTATGTCACCTGTCTGGGCAGTAAGTTAATTCTTAATTTTGCTTCTCTAGTTTAACAGGATATAGAGTGGTGCTGTTCGGTGAAGCTTTGGTCATTTTTATAAATGGCAGTACCACAATTTCTGGAATGTAATATTTTAAGGTATAGTAAAAAATAACGTAGACCTGCAAAAAAAAATACTAATTTTGGTCTTGGTTTTTTGATTTTGTTTTATTTTTATTAATGTGGAGTGCTAATATTCACAAAAAACAGGGACAAAGATTACCTTATTGGTAGAAGTCTCTCTGGCTGTTAAATTTGGAGTCAGTGCACTTAGCTAGTCAGGAGTGTATTTGCATTCATTCTGACTTTTACTTTGCTCTTGGATTAAAGATTCCATATGGCATATTCAAGTAGAACACTTCATGATCTGCTATGGTGAATACTCTGAACCACTAGAAATCTGGATGCATTCCTTATATTAAAGATGGTCACTGCCAAAGAACCTGAACTTTCTGCTAGTACCGTCTTGATTGGAAGGATGCTCTGAATTAATAGTTTCCATATGCTGACCCATAGCGTGCTTTTCACTCGGCTGTTCTTCTTTTTGACTGTACATTAATGTCTGTAATTTAAAAAAAGTGGTGCATTTTGAAGGGACTGTTAAAGGATAGTTCATATTTTTTCCTTTAGGTACGAAATTCATCTACGCTTCTTTTTAGTGCTCTCATTACGAGAATTTTTGGAGTTAAAAGAGGGAAAGATGAAAATTCCAAAAAAAATAGGTAAGCTTCACTTTGTACCAATTTTAAGTTTGTGAAACATAGCCTTAACAATCAGCCATTTGAAAACGTTGCTTGATTTATGGATATATTTGAATCACCATGTTACAAGAGCATCTAGCTTTGCTTAGACTGTGCTACTGAGAAGTAAGTGGTAGGGCCAGAAATATCTGCTGTTAAACACAGAGTTAATGTGTAATCATGTACCATTTCACAGAAATAGAATGTTGCTGAAAGGTTTTGCTACCAGTGGTTCTTCCAAAAGCCCAGTGTCTCTTGTGGTCACAAAATAGCCCTATTGCTCTTGAGAGCAAAGAGGAGGGGGTAAAAAAGAAGAGGAACTGTGGTTGCACATGTCTTGCCTTCCTTCTAGAGCAGGCCTGGAGGTGATTATCACCTCTACTAATTTGAGATATTCCCCCTGCGCTAGAACAGTCATGTCTCTTTCCTCCAAGCTCCAAAAATTGCAACTTACAGAGCCATTTCTCTTCCAAAGGCTTCTGCCCTTGGATTCTGTAGTCCTCCTTCAAATCCCTTCCTATTTCACTTTATGTAAAACCAGTTCTCCTCTGACTCTTAAAACTCCCGTGTCCTGAGCATTCTGGTTTTGTTGCACCCTCCAGTTAGTGCACAAGGATCCCCATGTTTTCTTTGGCCTGCAGCCTCTTCCTTTAGCTTTTTCAGCAAACGAAGCATGTCCGTGCCCTGTGCTCTGTAACTGAAGTTTCTGCTCTAGGAGGGATGTGAAAATAACACTGGATGTAAAATAAACTCATTAAAAAGTATTCCTAGGTAAGCCCATGGGGCCATAGAGTGGTCACGGTATGGATATTATGGTAACCATTTCAGAAATTCCTGATGGATTTTCACATCACAGGCAAGGCATGCAGTTTCTGAAAGAAGGCAATTGTTACAATTTACCTTCAAAAATTCCACTCTTTTTATAGTGGCTTCTTACTGTTGATCCATATAACTAATAAAATTTTCATGCATATTTTGAAAAACTAAATGTCCTGGGATGATAGCAGTCTATCATCTTTTAGATGTTATATAGGTACCATTTTAGCTGTGTGAAATAATTGATTTCAGGCACCACTTGGAAAACTTAGTTAACTGTGCATATATGAAGCTGAGGCAGAAATACAGGTGGGAAACTGGAGGGAGATTTCCTTTAGAAAATAGCTCCCCAAAATTATTCGAAATGTTAGCTGCTCCACTGCATGAAATTATTCCTGTTGTGTTGTAAACCCAAATCACTTCTGAATTCACCCCTGTGAATTCACCCCTATTCACTCCTGGAGCACAAACAGAGAAATAAAAAGTGTTTTTCATTTCTTACCTTCCTACTTTGGTTTTATAACAGCATTTAAAATTGCTTTTTTTTCTTTAATTTTTATATTGAGCGCTTACTGAAAGAGACACCCTGCTTTTTTAAGCTTATTTTCTTGGGAAAAACTTGGCACGAAGTTCTGCAGTGGGGAGGCAAACTGACTTCTCAAATGCATGCAGTGTGATGATCTATGGAATGGGAGATTTTTGTCTGTGAAGCTGCAGAAAGTAATGCATTTGAGCATGTGTTGGGAATGGGAGATACCAGAAAGAAAAGGAAAGGAATCTTTTATGTAGCCAAATTGTGTCTATGAATGACAATGTTAAGGTAACTGGCCATGTCGACTTGCTTCTCTGAAACTTTTTGTTTATAGTAATTTCTTTGTAGTCATTTTGACCAAAAGATGTTAAATCTGGGCTGGCTTTCTTTTCTTCATCTATTCATTTAGCACTTTTGCATTAAACATCACATGTAGTCTCTTCTACTGTTTTCCACATGTGCTTGTCAAAACCGTGATGCAAGGATTGGGAAGACACTTGATAAGACAGGTCAGTGAGATACAGGAGATGTGAAAACAGAGGCAGAGATTTGATTTGTAGCTGCTGTCTGTACAGGAGAGCCCCGCTGGTGGGTGTAAGGTGGTTTGTGTTTGGGAAGAGAGAGGTCTGTGTTTCCATGGTTTGGCACCACGAGGTGTCACCATTGTTGCACAGCTCCTGCAGCCACATCCCTGGGGTGCAGCTGTGCTTCGGCGCTTCTCTTCGGGGGCTTTAAACTCAGGGAGTGTTTTGCTGGAACAGAATTCCTGGATTAAAATAAAGTAACTTTTTCCCCCCTTCTAAATCTGGCAACTTATTTCCAAAGCACTGGCATTTTAGAAACTTGGATCTGTAGCAGTTTTTTGTGAAAGTCATCTGGGTTTGAGCTGCTTGTTCTGTTGCCTTGAGGATGTTCTGTTTGCATTAAGGGGCAGTATGTCCAGAGACCAACTCTCCCATTAGGACACTGCCTAGGTTTCTCATTTTACCTGATTTTAGGTTAGGAGGTTAAATCTGTAGTTTTTGGGTCAGCAGGGTGTAAGGAGTTAGGTTATTGCTAGGCTATTCCGGTCCTCTCTCTAAAAAAGGATGGACTTTCTGGCTGGTTTCTCAAGAAGAGTTCCTATGAAACTGATGGAATTGGCATGGTGGAGAGTTTGTGTAAACTTTCAGAAGGAAACTTTGCTGGAACATGAAGTACTGGTGCATCTTTTGAATTTTAGCATGGGCCAAAAAAATGATTGGAAAGTTAGTGTGTGAAAAGTAACTGTGTGCAGTCTTCCAAGCAGAAGAGAAGAGTTGTGTGAAGATTGTTAACAGTGGTGCATGCAACTATACATGTTGAGCTTTGTCTTCTAGTGAAAATAGTTAGAACTCTTCTCTGGCTTTTCTCTTTCTGAGAAAGACTGTATCAAAACTTCTGCTGCTGCCACAAGTGTGGTATTAGTGTCTGTGTATGGGGGGGTATGTGTGTATTTGGCTGAATGATGGTCTGAATTTCAGAGAATTTACATTTGAAAAATGATCCAGTTAACACTTATCTCTAGAGGGTTTAGTTCAGGTTTTGTATACTTCATTTGGGAATACAATTTTCTTAAATGCTATGATAATTTAAAATCTACAAGACTTGGAATGAAATTCTAGCCACTTCTAGGGACAGGGCACCCCTAAATTCTCTGGGAAATCTGTTCCAGTGCTTCACAGTGAAGAACTTCTTAAGATCTAATCTGATCCTGTCCTCTGTCAATTTAACACTGTTTTCTGCTGTCCTATCCCTACATGCCCTTACAAAAAGTTCCTCTATAGCTCTCTTGGAGGCACCACGCTGGGGAGCCTCGGGTTGAAGACTCGAGTACTGTGCTTAGTTTAATGAATTGATTGAATAGGACTGGACAGCAATGAGTTCTGTAGGTCAATGAGTTTTTTCTCTCCTTTTTTGATTAAATAGCCACTTCTTTTTTTCTTGTGCAGTCAATTTGCAATGTAGATTCATTTATTCCATGCATTTTTCAAGAAGCTGGGCTCTGGTGTGTGCTTCATAATTCTGTTTCTTTCATGGTCATTTCTTTTTTGTATTAGTGTTGCTGCAGATTGCAAATAATCTAAAGTAGATTTTTGCTGTAGTTGATTGTAGGTTCCAATGTTACATTAAAAAAATGAGAATGAAAATTAGGATGTCTTGAGATGAAGACAGATGAGGTATACATGTATATATCATAGTTAATTCAGACCTGAAAATCAAAGTGACTTGCATGTATAGTTAACAGAAATTAATTTTGAAATTAAATTTCTTATCATAGAGGAAATATCTTTTGTCCAAAGGAGTTACATACAGTGATAACAGTGATCCTCTCATCTAAATTCTTACACAGACACACATATGTGTGTCTATTGTATACTGCATATGTGCATGTTAATAACCGTGGAGTACAGACCAGTGCTCTGCAGACATCCAGTGTTATACACACACACAAACATGTGTATATATATGTGTGTGTGTGTCAGATACCTTTTTGGTCTGTAGTAAAATGCTAATAAAAGCTGTTACTGCCTGTTAACAAACATCTGTTGTCATCAGACATTTGATGGGACTTCTTATCAAATGCCTGGTATTTCAGGCTTTTTTTATTTTTTTTTCCTTCCAAAGTATAAGCATGATCAGGAATTGCCTTTGAGGAAATTTTCCATTTGACTTTGAACAAGCTTTAGTCTTTAGGGTAAAAATAAAAAAGGATCATCCTGGTTTCTATGCAAATAATTTTTTTTGTATTGGAATACCAATGTTGCAGAGTCCTTAGCAAGACCAGTGGCCTCAGGTAGAGGCTGAGATTAAAAGAAAGAGGGGGAAGTAGGGACAATTTCCTCTGCTTCTCATCTTGGTGGAGGAGGTTTCAAGAAGGAAAGGCTTCAACTTTGATTAAAAACCAGGGTTTTGAGCAAGGCTGAAATTGTACAGTGCAATCTGAAGATTTTTACATTTCATAACTGGCGTATATATTTGCATTTTGGGAGGAGGGGAGCTCCTGTGCATTTATAGTCCAGTGAAGGGAAAATGCATATGCAGAAAAATACTTAGCTGTCAACACAGATTTTCTGTGGAGTTAATACTCATACTGCTTGGAGTTTGAGTATGAATGCTGCCATCTTTTCAGTGTTGGTCTAGATGTATTTGGAAAGAAAGAAACAACTTTTATTGCCATCTACAGAATACCTTGTCTTTATTTTCATAGAGAGCTGTCACTAAATGTTGATGACTTAAAACTCTTGGAAAAGGGAAACTTATCTTTTTAATTCGAATAAGATGAAAACTATTTAGATGTTAACAGGTTATGAAGATGCACTGCTAGCTGTGAGGCAGACAACATGCATGACTGCTCTCTCCTTTCCTTATTTTTATTGCAAGGTGAGTGTTCAGCACTTCTCAGTAAGTGGTTACTTGCACACTTGAAGGTCACTGAGTAAAATCAAATTAACTTCTAAAAACACCTAAGTTGGTTTATTTTTTCTCCTAAATTGTATGCATTTCCTTTAAGGTTTTTAAGACCATAAAGAATTGCATTTAATAGTGTGAAAAGTTGGAAAGCACTAGAAATTGGATGTTCTCCTGCAAACCTCTCTTTTCATAATATTATCCCTAAATTAAATGAAGTTGTTATCTTCCTTTTCTCTAAGATACTTTGGAGTTGTAGCTTAAAATACATAAAATACATCATAAGTACATGATTCCTTTTGAATGTTCCACTCTTGGCAGGCCAACACTTCCAGTATTTCTAATTTAGCAGCTGAAAAGCCTGTCTGACATCAGTGATGTTTTGTCAGTCTTACCAGCAAGCTTACTAGACATTTTCAGTGGATCATACTAAGCTCTGTAGGGCTTCTGGGATGGGTCTGTAATGCCCACAGAGGAGTGGCCAGTGCTATTTTGGGATAAGCCAAAATAACGTCGGTGGTACTAATGTGGCCAGGCTGTAATGGCACATCTGTGTCGTAAAATGGGATAGCCCTTAGGTGAGTTTCCCTGGAGGGAGTGCTCACAGTGACTCCGGCCCATGAACGCTCAGTGCCGCCTTGGAGATGCACCAGTGTCAGAATTCCCATGTGTCAGCTGAGGTACAGCTCCGTGTGAGAAGGTGGTAAGCACGGCCATGGCTCCAGGAATGCTGAGCTTCTTGTGCCGGCTCCAGCAGGGAAATGCACGTGCGGCTCGATTCACAAAACTGGCCTTGCTGAGCTCTGTACCTCTTGGAGTGCATGCTGTCAAAGGATTGGGATTGCATTATCTTGGAACTTGTTAGTGATTCCCTAGTGGGTTTTCTCTGGCAGCCTTGGCCTGTTGCAGCTCTTCAGTTAAAGTACTGTGTCAGTCACAGTGAGGTTTCGTGAAGTGACTGAGCCATTTAAATGGCTCTGGTCCTTTTTCTCTGGCTCCTTCTGTGTCACCTTTTGCAGCCTGTTCCCTCCATGCCACCGCAGTTGTCCTGGTGAATGCTTTCAAAGTAGTTATTAAGGATTTCTTGCAGTACACTGCTTTGTGAGGGGGTTGTTTTTCTTAAAAAAAAAAAATCCCTTCCCCTTCTGTGTGCCAAAAATAGGCCACATTTATTTTGTTCAACTTTTTGTTTTTCATGCTCTAGCTCTCGGGTTTTTTTTTATTGACTTTGACAGATTTAGAAGACTTAATCTTAGAACTGTCTCAAGTAAACATGCAAAAGTTCAGGCTGACTCAGATAACCGTTACGGCGTTTGCTGATTAATAGTTCAATAACAATATGCTTGTTTAAACATTATTTTGAACAGGCTCCCTAAGTGTCTTTATAACAAGAATAAGGATGATAAGGTGTTATTAACTTGTAAGTTAAAGGTAAAATTTATGGAAGTTTTGTGCAGAAATAGAAACCAATTGAAAACAAGCTCTTAAACAAATCTGTTTTCCTATGTGTTACTGCTTCAGTTACTCTGTTTGGTTTACAGGTCTAAACTAAAACTCTAAAATCTGTTGTAGCAGAAAATATGGACTCTCCTTCTTGAGGCTGAGGATGCTTTCTGTCTGTATGATTTCTGCTGGTTTTAGGAGCACAGTATGTGTCTTCTTTTTGATAAAATGCCTGAAAGCTACAAAACCATTTTTACCTCAAGATTTTATTGTATATATATACAGTCAGAAAAGTAATAACCCAGATAAACCCCAGTCACATTTCTGGGGCTTAAAACACACTTAAATCACTGGTGTGCAAATGTGCATTTCTGCTCTCCTGAACGGGGAATATCTTCATAACATCCTGTCTTAAGTCAGCACCAGAAAATAGAAAGATGAATGTGGTAAAGTGACATGAATGAAAGTTTACCCTAAGTGAAACATACTAAAAATATGTATGCAGGCCCAAGGTACTCCAGTCCATTCATTTGTTTTAAATAAATTAGGGGCCATAATGTTAATGTTTGTTTCTACCAAGTGAGTAAAATGCTTTCCATGAAACAAAAATTACTGTAAACTAGCCACGTGAGTATGTAATTTAGTTTCTGCTGTAGTGTTAAAAGTTTTCACTAGTATGAATAGAGGTAAATACTCTGTTTTGATCCTTGCATAATGTACATATCCCTTATTCATTAACTTCACTATACTAAGTAAAAAGCAGTTGTCTTCACAGAATACTCCCAGAGAGAAAGAGTGGATTATTTGAGGTGAAATTTACAATGATAAATTTGTGGTAAGAGAATAAAGATAATAGTGTTACAGGCAGTGGTTGAACAGAATTCTTGGGAGACTTTCTAGAGATATATGCATATCTCTCAATTCTAGTTCTGTTTGTCTACATACATCTGTATGTTCATATGCACAGATGCACAGTTCAGTGTCCTAAAAAAAGTTTGTTAAATATAATTATATGTAAAACAATTATTTTAAACTGTGTTTTAGATAGTTTTATATACATGCATACATATAAAGATACGTTTGTCTATGTATATCAAAGTTGAGTGGTGATTAATGTGTTGATATAGGTGCCAGGTTGTATCTCTGATGTTAGGTTTAAGTGCTATGCCCCTATTTTTATTCTGAGCCCATTGTATGCATACTTCTCTAGCTAGCATTGCAGCAAAAGTGCTCTTGGAAAAGTGCTCTTCACAAGTTATTTTATTGAACTGTGTGTTGCATAATTATTCCTCTTAAGTCATACTTTTCCTGATGTATTTGTTTTGTGCAGGTGCTGTTTCCATACCTGATTACACAAAGAGCGTAATAAATAGCAAAACAAGAGGTATAAAGAAACCCGTGCTTAAGAGATCAAAGCCAACCAGAGCATGCAGTCCTTTGGAAATCTTGGCTAGCTCTCTTGTAAATAAAAGTGCTTCTAAAGCACAAGGTATTTAACTACTGTATTTATACAGGTTTTGATTGGCAGTTTAGTTATTAACCTCATAAAAACACAGCAACGTAAACTAGTAAGAATGTTTATTCTAGCACTTCTATCTGACGGAAAATGAAAACCAAAATATAGTGGCATATTCTTAGTTCCTTTTAAGTATTTATTTTAGGTCTGTGTAGCATAAAAGAATGTTTTTTCAAGTCAGTGAACTTAAACTATTTTGCTTACTGTTCTGGGATTTAAGTATTTTCTAATTACTAACAAAACAAATGTGAGACTCATTGAAGGTACCTAGTCACCACATCTTTACTAAAGGTCCAAACTCCACATCTTTATAATGATTCTTCTTTCCCCTT
The DNA here is from genome assembly GCA_013397935.1 of Dasyornis broadbenti. Taxonomy (NCBI): domain Eukaryota; kingdom Metazoa; phylum Chordata; class Aves; order Passeriformes; family Dasyornithidae; genus Dasyornis; species Dasyornis broadbenti. The sequence continues at coordinate 572,566 of VZRN01003941.1, forward strand.
CATAGTGTTTTCCATTTCATGCAGTGTAAAAATGAAATCTGAATTGTTTTTTGTAACTAATTTGATGAGGTTATAGAAAAGTTGTGCCTTTTGGTCACGGAAGAGGTGTCCTGTATCATGTTAAATCTAGAAAAAACAGTATGCAATAATCTTCCATATCCTTGCTCTTGGGCTTATTAGCCAATGCATTATACCAGTTTTTTTTTTTTACAGTTATTTTTTCCACGCTTCATTGTGGCCTCCCACAAACTTACATGGCCATTTTGTCTTCTATGGCAGCACTAAAATTCTCTTATGCGTGTGAGATGTTTTATTGAAAGCAGTTTGTCATGAGTCCTGAGACAGTATGTGATTTCAGGAATTTAACTCTTAGGTATATTCTTTAAAAGAGAATTATTATCTGAGGTGAATTAAAATTTATATGTAATCTCTATTTCTAAAGAAACTTTCCTGTTGCTGTTGTCTCTGTTTCGTAGGAAGAGGAAGAATAGTGGTGGTTCCCTGGCCATCATGCAGAGGGACTGATGATCAAGAGCTTTCATAAATATATATACTACTTCTGAAATAAAATTTTAAGTGGTTATTTTTATTTCTGCATTAAGCTAGTATTTTAAATACTAGTGTGTAATATGGCAAAGATAATAGTTTGTGCTGAATTAAAGACTAAGTTACTTAATAAAAACTGTTAAATCTCAAGAATTTTGTTCTGAGCAGGAACTCTTGTTTACTGTACTTGCAGTAGCTTGTGATGGCTAGCAAATGCAGGAACACAAGAAAAGCACTGATCTTTTAAGAAGGCAGTGTCAAAACCATGGTGCCAGAATGAGAAGTAGCGAAGTGGAACCATAAAAACTGTAAAGGGATCTCTGTCCCGTTTCCTTGATTCCTATTGAAAGTATGACTGCTAGCAACACTACATCAGGTCAGCAGTGCCTTTGAGTTAAAACCTCCAAGGTTTCAAGGTCATTTCACAACTATTCTGAGTAGCATGTTCCAGTGCTTCATTCCCCTTGCCCAGTTTAAAACTTCCAACCTATGATTTGTGACCCTTGGTCTTTCCTGTACTCTTGCAGCTACTGCAGGAAGTTTATTAGCTCTCTAGTCTTTGATTTCTTGAAGTGGTTGTAGGCTGCTGATAGATCTACCCCGCCCTCCTCTTTGTCGGACAGAGCAAACCTGGCTCCTTCAGCTTCTTCTTACAGGGCATGTACTACAGGCAGTGTCCATCTGAGCAGCTGTTTGCTGGACCCTGTCTTGTGTGTTCTGGTATCTTCTGAGCTTGGCAACCCGGAACTTGATGGAGGATTCCATGTGCAGCCTCACTGATCTGCTGCTGCATTTCATCCTAATGATCATAGTCCCGTGTGTGGTTTGCAGTGAGGATGTGCCCTTGGCTCACACTGAGCTTGGCATCCACTGTAACCCATAGATTGTTTCCCTTGGGGCTGTTGATTTCTGATTCAGTTGGTTTTCAATCTGTGCCAGTGCTCAGGATTATTCATCCCAGGTGCAAAATCTATAGTTTTACGAATCATTCTCCTTACTGCCGCTTTTGAATAATTTAGAATGTTACATATTTGCTTTCGTAGTTGTATAATATTATGCTGTTTAGCAGTGTTCTAAAATTCAAGATAAAAAAATTATCCTTTGAGTCAAATATAGTAAATTCTTGGAGTTTTGCTCCCCCTATAGTTAGGACATTTTCTGTTTTCTTTACCTTTATCGCTGTTACTCATCCTATCACGTCATGTAGATGATTGTCATATAATCTAGTCCTATTAAAGGAGCAAAAAATTAATATAATTCTTAAAGCATGTCTGAATTGTCTTTGGTCTTTACCATAACCTCAGCATAAATCAATCTGCCACATATTTTTTTCTTGGTGTTTTTTGTGTAGTTGGGAAAAAAAAAGCGTTTCCCATGTATTTTGAGTTTATGGTTCTGAAATTTATTTTCGTTAGCAGGGAAATATACTTCATATATTTTGAGACAGTATCTAACTTCAGTAAGTGATTAGGGTCAGGGAAGGAACATGAATGTTAAAATAGGCAACTAAAATCTGGTCTAGTTAAGTTAGACGGGTTAAGTTGCATTGTTGGATTGTTTCATAATTCAGTGAAGTCAGAAGAAGCAAATATGCAAAATGTGTATTGTCTGTATGAATCGATCATTTTGAATGACAGTTTTGCCAAAGTCACTGCTAGTTTCAAGTTCTTTCAGCAGCAGTTGTCCTTGCAATGCAGGGAGTAAGCTGGATTCTGTTTTCTACATTACTGCTCTTTTACATCAAGGATCATCTGGCACATGGTTAATGATTCCAGTGTAAGGATTGGTATAACACGAGTAGATTTTATAGGAGACAATTAAAAATATTTCTGTAATTTCATTAAAACTGTATTCTTGGTCCTGATTTCTCTAAGTGTGTCTTGTCTCTATGTTTTTCGCATTCCAGTTCTATTCTTTCTTTTTAAATATGTTATTTTCCCCTGTCAAGTATCTGACCCTGCATTTGTCAGCTGATATGAGATTTAGCAATATTCATGTTTCAAAAAGAACACCAGAAACCTTTGCTGCCCTCAGAAGACTGTCTCCAAATCTTACCTATGGTATACTCAAATATGAACATATTTGCTGCAAATGTTCTTTAACATGTCAGTTACTAAAAACAGCCTACAAGATTATGAAGCTTCGTTCTTCTCAAAAATAAATGAAAGAACAGCAGCAGGTAATCTCTGACACATCACAGTAAAATGATATGTATGCCCCAGTGTCACAGCAGAATTTGAACCTCCTGAAGTGTTCTCTGAAGTGTACAGCACAGTTTTAAAAAGAACAGTGCACCATCCATGGTTTTATTCTTAAATGTATTTTTAAAAACGCAGTCAGATAATCCACCCACTTGTTATGCATAAAGGTGGAATATTTCTTTAAAAAGACATTAGTGATATAAACATAGATGTTAACCCTTGAGTTATGTAGCATCAAATTTCTATTGGGACAAACATAATGCATAATCACTGGAGGTGTTACAGTTTTCAGCAGTATTTATGAATTGGTTCTAGAAGTTTGATGGTTATTGACATCTCCACAAGCAGTGCACATGAAAAGAAAACTTTTAAGTACATGATTTTTGGCTTAATTTGAGTCACTTCAGGTTCTGCTCTGAAAAGTGATAAAGCCAAAGAGCTGGTGCTAAATGACTGGAAGAATGCTAAATGACTGGAAGAACTGCTGACTATCAAGACTATAGTAAGGGTTGGGTTATTTCAGAAAAAAGTAAAACTGGTTTTTGTCTATTTTGTGAAGAAGCATTATCAACACTGTAAACGGTATATTATGCTTAAAACAGACTTTTCCTCGAAGTTTTATAGATTTGCAGTGTGCTTTGAATTGCCTTGTTTTTTTAACTCCTATCACTAGTTGGGTTTTTGTAGCTTAGCTGTGATTCAGTTGTTTTCCAAGAGCTTATTGCTCGCTATTAAATTCTGTCCTTCCTATCATCACATGCCTTCAAAGTAACTTCTTGCCAATTGATATGAACTCTATATTCTGTGAAAGGTTTTTCTTTTCTCTGCCCCTGCTTCCCCACTTTTGTCTGTTCCAGAATCTGTTTAAGAGGGAGAGTTTGACTCAAGGGCACAGAGAGGATTTTTAGGAGGGGTAGGTGTCACTTGATTCTGTGTGACATGGTACAGAAAAGACCTCTGTATTACTGTTCCTTGTTAATGGAACATCTTTTCAGGTGGGGTGAAAAATAAAAAGGGCAAAGAAATTCATGTATGTCTCTCTACATAAACATTCTTTGTCAGTCTTTCTTCTGAGTGCTGACATGACTGCTGTATCTAGCCATCAAAATGAAACCTTTTGTGAACGGGCTGTACTTTAATACAGTCATCTGGCTTTTGTGCAGAATTGCTTGCATATGAAAAAGCATTAACATTGTAAACTGCAAAGTATCTGAGACGTCAGTGTTGCATCTTCCTGTCTGAGTACTGCAGTATTCTGCATGTGTACAGTTTTTCAAATTATTTTTACAAGTGAATTTGGTAGGATATGAGTGCTCCCATTATTTTCTCTCTCAGCCTTTCTACATCAAGCATCCATTTAATTATGTACTTGAATGACATTTTGCAGCGGGGAGAGGGATTTTATTGTAAGCATCATCAGCTCACTGATAACTCTTGTGTTTCATTACTGTACTTCCTCTCTCAGTAAATAACCATCCGCCAGTTCATTGTTTGGGTCTCAGTAATCCCATTTGAAATTCTGGATTGTGAAATTGTGCTTCTTTGAGTTACTAACATGAAAAAAGAAAATACTGTTACAGAGTCTGTAGTTGAACATACTGTCAAAGATGATCTCTGAAGCAATATAAAAATAATTTCAGCTGGACATGAGATAAAATACTACTATCTTAAGGCTCTTCTCAGTTACTTCTCTTATAAACATGGTTTAGGGGGAGTAGATGTAAAATCTTGTGATCTGCAGACTGTTTGGTTTTAGAATTTAATTATGGTAGTTCAGTTGCCAAAAATCTGTGTTTGAACTATGTCAGTGACTAATGGGAAAGTAGTTATCTGTATTTTTAATTTAAACCTATTGTTTGCTGTCAGATCTGTCATAGAATAGGAAGAAAAAGTTTCTTTCTTGAAGACTGTTGGCAGTGGCTTTTGTGTTGTTTTAGTCCCCATTTATTTGATATGTTCCTTTATAGATATGTCAGGGACTTATCTTCTTTTCAAGATAGGGATATCTTATTAATTATGAAGCCTAACTCACATTTGTGTGTGGATGTACATGCATAAATCTATTTATTTCACTAACATGCGTGGGACATATCTCAGTGCTAGTATTAATTTTCAAGGGAGTGCAGTTTTTGATGAAATTAATATAAAATATGTGGATTAGTGTCATGAACAGGTTTGAAAAGCAGAACCATTACACTTTTTGTTGTTGCAGTACACAAATACTTGTGTGTACGTGTTTCCAGGAGCAAAAAGCATGGTCAGCATTAAAAAGTGAAACAACTAAATTCCTCTGTTTTATGCTGTCTAGCTGTTTTGCTTTCTGCTTATTCCCATTTGCACATCTACCTGCCTTGACGTCCCTTGGTAGCGGATTCACACTTACATTGGGCCTCTGTATTTTTGAGAACACCTTTTAATTTTGCAGCACTTCTGATAATGTGTAGTATTTCTTGTTTCCCCTCTGAACTGGAGGCCCTTTAACAGTCTGCTTAGACAGTTGCGTCTCGTTTTTTCTGAAAGCGCCTGTGGACATCTTTTCTGCAGATACTGCATATCACTGATTTTGATTAGGCTGCCTTCTCTCTTTAAGTAAGCTCTGGAGCAGTAAACCAAGTGGGAGGTTATAAAGGTTATATAAGTTACCCACTTCAGTAGTTATAATTTTCTTTTCCTGTCAAAAAGATTTATGAAACCATGCTAACTGCAAAGAATTTCGAGGCTTTGTAAGGATATGCAGTTCCATTATTTAATATTGATTGAAATGTGGCTGCTGAATTTTTAATACATTAAAAATGGACCTGTTAAAAGTACTTGTGAGGTGCTACTTGTATGTAGTCCTCTCTTAAATCTCTAAGCCGTGGCCATCTGTTCGACCTCAGTTCTGCTTTTGCTTGTTGCACTCTGTAGCACAAGAGGTGATGTCACAGCATTTTTGGATAATTTTTTTCTCTTGAAATACTGATTTCTTAATGTTTTACATAGGAAAACTCAGTAGGATGGGCTGTTTGACTTGATAGATCTCACATTTTGTGCTGTCTCTGGCTTTGCATCTTCAGTTTGCTACATAATATACATGAAAAAAATTGAAGTTGTTTTGAGGATGCTGTTACAAGAAATTGCATGGGTGTCTTCTGCTTGAATAACTAGTTATTATCAGTATTGATGTCTTTAAACTGTCCTCATTAGGGCTTCAATTTATAGTACTTCACACTTTTAATGCTTCCATGTAATTGCTAAGCTGAATTTTTTTTTGTAGCTGTAACACCTACTGCAGATTCCTTGGACATGCTTTTAGTTCTAGCAATTCACTATATTGTATATATATTCACAGAATTTTTCTAACGTGCCTAGAGAAAGTTTCCTGTCCCTCTTTGAACATTTGTTTCCACCTAACAGTCTGGTTTTGCTGTGTTTATTCTGTGGCCTGTGGCTAAGGCATGTTATGTTAGCTGAGGGCTGGAAGGAGCTGTGCTGATGCTTGCCATGTGCTCGTTTACTCGTGCGTGAGGGGTTTTTTTTGTCTGCTTATTTTTACGCACATTCAATCTTGCCATCTCAAAGTGTTATTTTTCCAGACCTGGATCTGTCTGCTTATTGGAAGCTTTGCATTGGAGTCATGCTAACATGTAACATTTATCTTGGTTGATCTTGTGGCAAGCAAACTCTGCAGTTGGCTTTGTTTTTCTAAATGATGGCCTTTCATTTATTTATTTTTAAAGGAAGTACTATTTATCTGCATACCATATATGTCTAATTAGAGCTTCCCCACTGTAACATTCAAGTGGTTCTTGCTTAGATGATGCTGAATGGTTTTCCTGTAAACCATGAAGCCATCCTTTATCTGATCAAAAGATTATAAAACAAACAAATACAGAAGATTTCTACTTACCTCTTTTTAGCTTGGATTGATTTGCTGTTGCAGGTTTAACTGTGCTGCCTTATGAGTTCTGGCTATGAGTCCATGAGGTATTTTGTACATTGCTCTGGTTTGAATGTGGTTGCTCCATCTACACAAGCAGAGCTGTGGCCTGCAGTGTCACGACTGCCATGTGCTGGAAGCAGTGCTCTGTAAAGAGAGCTAATGGAAGCTCAGGGTCTTCTGCCACTGCATTTTACAAATCTGTGAATTACAGTTCTGGGGTGCTTTTTAGGGTCAGCAAACTATGAGCATCTGTTAGTACATGTCTATTAAGTATTAATAGCTATTTAGTATATGAGCCATGCTAAAGCAAGTGTTGTCTTCTCTTGTTCAATTAGAGTATCGTTAAAATAGTGTCAAAATTTAAGCTCTTGTATCTTTTCTTTTTAGTTTGATTAAGGGGCTAAGATCTGTTTTTCCCAGAAAGACTGATCAGTTTAGCTGACAAAGTGTTAGTGAGCACACGTAGTTACTTAACTTGTGTAAACTGTGCTGCATCACTATTTTTAATGAAAACATTATGCCTTATTTGAGAGGAGTTCATTATGTGTGTGTGGTTCTTCTGCCTCTCCTGCTTCACTGTAGCATCAGAAATCCAACAAATAAACTGATATTTTGAGTGTAACTAATTACTGTAGAGTGCTAATTGTGACTCTTTTTTTTTTTTCTGCAGAATGACAGGAAGGGAGTTTTTCTCTCGGTTTCCAAGCCTTTATCCTTTCCTTCTCAAGCAGTTAGAGATTGTAACCAATACTTTGAACAGGTAAGGTGGTGTCTGAGAAAACTTCGAAATACAAAGTGAAGTGAAAAGATTAAACTAAGCTGTGTCACATACACACCCTATTGCTGTTGTATACATCAGTGCTTCTTGAAATAATACAGTTCTAATGTTTTTGCTAAGACTTTTTTCTTTTAACTTTTGCACATTGCATTAAGTCTCTGAAGATTGAGCTACTGTGAAGCAATTAATAGTTGCTGTGCTCTTAGGATCAGATGTTAAGGAGCTTACAGTTTTCAGGGAAACAGAACCCGGTGTTTGAATGTCTCATGTTTAACACTGAGGCTTCCTAGCATGGTTAAGTGATATGTGGTCATAGGCCTCATGTAACCCCACATGAACACTTTCCAGCCTGTGACCCACTGACTCTGGGGAAGGTCCTTGATCTTGTTTTAAAGACTCCACAAATGGTGGCTGAGAGCTACAACTTGATCAGTGCAGATGATACTGTTTGGGATGACGCTATTACCGCCAAGTTCATGAACCTTTAAAGTAAACCAGCGCTGGCCTTGTTTTTTCTTAAAATGCTATAGTATAAACTGTGGAAGTTGAGCAGCTGATTTATGGGCGAGGTTCAGCTGACTGTTTAATGGGCCTAAGGTGGATACTCGGAAGCAGGAGTTTCACCGGTCATTGCATGTTTTGCAGTCTCTGCTCTAAGAAAAGAGGTTGTGTATATTCTACACAGCAATCTACTCTACCTGACGTTATAAAAGGTGACAGTGTCGTCACTGGCAAATTTTGCTAAGTCTTCAGTTGAAAAAGATTGTAAACTGCTCTCTGAAATGTTGGCCTGGAATGCTTTTACAATGTGGATTAAGGCTTGTATCTTATTATTAGTCGTTAAATAAATAAGAAAGTATTGATTTTAATTTGTTTTTTGGATTGTTTTTACCGTATGAATAGTAGACCCTTGATGTCAATGACAAGAACTATTCTTCAGTGAAACCTGTTATTTACTAAATATGCACTTCCTTTGAAACTGATAAAAATACTTTTTTAAAGTCACCTTTTTTTAAATTCAGCTCTCTGTTTCCCAGTTCATAGAGAAACACTATCTATGCAGGTTTTTAATATTATTTTAAAATGAAGGCAGCTCACCATTTTTGGGATTAAAGGAGGCTTGAAATAATGTAGGAAAGTGAAGGCAATACAGCCATGAGTGTCTTCATTAGACGGGTCCCCTTCAGAACAACTTGAGGCCAGGCTTGATCTGAGCAGGGTTTATACTCCCATGTAATGATCAGCCTAGGATAACTCCTTAAACCAGAGCTGCAGAAGGCTATTTTGTGGGCAAGAGGCTTAAGACTATCATGAAGGATGATGCTTTCTTTCACTAAATGCTTCTTACACCTTTTTATTTAGTGAAGCTGAGGAGTTGAAAATCCATCCAAGCCTGTTTCTTTTGCTTTTAATCCTGGGAAGACTGTATCCATCTCCCATGGATGGCTCTCACTCAGCACTCAGCACAGCACCGTTTGTCCCCTTTATTATAAGGTAAGGTGATTTTGTGGTGGTCTTTTATGCGATGGGAGTTCTTTCTAATAAAGATTCTATTTTTTTAATAAAATACCTTTTTAAGCTTCTCTTCAGTTTTAGTTCTTCAAGGAAAAACTAGTATTCTTTGGTTGGACTTTTCTGTATTATTAATAGTTTTTTTGAGAATTAAAAAGACTATCAACTTAATGCAAATCATTGTATGACACGTTTGTAAATCTTCATCTGCAAATGCTGTATGACATCACTGCTGCCTCTGAGAGAGTGGATGAAAACTGATGAGCTTAACAGATTTTAGCAATGCAAGATTTGCTATGCAAGCTTCTGATGGCTTTTTTCAGTCCTGCAGAATGATTGTTTGTAACACATCAATGTAATGACTAATATATAGATTTGTAGATGTATGTATGTGTCTCTCCGTATCCGTCTATGAATATACATAGCTAGATAAAGATAGGGATCTGTCCTTCATCTAATATGTTTTTAAGATGACTTTTCAAATATTTATACAGTGTAACTTTCATGTATATGATGGTTACATGAAGATACTCAGCAGATATTTTTGCTACTCTGTGTGCTTCTGGTTTGGGATGGGGAGCCTCATGAGGGAGCCAGGGCTGTGATGCGTGAGGAAAAATGAGCATCAGCAGTATTTGAGAGGATGTCTTGTTATCTGTGTGAAAGCTTCAGTGCAGTAGGGTGAGAAAATTCTGTGCTTAATCTTGCTCCTTTAGTAGTGAAAAAAGACAAAGTTGTTATCCTAAGATCTTCCAATTTTCATTTTAAACTACTGTTTATGTTAGGAAATAGCATCTCTGCCTATTTTTCACAGCAGATGTAAAGTATCTCTTGCTTTTATGATGTTTTTTGAATTTTCAAGAATAAATGCTAATTACCATTTTTTCTGAAAGGAAAAAAGCCTGTAGTAGAAATTTTTAAATTCCCTGTATTTAACAATTAAAATGTTTGGCTTTCTGCCATATCTGAATCTTGAATGCTTTTGGGGGAAATACTGCAAAGTGTTTGTTACACCATTAATTGGCTCTGTTTTGATGCCTTTATTAATGCACTGGAGAACGCTTGTTTATTTTTTAAAATTTAGTGTTTCAGCATCATTTTAGTTATTGCTAATAGATTAACTTACGATAAACTTTTGGTTGCAACTTTTTAGTTTTGTCTTTATATTTCTATTACGACCATTATTTTTGCAAGGTACATACACCAGCAAAATAACTTTGCACACTTAGCTCACTATGTTAAGGTTATTTAAATACATTCAGAAGATGTGGGGAGAGAATCTCAATAAAATCTTTCAACTAAGAACCTGGAACATTTAAGAGACTGTACTGTTGGATCTGCTTTCCTTTAAGTGTGTTCCTAAAGAGGAATGATGCAGCAGGTAAAGATGATGTTTTCTGCGTTTCCTTTCCATTGAATTTGGCAGTAAATGCTGTGGATGCAGGTATAAAACTAACATAAAATTACTATGTATTTGGGAAAAAAAATCGTGTGTGGGTGTACAGACATGCATTTTCTGTCTGGTTACTTAGCAAAGCATTGACATTTTTATGGTTGCCAGGGGACAATACCAAGGATTCTGCAGGGGTAAATGTGTTTATCATATAGCTCAGTGTGGTGTTACTGGCTGTATTTCTGTCTACGGTTCTTATGCCCTTGTTCTTTGAATGCTATGGCTCTTTTCTGTTTATTCTGACTGTATTTCTTGGAATATACAGGGGTGATTTATCTTGGTAAAATTGCTGCTATTTTCCCTTCTATTTTCCTTCCTATTTTTCATTCTACAATAGCAAATGAGCAAAAATAAAATTGTTTCCTGTTCATTTGTTTGTTTTTTAGAAGGTGGTAATGACGGTTGTTGTGAAGTAGCCATTTAGAGAGGATCAAAGAGAAGGTCTGATGCCAAAGGCCCTATGCACTAAGTCATTAAATTATATAAATAAATTGTTTCTTTGAATTGCTTAATGTGATGTTGAATTCTATAACATACACATATAATTACATGGTGGACCAATGCAATTACAACATGTAATTGCCATGCCGTAGTTCTACCATGAGATGTTTATGTTTGAGTTGGTGTACCAGGTTCAGGGAAGGATACCACTATTCTGTGAGGGGAGAATAAGGATGAATGTGACCCATAACTGGTCTTAATACCCTTTCCAGGGCTAAGCCCACAGTGAAGTAACATTCATTTGTTGCAGTAAGAAAATGAACAGAATATCGTGTTTTCAAGCAAATGAGCAGTTCTATGAACAAAACTGGGTTGAGCAGAAAGAATTCAATTTGGACTTTTGAAGAGTTTCAGTTCAGCTCGAGTGGAATTTTCCATCTAGTGGAAGTAGAGCTGTGGTTACTCTGACTGTGTTGAGATGAATTGCACAATATGAGCAGGATTAAATGCTGCAAGGACAAATCTCAATCTCTGTGCGCATAGTTGTTACTCCCTATTGAACTGGAGCATTTGATTACCTATCTGCAGTTCTATTAAGCTATTTTTCCTCCTGCAGATGTTTTATTTGGAAGGGAACACTTTGATTCACAACTTATTACCTCACTTTTTATTTTTTTTTAAAGAGCTAGATAGGTCTGTTTTAATGGTTGCTCTCTAAGATGAAAGAATGTACAGCATGTTTTTGATTAACAAGGGAGGTAATCGGGAGGTAATGTTTTAAGTACGAAACAGAAACATAACCTCCCTTTTGCCTCCCTCTCCCTTTTTCAAAGATCTGTAATCTCTTCAGAATGATCTAGAATTGAGTTGCCTTATGTCCCCGTATCATGGCATTGATAGAGTGTTTGTTTAGTGTTAAATGTTCCAGGCTGAATGCTCTGAAGGAGTAAAATGCGTATTGCTATATTAGATTGGATACTTTTCACTAATTGAAGTTTAGCTCTATTTAAGAGTGTGACTTCTTAATCTTTTAGAAAGTTTTTTAAAAATTAGCTTTAAAATGTCAATATAATATTTGAAAACCTTGTTGGATATATAGGCCTTGGCTTCCCCTTGACAAAACTTAATTCTTCATTAAATTTCCCCTTTGAAACATCAGCAGATAGACAGATTTCAAAGCAGTTCTGCTTCTGGGTATATTATGTTGCAAGAAATGTGAACATCTTTCCATGAAATCAACACAATTACTAAATAGACACTGGTTTTTTTGGGCAGAATTTTGTAACTTGCATCTTCGTGCAAAATGGAAGAGAGAGATTCTGAAGTCTCCTGATGCTTTTTCCAGTCAGGGACCACGGTAGGTGGCAGTGGGAAGCACTTTACAGGTGTCCTCTTTGTCCTTCTCCATCCACCACCCTGGACTGATAAGGTTTTGGTTTTGCACTCGAGAATTTGTCGTTAATTTACAGGGATAATCACTGTAACTGTTAGTTAATGATAGACACTAAGATGCAAGGAAAACAACCGTGTGTGGTGAGGAAAAATTTTCTGTGGGATGGAGCATTGTTATTTTTTTAATTAAAAATTTTTTAGAAAAGCCCTTCCTAACAGTGTTTAGAGAAGGAGAGAGAAAATTCTTAGCATCTATGAGTAAAGTGGCAACTCAAATGCTGTCCTGATAGCTGTGATAAATCTGTTATTTGAGTGGGCTGGATGCATCTGCTGGGGGTATGTGGATTTACATTGATCTAGTTATCTCCTGTCTTGGAAAGGCAGAGCAAACTAGGGGAAATGGTATGACTGTTTTTATCGGTACACCTTTTCTTGGAAGTTACTACTTCTGCAGCTCACTTGTGAGAACAGGTTCTGTGACACCTCCTATAAGCTTCTGGCAAAGTCACCTCAGTAAATTTTTTAAAAAACACTTGGCTGAAGCGGTGTGAGATGTCCAAAGTGGCCCCTGTGATCTCTTTCCCACAGCAGAGACGCCCACTGGCTGCGCAGGAGCCCACTGTGATCACCGGTGTGGCATCCCAGTGGGTTCCTGGGAATTGTGCCCCTGCACAGCACTTTGGGGCTTGTTGTGCCCCTTGCCTATGGTGCCTGGAGGACATCCTTTCACTCAACACTTTTTGTCCTGGGCTTTTTGAGGGGATTAGAGCAGACTCTTTCAAGATCTGGTATCCTGGGGAATAGATGTATTCTTTTTGGATGCTTTGCTTATGTTTCTTAGCAGGGAATTACATCTGTGAGTCCATCCCTCTGCAAGAAGTGATGTAGACTGTTGGCCCCACTTTCCTTTGAAATTGTGGGGAAAAGCAAGACCAGGAGCCTAGAGGCCGTTATTCCATATGAGCCTTTAACATGTGTATGTAACATGGTGCTCTTGGTTTTAGTCAATGGGTAAATATGCTAAGTTTTGTTGACTTTTAAAAATCTTAACAGATGCCACTTTAGACTAATACGCAGGTTACAGAAGATTTTTCTTAACATTTAAAAGCAAAACAAGGGTTTCTGTTATAAAAGATCAGATTCCTTCATTGAAGGCTGAGCAGTTCAGTGTATAACATATTCCATAAATTGTTCTGTGCAAAATGCTATTCAGAGATTGTTTTGTCAGATACCAACAAGATTAAAAAGTGATTTTAAAAACACTTCTACTTAAAATACAAATTTCTAATGGAAATACAAACTACAGTTTTAATCTCTTACAATTAATTTTGTTTTGTAGTTTTTATTGACTAAAGTGAATCACAGTCTGTCTTTAAAAATATTTTCTGGAAACTTTAAAATAGATGTTCAGATTTATTCTGCTTGAACCTAGTACGAAGGACTAATTGATTTCAATAGTTTTCTGATTAGTAAAATAGTTATGATCTTTCCCATTTTATGAAGCAATCTTACAATGTTGCATTATACTGTGTCCATCAAATACAGTTTTCAATTATCAGATATATTAATATATATATGTTATTGTGCTGTCTTTTGCCATCGGCTGATTTATCTCTGGTTCTTTGATGCTTTCTTATTGGTATGCAGAATGTTATTCTAGTGCAGCTTTGTAGTTTTTTTCTCTCCACATTTTTTTTCTGCTTAAGTTAATAAATACCTTGCATATTCCTTTCAGTCTTCATTGCTCTGTTTACTTCAGCACAGATGAGGGTGAAGTATTACTATGTTAGTTCACGTCTCTTGCTTTTGAACAACAAATTCAATTATGTAAAGATGAATATGTAAAGTTATGATCTTACTGTTATAACCTGTCTGTACTAACATTACAAATCATTGAATATATGTTTTAGGCAGTTTGGAAAATGTGAAATAAATAAGTGAGGCTCATCCAGGTTTATTTTAGCTTCCCAGCAGGCAGAGCAGCTGACCATGAATTCTGAGGCTCTCTGAGTTTCAGTTGTGTCTTACTATTTCATAAATGTGAGAGAACTCAAGTCTTAAGGAATACCTTAAGGAAAAAGGTTCAAGTGTAGTAGTATTAATGTTGCAGAAGTTTGTGTGAATTTAAATTTTCATCCATCAATAATGTTACTTGTGTGTGGGTTGCTCTTTTGAAAAAGTTCTTCTTTGTTGACCTATGACTGTAAGTTTGATTACTCTGTATTGTGTTTAATTATGTTAAATCATATCCAGTCTGTCAGTGACTGGTTCTGTTCCACTCTAATCCTATGACAAAGTTTGTGTGGGCTTCATGGGAATGTGTCTAGGGTAAGATGGAATAATAAATAAACAAAGTGAAAATGTAAAATCAGAAGTGTCTGTGAGACTTTGAGGTAAGTTTTAGATTTTAGATTTAATAAACAGCACAGGAGACAGGCAAGTGGTGAAGTTCTAGTAACAAGATAGCTTCAATTTGTTTGAGAAGAGCTTGATGGAAGTAATTAGTGTATATATTTTATGAGTTAAAATTGCTGTTTATGTAAGTTGTTTAAATGCAGATTCGCTGGTGCTGGTTTTGTTTCACACATGTACGGTTATATGTGTGGGTTTAGTATATCATCCTGTATCTGACTTGAAAGCAGCCATCTGATTTTCTGTAGGCTGAGCACTTATCCTTTGATAAGTGGCGAAACAAGGTAGCTGAGCGATTGTGCTGTGTACTTCCTCTGCCTTTCTCCTCTTTTCCCTGTATTTTAGTGTGGCATGGTGGCAGTAGGAGGATTCATATTAAAGCTTGCCTGGTTTCAACTGTTATTTCTGTAAGACTGGGAGGCTTACCAGGGATCTGATACAGAAAGAGCTTTTGTGGCAATGCCATTTCATATTAGATTAAAAGAAATACATGTGTTTATTGCAGCCTTGTTGTATTAAAATAGCTGCTTTTGATTACAGTTGTTTATGAAAGCATCACTGTGGGTTCCCTTATCAATTGCACATCTTCTCAATTTTTGTCTCTGTTTTTTTTTACTTTGTCTTGCTTTTTTTTTTCTAATTGCTGATGTTTGTTTAGTATAACTGCTCAGCATTATAACTGTCTGCAAATAATACATTATTTGGAATCCCTGTGAGGCTGGAAGCAGGATCTGACTCACTGCCCTATCCTTGTTGGGGAAGCTCATGGGGCTGACCAGTCATTGCAAGATGAAGACAGATATCCTTTTGGTTACGGGCAAGGTTCCCAAAAGACGAGCTGGTGTAGACATTTGGAAAACAGGCGCAATGTGCACCCCTAAAGCATTTTTTAGATTTTTATTGTATTAAATGTCTTGCTTGATATCTAAAGTGGAAATTTTGCATAGCTGAGGGAGAAGGAGGGAAGGACAGGAATGTGTTTCCCCACCGAGCATATCTGAGTTATTACTTTCTTCCATTTCTACTTACAGTCTATTCTCTGTGCGATCCTGATTGCATAGTGATTGATACTGATCTGTAAAAATATTTATGGTTCACTGTAAATATTCATTAGTAAGAAGGGTTTTAGTCTTTTTCTTCCTTTTAGCATTTTTACATAACAAATTGGAAACAGGCTGTAATTTTTTCCAATTTGATTAAGTTCAAATTGTAGTGCTAGAGAAGAATGCAACGGGCTTGACTGGCAGTAGGCTGCTCAAGACGCTCTGATCTACTAATCTTTATCCTAGAGATCTGATCTTTATTCATTGTGTACATTCTTTGCTGTATTGCTGTCTTTTCTCTGAAACTGTGGACAGATGTGTCATATCCAAATGGTGCTGATGGGAAATAACACAACCCTTAGATATTCATTATTAATTTCTTATTCCAGTTTTCACTGTGTTCATCAATCATTGGCAGATTATTGTCTGAAGCAGTTTAGGAAATATTCACAAACTGTAGGGAGCTGTCAGATTCATGGGAAATAAAGGGTGACATCTAGCAGAGAGGCATTCATGAACACTGAGGGTAGCTCTCTTTTTTGAAATGTTGCAGACTCCTGAAGAGGACCAGTGGCTGAGATCCTGGGTTAAAATTTGATGTATATTGAAGTTGATGTATACTTACTTGAAACATGATCTAGTAAAAAATGTGAAGGGATACTGAGCTGTCAACATATAATTGGTGAAGTAATTATTTATTTATGTACTTAAAATTATCAGTAAGTACTCTGCTGGTCAAGGTAAGTATCCAAAAAATAATAAAATAAAAATTTTTGCAGGAAGGAATGTGAAAATGGAGAGAAATAATACATTAACTATCCAGAGCATGATAAGGGGAACTAAGTGTAATGATATTTTTAAAAGCCAGTGTTATTTAAAAAGAGCAGTCTGAGTTTGAGAAGAGTCAATACAATACTATTTTTGGCAATGGGCTATATACTTTTGGTGGTATGGCTGAAAGGGAAATGTCTTTGAGAACCTGCGTCGTTTGGATGTTTTCATGGGTTTGATGATACGTTTTTAAAATTGCTCATATTGCAGTTTTGCTTACAATCTGCAGTTTTACTGACAAGTCTGAAGCTTTCAGAATCATCACAAGGTGCTGAGACTTGATTTATGTATTCAGCTTCCCTTTCGCAGAGTTCAGAATAATGATAGAGTTGCTAATATGGAAAGTAGTCTGTTTTGTTTTTTTCCCAACTGTTTGGGTGGTGAGTGGTGTGTTATTCTTTCTGTTATTTTGCAGTTGTGAAATATCATGGTAACTATTCACAAATTAACAAAGTAGAAATATGGTTGTGAATGCAATTGTCTTTTACATGATCTTGATTTAAGAGCAGGGCTTGTTTTTTTTTCTAGAGTGCTGTGAATCAAAATGGAGGGCTCTACGCTCACATAACTTCAGTAGATAGTTAAATAAACCTAGAGGCTACCTATCTGCACATACTATATGAGATTTCTTGATGGGAATGCAAGAGAAGAGGTGCCATTTAAATTGTGTCAACACGTTCTGTAGGAAACCTTCATTTGACAAGAACATATTTCTTTTCCTCTGAAGTTTACACACAGTATTAGTAATAGTTTTTGTAGACTCAGATATTAGAGATCCTAGGTGTTTTGACTTGCTAAACCACAACAATTCAAGCTTCTGATGTTGATTCAGCTTGGTATCAGTTCACCACTTGTTTATGTTAACCTGGACCTTGGTGACAAGAAGAGAGAAAGGTCTATAATTTTTCCTTAGAAAGCCCTTGGAAATATATGGAGAAACAACTCCTGGCATAGGTTGTGGACAGCTTTCACAAATAAAAACCTGTGTACTTTGCTACATACTTTCTGCAGTATTTATGGCAACTCTGATTCATTAAGTGCTTGTGTGGAAAATACTGCCCTTACAAAAACATAGGGTTTTATCTTAATTGCCCAGGTTGGAAGAATAAAATACTTAACACAATGTATGAAGAGACTAGAAGTTTGGGCAACCATTAACTTCACTTTAAAGGAAATAGATAAGAATTTAGAAGTTTAGTACTGCATAAATAAGCCAGAATTAAATTTGGCTTATTTATGTCCATGGTTTTGTTCAGACAAGTTCTGAGCTACATTTATGTGTTGATTATACATGTAAAACCTCCAGCAAGCTCTTGGTACTTCTGCAATATTTTCATACTCGTCAGATAAATATTGAGAAATGATATCAAAACTCAGGTTTTTCTGGGGTATTTTTTTGATCTTAATCAGATTAAAGAACAAGATATTGTCTTCGGGCCACTTAAAATACAGGTTTCATTATAACACATTACAGAGAAATAAGTTTTTAAAATTAAATGCTTTGGATACTTTAATTGCTAAGGAACATGTAAAAACAAAATGTGAAATGGTGGTGTTTCCTTAAAAGAAAAACACAAACCAAGCAAATCAATAAATGAACAAAAGCAACTGTAGGTACATGTGTTGCAAATTATTGTTGATATTCCAGGAAACCTTACTCTCCCAGTACCGTATAGGTACTGTCCCGCTGATTCATCCCCGGTATAGAAGTCCAAGTTATTTAATTGTGTGGAAGCAGGAGTGTATTTTTTTTAATTGTATTTTTAGACTGCACTTGGAAACTTGTCACACTGCGTTTGAAGTTGCTAATGGTATTCCTTTAGGAGATAATTTGAAGGGAAAAAATGAACTGGTATATAATCATGATGAATGCATACAATGCTCCTGAATCTTAATAACCAAACCTGTTGTAATAGGAACTGAATCTGTTGCTAAATACATTTCTCTCTGATCCCTGACCACTAGCCGTGTTTTCCCCTCATCTAATTTCTTGGTTTTAATTCTTGCTTTGGAACTGATGACATAACTTGAACTGTATAGCTGCATCACGGAGGAAAGAGAAAATCTCTTTCTCATACTAACTACCATGTCTATGTAGAATCAGATAGACTTAATTTTTCCTTACAGTGCGTTTGTTAGGACCTTGTGGCATACCTAGCTCTAGGGTTTAAAGAGTACCATCTCTGTGATTTTTATTTATTTATAGTTTTCAATCACTTCTGTCTTTTAAAAGCCCTGGTACCTGTTAAAATGCTTTAGCCTGCATGCGGAGGTGGTTGGTTTGAATTGCAAGGCCTTTCCTACCTCATGCTCCTCTCTTCTCCCAAACTCTTTGTGATGGTGGTAGGATACTTGGTTTGACTTAGAAGCTCAGAGGCCCCTTCTGCAGAACATTCACTGTATCACTAATAAGCAATGACATTGTTAGTAATGCACAGATCACTGTGACAACATCCAGTAAAACCTGAAAATAGGCATTCCTCTCCTTGTTAGTCCTTCTAACAACGGTAGGAATTATTTAATATAATGGACATATTTTTTACTACAGGTGTAGTTTTTCAAATTAATTCTACTCATTTGTTTCTGTGACCTTTATATAAAAGGTAACTCTTATTTGCTTGGTTTATTTGGGTAATATAAAGTCTGTTGAGGGGGAGTAATAAGAAAGGGTGGAAAATAAGCGCATAGGAAACACCTGCAGGTTTGTTTTTTCTTTTACTTTTTTTTTTTCCAAAAGAAGTTTAAGATATTATTATTTACAGCCAGTGTTCTGTTGTTTGTAGCCAGAGTAATAAATTAGATACTTTGATGTGTGCAGAGGAGTATGGAATCTTTGTGCCTTTTGAGAGTTGGTCATAAATCACATCAGTTAGGAGGGTGGCTCAGAATCTGAGTGTTGGAGCTGGAACGGAGCAGTGGAAAGGCATTGAATTGAATCTACAGTTACATGAAGCAAAACCTTCTCAGATTTATTGACTTTTTGTTCTTGATCATGGACTGTTTCAAGTAAACATGTTTACATCCAGTACCTCATGCACCTAGATAAACAGAACTGAGTTCAAGGTGAAATACTGCAGCAGTTAATAGCCCTCAGGATTGAATGGAAGTGTATCACATGAGGATTTTGCAAGTTTCATGCTTGTTGCTGCCTTGAAGTGTAATAAAATTAGATTGGCATAATGTCTGTTTTTACATATGACAACATTTTAGATCATTCCTAGATTTTAAAGTCTGCTTATATCTGACCTGCATGTAAAGGTAGTGTCACATACAGACAACACTTCCGTGAGTACCTTTCGAATCAAGGGAAATGGAATGGTTTTTAATGTATGTTTGCACACACATCCATGCTGTCCTAATGGATGCAAGACTCCATTGCTCATGTTCCGTGTGGAGAGGATGAGCCTGCAGCAGATTTGAGTTGTGCTCTTGGCAGGTGAAGTTCAGAGTCTGGATGGTGAAGTGGCCACAGTTGAACGTCCTTTTCTGCCAGTGTCCTGACAAGGCAACTGCTATCACATAAATGAAACACATCTCAAGAATGGCAGTGTGTTAAACTACTGCAAGAGGAGAAACCTGAATAGTTTAATAGCCTTAAAATACTTCTTTTCTTAAGCTACTGGGTTTTGCTGCAGATACAAAGTTACTGTCATAGCCATAATTGTGAAATGATACTTCTTGATGCAGTTTGTGAGATTGCGTCCCATAATGGTTGCTAAATTCTAAATAAAATAATTTTTTTAACAATACAGGTAGTAGACTTAGTGGTATAGTTTGGAGCTTGGTATAACAATGAACAAAAAGTTGCTAAATTGGGTTAGAATGTTATTTTTCTGTTGCTTGGTTGTTTTATTTGCATTCAGTCTTTCTACCCCTTTTTGAGAATTGATACTGTATAGTTCTTTTACAGATAAGAGGTTATATCTAGGTGGGATCCAGTAAAAATCAAAACTGTCTGTTCTAGGGTGCTGATAGAGGATGGAAAAACTAGTGTATGTTTTGACATCCTCCTGGCAAACTTCTTGCATGATTCAGGAATGAAGCCAAGCGCTTTCAGAACATGAGAGATATACACCTAAGTGCCTTCAGGGTATGCAGAAGTTCAGGGATAGGTCACTAGTGGTGACTTGGCATGACATCTGGCATATGTATGTGAAAGA
The DNA here is from genome assembly GCA_013397935.1 of Dasyornis broadbenti. Classification (NCBI taxonomy): domain Eukaryota; kingdom Metazoa; phylum Chordata; class Aves; order Passeriformes; family Dasyornithidae; genus Dasyornis; species Dasyornis broadbenti. Next base: position 593,257 of record VZRN01003941.1, read on the forward strand.
AGGAATATTTTTGAAATAATATCAGTGCTGTTCCTTGTGTAGGGGGGGTGGGGATTGGAAACAACCGATTTTCTTTGAGAGTTAGATTTAAAAGTATTTTAAATAGAAGAAACAGTAGGAATGTTAACCACTCTCAGATTTGGGAAGCTATTTGTTGATGTGAAATACCTTCCATGTGTTCCAATACATGTTTCTATAAAGCAGATACTTTATTGTTCTTAAACTTTTGTAATGCTTTTGTTCCTAAGTACAGACTTCATAGGTGTGCTGTTCTCAGGGTTCCTACTAAGCTGTCAGTCCCTGTGACTGCCCTGCACCCTGTGTGGCAGCCTGGTGTGTGAGAAGTGTGCATGAATGTAAAGCAGGCGTGTAGGACAGTGGCAGGCTGGTGGCTGGATTGCCCTTTGGGCAGGTAGGAGCTGTGGGATTGTGTTTCCCTGAGGCACAGAAAGTTGCAGAGCTGGGTCCCTGGTGTCCTGGGGAAGTTCTCCACAACTGGGCACCTGTGTGGTTGCTCAGCAGGAGGACTTGAGGCAGCTGAGAAAACTTTGCCTGTAATGTGAAACTAGTTTCTTCTTTCTAAATGTAGAGCAGTCACTTCTATTTTCATAATAAATTTGATAAGAGTGGAACAAAATTTGGCATGGAAAGTACTGTATCTCCATATATGTATGTGCATGTGTTATAAGTCTTTGATGTTTATACATGACAAAAAAGTTAAAGTCAAGTTACTTAAAAATATTTAGTAATTCATTGCATTGTGTTTAAGAAGAAACCCCCCTCTGAAGCATATAGTATTGGAAAGCACCCTTGCACAAGTTACAGGAAATCCGGGCATTTTACCCATTTTCCACTCCTGTAAAGACATGTCAGAGTCCTTGGGATTTGTAAAAAAAGGTCATGAACAAAACTAAGATAACATGGTTCAGCACAGCTGAAAGAATGGTTGTAGACAATCACTTCTCAGGTTTTACTTTACTGTGAAGTAGAATTAAAATGTTTTTGTTTTTAAAAAAAAAGGTAAATTCTTTCAGGAGGAGCTGAGTGGAATTTCTTCTTATACCTTGACAATACAGAATTGAAGCTTTTCCTTATGGCAGAGCCTCTAATTGTGACTGTTCTGCTTTAGCATCCTATTGTGAAGGATGGCCAGTCTGTGAAAAGGAAATGCAAAGATGGTCTCTGTAAAAGTCATAATAGAACATACAACCTTATTTGCAAGGGTGAAAATTCCCACAGAAACCTGTTGTTCATAGCTCTCTAGTTCATCTGAAGGAGATCTGTGTTTTTCAGGCATGCCATGGCATAACTTATCCATTTCAGTTAAGACTATTTAGTTTCTTAGTTTTCAAAACCCTATTAATTTGGTTGCTGGTTCGAGATGGAAACTGTTTTCTGTATTTCTTTGATGTGAACTAAAGTAAACTACTACTTTGAGTATAAATTTAAATTTGCTACAGATACTTGAAAATACCTTTTAATTTCATTTAATTTTTAAATGATTAGGCATGACAGTGCAGGGTTTTTTTGTTTTTTTCAGCAGAGGTCAAAATCATTTTGTCAGGGGATAATCTCATCTACATGTGGTTTTGTAAGGTGAAGATACATAGGAAGCAATGTAGGAAAAGGATGAGAATATTTGTGTAGGGAAGGCCATCTCTCTCAAGTTATTACAATCATCTGTGGGGTATCAGAGCATAATTTCAGCTGAACAGCATTTTCTGTCACCTAAGACATTCAGCCTTTTTTGTCTAAACCCTGTAGTAACTTTCTCCGTTTTCTGGGTGGCTGAATTGTACCTGCATTACCAAAATTGACACATGCAAGAATTACTGGCTGTGAAAGACTTAGCCTAACCTCCTTAGCTGATTAGGACTCTACTGCCTTCAGTTCAGTGTACATGCTGCTGAAGTAGTATAGGACTGATTAATGTGTTATTGTGTCTGAATAGCTCATTCTGTATGTATTTTCATAAATCTACAGCCAGTCGTGAAAACCTTTATAGCACTAAAAGATGCAAGATCTTTTTTGGCATTTGCTACATACAGAGTGTTGCATTTTAGCAACTAATTCTAAATAAAAGGTGTTTTTCTTTTAGATACTAATTATAAATAATGGAAAATTATTTTCCATGTCTTTTACTTCCTGCCTTTCAATGTGTTCTAAAAACCAGTGGGAGATTTGACCCAAAATTCAGTAGACACCATGTTGTGTTCTCATGGAAACATCTGGTAAACAACATGGAGCTACAACTCATGATGCATTTGAATATGATTAGTAAGTAACAGAAACATCAAGAAAGCTGGTACAGGACTATATACTTAACCTGTTTCATGGCATAATTGCATTTTTTTCCTCTTTATTTGTTTTTCCTTTATGTAAACAACAGAACTTTTGAATGAAAACAAATCCTCTGGCATAGTTCTAGTATGACTTATCTTTCTGGGCAAATATTCATTCACTACTGAGAAGATTGTATATCAGATTTGTGAGAAATATGTTTTAGTTTTCATTTCATTATCCTTTGCTTTGTTGTAGCCACCCCAGTGGATTGGAGCTGGATGACAAATAATAGGTATTCCTCCTTTTTCCAGGTGTGGGCACTCCCCTGTGTACCGCTGCCGTGAGATGTCAGGCCGGGCCCTTGTTCCATTTGTTATGGCAAATGAAATACCAGACACAGTGGTGGCCCTGCTGCAGGGGCTCCCAGACCCTGCCACTCACTGCATACGACAGAACAGTGTCCATGGAACCCTACTGCAAGTAAGCTTTTGAGGCTTGTTTTACGTTGATCCTTTTTTCTTTTTTTTTTT
>VZRN01003941.1:596101-625370 GCA_013397935.1 Dasyornis broadbenti
TTTTTTTTTTTTTTTTTTTGTTTTACTTTTGTGGTGTTGATTATTGTAGCGGGTTTTTTTTCAAATTTTTCGGTTGTACTTGACAGCCAGATAACACACAATGAGTTGTGCTTAACACTTACACATTGTCAAAACATATATGAGGACTCATTTTTGAGTTGATTCTCTCAGATGATAAATGTGGAATGCACATTTCAACTGTCATTTGAAGGCAGTGAGCAGTAAGTAGTAACATTTACATTTCATATAATGTTTCATCTCCAGAGATTAAAGTGCTTTAAGAGCAAATATCTCTATCTGGACACATTTACAGAGAGTTCTGTTTGACTTGCTCAAAATGACTGAGCAAATCTGAGGCAAAGCTGAACTCCATGCACCGACGGCATTGTGTATATATATATTCAGACTTGCTGCTTACCCACATAATTATTTATTACTTCATTTGCTTTTCCTGCTACACCAACAGCTTCCTGTCAGTTTGCTGCACAAGTTGTGGTAAACTTTATACTGTTGTCTTCTGGAACTATTCTGGAAAACAGCTCACTTATCAGAAATGTCTTCATTTCCCATATATCATTCCCCTGGTTTATGGCAGTCAGTTCACTGTGTTTTATTTTTAAGCAATCATGGTAATAAGTTACTGATTTTTATTGCCTGTTTTTCCCAAGCAACCCTCCAACAAAGCCGTATTGTACATGATCAGCTCTCTTGGTCTGTCTTAGCTGGCAAGCTTTCTAGGTACATGTTCCCACTGTAAGCTGTGTGCTGGGGTGTGTATGGTTGTTTTGATTTGGTTTTTAAGTGTATCTTTTCCAGCATATTATTTCCCTTTAAAATCAGTACTTTAAGGAAATCGAGAAAATCAGTGAAGTCCCTCTGGAGCTTTTAATGTCAACTCTACCTGTAAAGGGTTTCAAGCAATTGAATCTCGATTTGGATGTTGATTGGTTATAGTGAAAGTTTTTGCAGGTCATGGGATGGGCTCCTGCTATGAAAAGCAGTCCATGCACCTGACACTTGCAGGTTCTTGGACCTCTGAGCTGCCGTGTCTGTGTGGGAAGGGGGTGATTGCCGTCATCAAATGACCTGTGCAGCCCTGCTGTGGCACAGCTCCCGAAGTGTTAAGGAAGAGAGAGTTATTCAAACAGTGAGAATGAAGTGCTTTCTCAGTCCAAAATGGTTATAACCCTAGCCATGAAGGTATGGACTGGCAATACTGTATAGAGCTATTGCCTTCTTTTCAGTGACCTGGGAAAAAGATAATAATAATGGAGGGTGGATATGAAAGAGCCCCAAAGATGATCTAGTTTTTAATCCAGTATTGCTAACATGGTCTTATGTGTAGGTGTGTAGGGAGTTTACCATACCTGTGAGGTGGGAGGTATTCCCAGGGCTTTCACCTGATTTTTCATCAGTTTTGAGCAGCTGCTAGGAACTACTACTGCGATTTGTACTGCACCAGGAGAGACCAGTGCTGTCAGAGAATGGTATTCTTCCAAAAAATGTCAGTTGTACTGTAACAGTTCACTGGTTTGATTTCTCACATTTGTCTTGGGCTTTGCTTTCATTGCTTATGAATCTAGGGTGCTCAAAATCTTTTTTAGTGCTTTAATTTAATTTAGTGTGTGGCTGACATATATGGCAACTATCTGTTGCTAGTTTAAAATAAAACATTTGGAAGAAATACTGTAGGGTGGTAAAGATGTGCAAAAAGTGGAAGCAAGGCAGTGGTATTGTAGCTCTAAAACACCAATGCCAGGTAGTTCAACCTGTTGTTAGCTTGCATCTCCTGTAAGCAGTACTAAGAGGAAAGTATTGTGACTTTTTAGGGGTTGCTGGTTGTATGATTTCAGGTTTTTTTAATCAGTGTTAATTGAGACTTGCAAATCTGCTGGTAAGGCTCATTGAACTGTAGAAAATTCTGTTTATGGGGACTGTCAGTTAAAGCACTGTTTCTCAGAAGGCTTACTTGAAGAGAGTAAGTTCTGGCACTGTTCAAAAACTATTTGCACTGCTTTTCCATGACACAGTGGAGGATTTATCATGCTCCTTGATACAGAACCAAAACAAAAATCACAACTAAAAAGAGCAAGTCTCTACAAAACTCAATAAAATATACATTTTCCCAGCAATACAAGGCCAATATCTTATGTAAATGGAAGTCAGTAATTTCATTTGTTCACTCGTGCAAAGCTACTGCGTTCATTGCCCAAGTTTTTTATTTCAGTGTTCATATACTGTCAAGTTCTGAAAAGGAAAGCTGGAATTATTCAGAATTAAAACTTGTGGCAGTGCCAGATGTAGTGAATCTTGAAGGTATATTTCAGTTATGTTTCAGAGTTACGTAATCAGTTCATCTGTTGGAAGCCAAATGTTAATTTATAGAAAGATCATTCTAAAACAGTTCAACATGGACTGCTTGTCCAGACATGGCTTGGTTTTCAAAATGCTGAGATTGCCAAGAAGTGTTTTTTTGACAGTGGATGCAGATGTCTTGTGTTTAACTTCAGACTTCTGCATTATGAGAAAACATGATTTTTTTTCTCCCCAGTGTGATAATTGTGGCTCAGTTTACATAGGACTGTGAATGTCCATGAGGATAAAATAGTGTCACGCTTTACAGGTTTTACAGAATAATTCTTTTCAAGAATTATCTAAGAGGAGTGCTGCTGTTCTGTAACACTTGGGGAGCTGATGATATTCTTCAAGAAGCAGTTCTGCATCATGAGGAAATGCACAGACTTGAACGCAACAAAAAATCTTTTCTATGTTTAATGTTTCCTTTATGAGTGCAGTTTCTGCTTTGCTCCATAACCCAAACTGGCATGGCTTGGGGGAAGGAAATCAAGTTTCTAATTCACAAGAAAATGCAGAAATTTTGTACTAGCTTTCTTGAATAATGAAACATTTCTGGCTTGTTTTGTTTTAAGATCTAGGTTTTTGAGGTGATCAGCCAAAAGGAAGAGCTCATCCAGAGCTTTATGTAGGGACTTCTGAAAGAGTATCAAAATTTATGACTAGGGAAGCCTTTATGTTTGTGAATCTTTCTGTCTTTTGGCTGTTTCCACTGGTTCCACACTGGTCTGCTCTTCAGTCCTTACCTGCAAGCTTCCAGCTGGCTCATCATCGATCTGCAGGTAGAACTCTTGGCATTCCAGTTGTTCTGTCACAGAGAGGTCAACCCCCATCTTCTCATCTTCTCTACCTCTCCTTCCTAAAGAACCTGCTATCCCTCTGTTGCATTACCCCAACCATGTCAGCTGTTGTGTCTTGTTTCCATGATCCCAGCAAGATCACAGACTGCATCTGCACACGGAGCTTTTAATTCCTCTAATTCTTTAAACTCTTATTTTGAGTGCTTTGAAGTGAAGAAAAGTTAGAGGGGGACCCAATCATGATTTGTCCAGAAAACAAGGCAGCACCTTTATTTCATCTGGTTGTAGATTATTTATGATGATTAAAAAACCCTCCCAAATGCAGAACCTTTCAGATTGGTTTGCCAAGGAAAGCAGATGTTAGACTTCAGCTTTTGTTTTTATCTTGTGAGAATCAGTTAACGTGATTGATGCTGGATTTCAAAGGCTGTGTGATGTTCACAGATCGAGAATCCAGTTGTTTTTAGCACAGTGGAATAGCAATAGTATGACTGGAACTTTTAGTCACAGTTCTGCACTCTTTAGTTTCCAGAAATCTTTTTCACATTTGTATACTGGAAAAATCTGTACTCTAATGAGAGTGTATATACCCTTACATGCTGTTCATATCAAGAACAATCCATTGGGCAGCTGCCATTAATCATGAGCAGGCGTAATTACTGTTAAGGTTTATTTGTTTTTCAAATGAATGAATCTGCACATCAGTTGACCCATTATCTTGTTTTATCAGTTTGATCTTCTTCACATTCACTTTGGCAAGCCTACAGTTACGTATTTTCAGAACACAGGGGATTAGGTCAATAAAAGTTATTGAAAGAGACATTGTGTTTTCATTAATTTGTCTGTGCCTTGTTCTGAGATGTTGAAGGTGCTGCCTTACTTTCTGGAGGTCTTGTGTGGGTTTATAACTACATGCTGACAGTGTCTAGCTTGAGACTGGGATGCAAACCAGTACAAAAAAATTTGCTTCTTTTAATTATCCATTCTATTTGAAGAGCTTTTTGCATTCCCTTTGACATCTTTTGAACACGGATTAGGAGAAAGGAGGGTTCAGTGACTTCTCCCTCATAATTTGCTGCTTATTTATGGAGGGAACTACATGACTTTCTCTAAGTGTGTCTCCATTTGCTGCCTCCCCCAGGAAATAAATTGCACAGTCCAAGATAAAGCTTTTCATATAAGTTCCCAGCTGCTCGTATCATTAAAGAACAATTTCTGTCTGGAATCTTGCCTTGTTCATGATGAGTATTTACATTTTTGGTGGTACTTTGTACAAGCAGTCAAACAACTACGTAGAATAAAATAAAATTTAAAAATCCTCTGTTGGTCTGTTGCATTCTTGGCAGGTGGATCCTTCGTGTTGTGACTGGTTTTGGTCACTGCTGTAACTCAAAAGTCACAGAAACTCTGCTTGCTCTGCTGTGGTCCCTGGGAAAATGTCTCTCTATCCCCCGTCTTCTCATCTGAGGCCTGGCTGGTAGCATCTCCTCATTGCCATCTTCCCACTTAATTACTGTTACTCTGTCACTCCTACTGATTGATCCTGAGATGTGTTCCCTGAGCATATGCCAGTGTTTTGCATTGCAAGAGAAAAACTGTACTCCTTCTCTCCAGGGATCTGTTCTTAAAGACATACAAGATATAACTGGCAGATGAAATGGACAATTTGTAATGGCTTGGTGCAGGGTTAAAACTTCATGAAGATAAAACAGGAAATTGACTTATTTAATGTTGTTTTGAGTGTCATCAATCAGCAGTCACTTGCTCTTCACAAATTGTTACTCTTAACATTCAACCTTTCTCCACACTGAATTTTTATCTACAAAATTCTGTAGTTTCAGTTAGCTAAATGGGTATTGGAGCAGTGGGCTGGTTCAAAGAGGTGTGTGTTTGTGTGTGGGGGGTTGTTTTTTCCTTGTTTGTTTGTTTTTTTGTGATCACTAATTCAAACAGTTCTGTTTGGTATACGAATGCAAAGTCTCATGCAAGGAATTTTGTTTCGCGATTTTGAACTTTTTTGAACTTTTTTGTTTAGTTTTTGAAACAGGCAGCACTGTTGCATCTCAAATCTGAAGAACAGACTGAGTCACACTGACTCAGTTGCATGTGACAACTTATAGGAGATACTGGGCTTAATAACTCTTGACATTATTTAACATTAATTTTAAAGATTAAACTTCCTACTGACTTCCACAGGACAAGAAATTGGGAGTTACTTTTCAGGGAATAGCAACATCTTACAGAAACAGACCCATCTTTCTGAAAATACTTTAAATTGAAAGAATCTAGAGCCCTTGTATTGAAAGATAATAATATGATTAAAACACCTGCATGGTTGCATGGTTGCATGGCAGATTTTTCTGTACAGGGCGTTTATCATAGAATTATAGAGTGGTTTGGGTTGGAAGGGTTCCAACCCCCCCTGCCATGGCCAGGGACACCTTCTCCTACACCAGGTTGCTCAGAGCCCCATCCAACTTGGCCTTGAATACTATGAAAGTCATGTACTTCTGTTGTTTTCCTTTGTGGAGTTTATTGACTGCATCAAGGTTTGTGCAATGGTAGAACTTTAAATGATCTATATCAACTCTTTGGATATGCTGATTTTTTTTTTTTTTTTTTTTAAATCTTGCTAGAGAGCTGGAAGAAGTGATTTAAAGAATAAATAATTGATTTAAAGGATGGTTGGAGACTTCGTTAGAGCAGCAAGAAAATCAGGACAAGAACATAACCTCATAACAGCCATACTGGGTCATGTAAAGATTTGTCTATGCTGGAGTCAGTGTGCTCCCTCCAGCAAGGACTGATGGTGCAAGCCTAGGAACAAGAGTAAGGCAGACGAAGCAGCTGGAGAAACATCTGCATGTGCTGTCTTAGCTTCCAGCACTTTTGAGCCAGAAATGTATGGATGTGACTTTGTGGAAGATAAAAATTAAGTACATGGTTGTACTAATGAAAAGCAGCAATTCATGATGGAAACACCAATATATTAGGTAGTTTAATTATCTGGCAGAGTTGTATTAAGACAGGTTGTTGTTGATGAAAGTAATGAAAGTAGAGGCTGCCTAATAAATGCAGATGCCTCTTTTCTTTCCTTTGAGAGGAGGAGGATTTTAGCTGAAAAAGCTCCAAAGGAAGGTCAAGCTTTAGGTATTTGAGATTGCAATCACTCTGGTGTTTTATGAGTTTAATACTTGAACACTTACTCAGAGGACTAAAGACAGTTTAAATAATTTGAAAATAAAGCAGGGAAGAATGATGCATGAAGGAGAACTTGCAGCCAGTCACTGGACCTTCCTTTTATTGGACTGAATAGGTAATAAAACCCCACAAACTCCAATGCCTAGGGTGTGACAGTATGAGGAGACAAATTAGTCAAATACATTTTGAAGGTCATTCTTGCATGCTGGTTCTTGTTGCTGTGTAAAAGAGAGAGGTGTACTATTCATTAGTTTCATCTAAAAATCCTTAATGTGAATTAGCAGCAGTGTTCTCAGTGACCATATTTTTTTCTTGTTTTGTTTTGAAGGCAGAGGATCTCTAGAGTCTGAGAGAATGAATGGGGAAGTAGTGCATTGTTTACTTGGCTTTATTCAGTAGCATAGAAACATTGACTATGGTGAATTACATTTTATTTGTCTTGGCAGTAAAGTTTGAAGTGGAGCAGTTCAATGCCGGCTTATAAAAACTCAATATAGTAAACAAATGTTACATTATCTACTGATCAAAGAAATAAACCTGCTAAAATTAAATGTTTTCCAGTGAAACTTCCTTTCAGCTGTTTCTTTTCTAAGCTCAGATTTTAGTGTTCAAGATAAGCCTTACTTTTAAGATTAGTACAAACAGAAAAGATAGATTGATGTCGAGTTGGAAACATTCACTTATATGTAGCTGGCAAGAAAAGAACAGTTGTCTCATTTCTTTGTGTTGTAAATTTGTAGTGACTGTTACATAGGCGTACACTGATATAAGGAGGCAGTAAGCATTTGAGAATGAGATTTATATCTGTGAATGCAACAGAAATGCAGCTGAGTTCCAGGAATAGGAGGAGGTAGTCTCTGAAAGAGAGTCATTGATGAGATTCTGCCAGAGGTTTTCTTTCAGCTGTTTTTTTAATTAAAAAAAGAAAACAAACAAAGAAAAAGACACGTAATATGGCTGATTGACTGGGCAGGCCTGCTAGTTGTACATTGCTTTCAAGTTGCTTTAACTGTAATTAGTAATGCTCCCAAATATTGCCTCTGTCTTCCTAAGGCATGGCACCAGTTTTCAAAAGGCCGTAGATGTACACTGCTCTCACAACTCTATTAGGTCTTTTCAGTTTCTGCATGATTATTGAGTTCCTTCCTGTAGCAACTAAGGATATGCAAAGATGCTGTTGTTGTAAACCTTGCGGGGTCACATCTTTCTAGTAAAAAAAAAAAAAGCATAGTTTTAGTACAGAATGAGCAACATGCATCAGTTAGTGAAAACAGGGCATTGCTGTTTTTAATTGAGAGGTGGCTATAATAATGATTACTCTGGGTTGTGCCAGGGAGAGCGTGCCAGTTGCCCCTTCTCTACAGGGAGAGGGGTGACTTGATGGATGCACTGCCTCTCCCTCTCCCATATCTTAGATTTTGATACTTGTTACTCTGGTTATAGTAAGCAGTTGATTTGCTCATGTTTTGGCCTTCCTGTTCTAGTGCGCCTGGTTCCACTCCTTTATGAATAAAAGCTCCTGCAACCCTACTAGCAGAGGTTTTGGGTGCCTGTGTGTGCAGCCATTTGAGGTACCCTGCCTGGTGTTTTAATTACAGCCATAAAGCATCACTAGTGTTCACCTGGCATCTCTAGCTGTGTTCATGTGTGCAGTGACTGAAAACACTGTCTACGAATGTGGTTATATAAAACGACTTTGATTAGATGTTAACAAAGAGAAATTCTCCTTAGAGGTACAGCTTTCACAGCAGATGCCTTATTTTGTCTTTAGATGAGGGAGATACAAGAAACAACTGTCAGCACAGTATTTTACTTTTCATTATCTAAGCCTTCCTGAAGAAAGTTGAACTATTCTAGGCACTGCCTAAATAACTTGATTTAGGCCTCCCAGAACAACAGTTGAACTGTTGTGAAGTCTGAATTTTTAAGTGTTCGATTCTGTGCATATTTCTTGCACCTGTTTTGTATTATGAATCCATAAGTATCCCTCATGATTAGTCAGGAAAGCAATCCTATCACTCTGTCACAGGCAGAGGATGTTTTTACAGTTGGGAAGGGAAAAGTTGAAACTTGTAAAGCGTACTGAAGATATAATATTCTCCTAAGTGGAGCAGTGGTTTAATTTAGTACTCCATGGAGTTCATTTTTCATCTCCAAAACCATGTTTTCCATCCCACCCGCATAGGGGTTTTTTTCCTTTCCTTTTGATCTAGGAACCATGCCTTTAAAACTTTCAGAGCCAAAAGAAAGATAATCCTGAATGCACTTTCTGGATATACTTTTAAAAATATCCATCCATGATAAATTCTGACTGCTTGAGGTTGTATGAAAAATACTTATGTACTATGAGACATTTTTAGTATGCGCTGTGTTTTCAGAGGTTCAGGCTGTAGTGAGAAATAGGGGAGGGTGCCTTCTGTGGTGTTTGTAAGCTCTCCCAGCCTGTTTACAAAAGAGAATATCCTCCATGAAAGCAAGAGAAAGCTGGGAAAATGGGCCTTAAAAAGAATGCTAGGTGGGAGAACCGAGTGAAGGGATGAGTGGCTGTAAGTGGGTAACTACTCAGTAAAGACTTACCAATGTTGAAGGCCAGGATGCAAGGATCTCTAATAGTGGAACAAAAAAATTGAAAGGAAGAGAGGAGGAAAAACCTGGAAATCTGAGAAAATTAAAATAAACCAAAACAAGAATAAGACACTTTTCCAGTGTGTGAAAATCAATATCAGAGTGTTAATGCAGTGAATGAGAATTTTTTGAATTAATGTAGTGTACTTTTTGTCTTGAACAATTTAATGCATGTTAATTGCTTTGCTTTTTTAACATGTTTGTATGTCACAGGCATTTCTTGCAGTAGTGTTTCTTACTACTGCTTTTTCTTGGCTTTATTCATTTAAATATTTTAGAATACCAGCATTTTTGAAGTAGTTGTTCTTGTGTTAAAATTTTCTAGGAACCTTTTTTCACATGACTGTTTGACTTAAAGTGTGATTTATTTATTTTATTTTATTTTATTTTTTCAGTGAGGCTCTAAATGGTTGAATCTGAATGAGGGCATTATCTGGAAATGTGTTCCTCTGATTTTGTTCCTCCAGTGCTCCATAGGCCAAAAAAGAATGGTAAATTGATATACAGGCTTAGGAAGGGTTGTACAGAAATTTGACAGACATTAAGAAACTGCATGGCACAGAAAGCTTATGTGGGTGCACAGTTAACAAGGAGAAGCTGTGTTATGGTTTTATCTGGAGGTGGAGAGTTTATTTGGAGGAGCAGGAGTGGTGCTTTGCTGTGGGGGTCTGTCTGCATGTTTTGCTTTTCAGTTAGGGGGAATATGGTGAGCAAAGCTCTACTGAAGCACAGTTTGTTTTCCACTGTCTAGTAAAACATGCTCCCAGTTCTGGGATGTTGCTGCTAAAACCTTCAACTAAAAGCCAGTGACACTAAACTGGGAGGAGCTATCAACTCCTTCGAGGGCAGAGACGTCCTGCAGAGAGACCTGAACAAATTAGAGAGATGGGCATGAGATGTATGAAGAACAATGGCAATTGCTGGATTGTGCACTTGGGACAGGGCAGCTCTGGTTGTCCGTACAGACTGGGGAATGAGAAGCTGGAAAACAGCTGCATGGAAAGGGACCTCGGGATCCTGGTTGATGGCAAGTGGAATATGAGTCATTGTGCCCTGGCAGCCAGGAGGGCCAAGTGTGTCCTGAGGGGCATCAGGCACAGCATTGCCAGCCGGGCAAGGGAGGGGATTGTCCTGCTCTGCTCTGGGGCAGCCTCTCCATGAAATTGTGTACAGTTCTGGGTGACACAATGTAAGAAAGATTTGAAACTACTAAGGAGTGTCCAGAGGAGGTCCATGAGGATGATGCCTTGAGGGGAAGCTGTATGAGGAGTGGCTGAGGTCACTTGGTCTGTTCAGCCTGGAGAAGAGGGGACTGAAGGGAGACCTCAGTGCAGTTACAACTCCCTCGTGAGGGCAAGAGGAGGGACAGGTACTGATCTCTTTACTCTTGTGACCAGTGGCAGGAATCAAGGAAACAGCATGAGGCTGAGTTGGGAGATCTTTAGATTGGATATCAGGAAAAAGAAAAGAGAATGTGGTTGGGCACTGGAAGAGGCTCCCCAGCGAAGTGGTCACAGCACCAGCCTGACAGAGATAAGGAAACATTTGGACAATGCTCTCAAGCACATAGTGTGACCCTTGGGCACCTGTGCAGGGCCAGAAGCGATAATAACATGGATTCCAAGTTGGATGATGAAAAATGTAGCTTCCAGTGGAGCTGCAGGCAGCTCTTGGATTTGAAGTAACCCTACAGAGCCTTCCTCTGATCCTGGAAATAGCCTAGGTGTGGTCTGACTGCAGAAGAGAGCAAGGGGAGATGCTGAGAGGGGTGAGGGATGCTTCTAAATTTATTACCTGTCAAGATCCTTCCTTTCCTCTACTTCATAAGAGGTGCCAGTTGTCTTTGGATCATCAGAGTCTCCTTGATGTTTGGGAGTGTGGAAACCTCCCCCACAGCTTTAAGCAACCAAAGAATTAATAAGGCTTCTGAAGAAATGATAAGCAGCAGGTGCTTCCATTCTGCCCTCCCTAATTCCTTCTCAGGCTTGTGCCTCTGTTGCCTCTCCTCTGTTTCTCTTGGCACCCTAACAATCAACTCCCTCCCACCAGCTCTTGTTTCAGGTGTTTGCTCCTTTATATCTCTGTTCTGGGCCTCATCCTCTCTTACAGAATAGCTGCTGTCCTGCTATTGTGTTGCTTATTGCACTGGAGCAATTACCATGCTGTCAGAAATGTGGGCCAAATGTATCTGTGTGTGTTGATTTTATTCAGAAGTGTAAACTTCAGATTTAGTAAATCTTCACATCTACAGTGAATGTCTCAATCTCTATTTGGCAGATAACCTCTCCAGATTGTAGTTGTTCATTCTGGCCTCTTTTTATTGTGAAAAATAAGCAATAGTTATTAATTTTCTTTCCTCAAATATACACAGATATTTTCAAAGCTGCAGAAAGGTCTTTGTGTCAGAAGTGTGTATTAGGAAAACTTTAAGCCTTGAAAATCTGATTAATCCTTCTTTGGTGCAAATGCATCAAGAATATTAAACCTTCCTTTTTCTTTAAGAAATCACTTAAGAATTCAACACTAAAACATTTGACATAAATGGAAGATACAGAGCATTTATAGCTCATACAGAGTTTGACTTGAGTATGGTTGAATTTTCTTAGCACCTTTTCTTCCTTTCAGCAGTCTAAATGCATGCATTTTTTAAGCTTTATAATATTAAATTTATATTCTTAAAAGAAAACCACCAAACTTGTTTGAGGCAGTAAAAGCCAACTTCTCTTGTTCCCCGCAAAAAACCTCTATAGCAAACAAAATTCCTGTTACGTGCTCATCTCACATTTGTAAATTGCAAGAAATCTTTCATTTATTCTTCCATGTTTTTGACTGTCTTGTTTAATTGGTGAAGCAGACACTGCTGGCAAATAGAACAGGAAATGTAAAGAGCACAATGTTCACTTTTTTTTTTTTCAAAGGAAATATAGATGGAGCCATGCTTGATTTTTGTCCCTATTGAGTAATTTTGTACCATAAGAAGTAACCAGGTAGAGCCTTTGCTCTTTGGAATGAAGTCACTTTTGAACCCAAACCAACTCAAAACAAAGAAGAACGTTTAAATCATATTGTCAGTATGGTATGAAACATCCCATGTGCTTAATACCTTTTAGGTTATTATGTTAATACAAAAGTAAGTAATATCAACATGAAAATATGTGTGTGCTATAGTGATTCTGCTGTCTTCCCTTCTAGTGAATACTACCCACTTCCGAAAAAAGCCTCAGGAAAATTTAGAGTTGGACATAGTAACACTCTAAAAGACTTCACGTATGCATCATGTTGCTAAATTTTTATTAGACTTTGTCATTTCCTGATGTAACATTTAATAAAAAATATATGCTATATGTGTGTATCCTGTCTTGCAGCATAAAACTGCAGCCCATAGAAAGTCCTGAAGCATTTCAAAAGGAGGGGACTTGGTATAATCACCTTTTGGTACCACTTTCTTATAGCAGCCTTGTTGAGCATGCAGGATTTCAAACCTCCATGGTGGTGCTAATATTAAAAGTGATTAAATAGAATGAAATGCATCAAGGGCTTCCAGCAACAGAAATACCGCTTTTTTTTTTTAAATTTGCTGTTTTGAGACAATAATTTGTATTTCTGAATTATCATATTGTAAGCTATTATTTTAAAATTAATCAAAATAAGTTCATAGATATTAGGAACTGAGGAGAGAATACTGTTGTGACTGTAGTTATCTCTCTTTATTGTACAATAATTGGAAATGTTTAAAAATTATATTGCAGCATCAAGCATCTTCAGTTGTCAGAAGTGGAAAAAAGCTTATGAAAGCCAAAATGAGCATTTAATGTTTAATTAGTTTTGAAATATACACAATATGGCCTCTTGGTACTCAGTGGTCGCTAGTGGGGAAAAAAAGTTCTGTCTTTGAAACATCACACTGCCCTTAGCAATAAAAGGAGAATATTGTTTTTTCCTAAAAAAATTGGAACTGTTGGTAAAAGTGGCAGAGACACAGTATAAAAGAAGGAAATAGAATTATGTATGTACAAAGTAATGTAGCTCTTAGGGTTGTTCCATTTTCATAATATTCCATTTTCTGAAAAGCCCTATTGTGCTTATAGAGAAGAAAAAGAACTTCTTTAATGTCTTTCAGACAGATACATTGAATATATAGCATTTTCGTTTAAATCCAGTTTGACGTAAGAGTTAATGGTTCTAGGAACATTTAAAGCAGTTTTCAGTCTTGTATGATGTGGTACTTTGTGACCAGTTGAAGAAGAAATTAATTTCCTGTAAAGTTGAATTTGTGAAGTTCTGTGATCACATGGTCCAAATAAATGATCTCATCCTAAATACTTCCTAAGTCAAATCACAAATGTTCTTAAACCTATCATGTCCAGCTTTCAAATTATTACAGCAGTACCTTCTTAGGTTTTTTGCTCTCAGAGTGTAGTAGGCTATCAGATTTCCTCCGAAAGGGAGATACTTGTATCCACCACAGCCTTTAACAGTTTTTTTCCATCAACTCCTTGACTACTTGAATCTTGCTAATGTTTTTCCATCAGCCTTTTCCTTTCAGAGGAATTAATGTTCCATCCGAGTGTTATCTTTTAATTCAGTTTTATTTCAGTGATAGTTATAAAGATTGGCTAGAACAACAGGAAGAAGGGCTTAGAAGTTGTGAGTCAGTTGTATATTTCTTCATTCAATCAGTGTGTGAATGAGGCTTGTAATGGGGTTATCTACATAAAGAGTCCCTGGGGTTTTACACAGACAATTTTGTTGAATAGAATTACAGCACCATAATTAGGCACAAAAATCCTCAAAACAGTTGCAGTGTTGCAGTTATAGAAGCATAAAGCACTTCTGAGGTGTCCCTGGATGATTTCATTCAGTTTTGGTGCCATGAGCAGGAGGTGTTGTCACAGAACCAGATTAGAGAATTAATTTCAGTCTTTTTCTTTAATTAGCCTGTTTTCCTGTGAATAAAATGGGCTATTTTGGGTGACAAGTGCTGTATTCTCACAGTTTGTACGGTAACTAAACCAGAGGTGATAAATTTGAGAATATTTTTTCATTTCTTTCATAGTTTATAATACAAAACATTCACAGCTACAGTATTGTACACAATGCTTTCTGTAGGGCATCTCTTCGCAGGTATATGCAGTGAAAACTGTAATGTCACCAATAAATATTTTATTTTTACCTTTTAACTTGTTTAACAAAAAGCTTTTACTGTGTTGTTATCTGTAACTGGGAGGGAACTCATCCTCCTTAACATTAAGTAAATAAATTAATAAATGGATGGACTCCCCTTTTGCAGCTGGTTGATAATTTTTAATGTATTGTAAGGCCAACAATGCTGATCAAGTGCACAGAAAAGGCATAAAAGTTTGGAGAAGGAAGGAGGGAACTTGGTTTCAAATGAAGTTATCTGGTTTTTCCAAGTGCAGTTAAACAGTGGAATTCTAGTAGACTCCTAAACTACCTCCGTGGATTCCCTTAACTATTGACATGTTCTTGCTAGTTCATTTTGTTGTCTTTTTGCCCCAAATTGAAATATTTGTAGTGTTTGAGTTTATTTGAAACAGTCATGCTTCATGCTTTTATATGTGCTTTGTTGTGGTTTTAGTTCTATAGTAAATTTTACTGCTTAAAACCCAAAAAATATGCAGTTTTATAGGATGATTCTTCAACATAAACCATCAATCTCTGGCATAATCTGTTGATGATTAATGGATACTCTGTGTTCAGGATTTAGGACAGGGTATGGAACACCTCTAGGACTCTGAAAGGTTGCAACACTGATAATGGAGATGAGCACAAGATCTGTGTGATGAGGAGCTATTCAGTGTGTGGCACCTTTTTGCTGTTTTATATCAGATTATGAACAAAGTATTGGAAACACGTGAGTGAAGGTAATGGTGCCTTCAGCTCATTTCCTTTCTGCCGGAGTCAGACTGTGAAGTGACTTGAAACCACAAGCTCTCCCTGGATTCTGGTTTAGTTTATCTAAAGGGAGTAAAAGAAAGTGTTTAATCTGTTAACTAAAGAAACTGTTGATTTTAGTGGGTGATGTTGCAATTGCAGCCACTGGTAAAATACGAAAGTGACAAGACATGGTAGAGGTGAACACAAGGACAACCAGATTAGTACTGGTTGCAAAAGGACAACACAATGAAGAACCCATTAGAGATACTCTTACCACTTGTGTTTGGTGTTTATTTGAATGAAAAAAGGTGTGAAGGACCTTGATACTCCCTTCCATCACTGATGTAGGGTGATTTTCAGCTGCCTTGAGTGTTTGGTGAAATGGGTACCTGGTTGTTCTCACTGCCAGTTTTGATGCCTTAATGCCAGAGGATTTGTGTAGGCTCCTGCTCTGCAAAGAAGCTTGTGCACAGCAGTCCACTTGCAGCTGATCATCACTAGTCCTCTGGCTGCTGGGTGTTGCAGCTGCTACAGGTCACCTGGTGGACCTCCTGGAGCCATTTCGGTAAAAACAGGATTTAAATATTTGTATGTTATTTAAATAAATTTAAATATTCAAATTTCAGTATCAGGTCTCTGCTAACCTAATTCATGTGACTGAAGGGAATGGGGAGTTTGCTTTCAGTAGAAACCTGGGTTCTAATGTTAGGTAATCCTAAACTAAGATGTTTGAAATTGGCAAACTTCAGCAGGATGTGGTGTTGAAAAAGTGTTGGGCATGGTAACATCTGCCATTGGCACCAATGTGTTCGCAAGGCAGCAACCCCTGTGCAGTTCAATATCCAAACTTGAGCAGAGGGTTAAGCAGCTTTTAAAAACTGTTCTTACAGACAGTGAGACAGCTGGACTCCTCTGGGATAATAAAATCAAAGGTAAGCATGTGCAAATGTTGGAGAAGGTGGTCTTCAGTAATGGAAAGTGTTGGAAGAACTTGCTTTTCAAAAAAATATTTTCTGCCATGAAAACTATTGCTGTTGACATTCTCTTATGTCAAAAACACATGAATTGCGTGCACGTGGAAGAGAGAAGGGGGAGAAATAACAATGAAGAACTGATCTTTCTGACCAGCTTCTAATTCCTCTGAAAAGAAGAGCCCCAAAAAATTCTATCATTTTACTCAGGACGTTGTTACTGGTGAATTCACAAAGGCGGTGTTCATCTGCTGTGGTGCTACTGATTGTAAAACAAAGTGCATGATCTTACTAGAGCTCAGAAAATGTTTGATAGCTGTGTGTTTGGCACTTGCTGCAATAGCGTAGGATGCTTGTTTGTCTGAGGAAAAAATCCACAAGGCGATGAAACATTGTCACTAATTAAAATCAGAAGGAATGGTCGAGCTGTTTGGGGGAGATGTAATCAGCTGACTAGTGAGATTAAACATTGGGAACAAGAGGCAAATATATTGCAGGTAGAATTCCCAATGTTCGAAGCAGAGATGAAAAATTCATTAACGTTGCTGTCTGATTATGCAGTTAGCCCTTTCCTTGCCCTGAAGTTTACCTTGGCTGGGGCACTTGCAGTTAAATGGCACTGTGGAAATTACTGGAAAACATTAACATTAACTTGTTATTGTAAGCTGACATCATGCTGAGCCTGATGGGAAGTGAAAATTTATAAATAGCTTGTCCATATGCGTAAGGCAAAAATCTGCTGATCTTCAGCAGTGGCATGATTCATATATTTGCTGTAGTTTAAACTGCATTGCGAGTTTTCTATGTTTCTGTGAACTTCAGAAAGTTCAAAGTTTCAAAAGTTTCAGGAAGATCAGTGGTCCAAAACTGATAGAACTCTGAGGAAATACTGTTGATTCTCTGTTCAGTTGTGGTGGTACGATCTACAGCGTACTGACACTGAGGTAGTCCTTCCCTCTGTGTTTTCTGGAGAGCCGGGTGCTTCCAATAAAGTGTACTTAAAGCATTAATTTTGGCATTCTTGTCTCCACACATAAATTCTCATGCCCATGCCTTTTATCTAGGAACTGGAACTTGCAGGATGTGAGTTGTCTATCTCTGAGATGCATCTTTTTATATTTCGAGTAAATCACTTTATCTCTGTTTTCTTGCCTGCAATGCTTTATTCTGTAATCTTTTATAATGTGGGAGAGGGGGGGCATATTGAGAAACAATATGTGATTACATAAGTAAAAGCTTTATTTCTATGTCATTCATGGAAAAGAAGTGATGTGTATTTAAGGGAGCCAGTCCTCTTTCCTCTCAGATGATCTTCCTTCTTGGAAAGTGGCTGTATCCACATACATGTGTGCTGAACAGTGTTGCCATGTAGAACAATGAAACTGAAAATACAGGAGGGCTGTTTGGTTGAGGATTGTCTTTTTCCTCTCTTCTCATGTAACAGCTAAGTGGGATCCTCTCACATAGATTAAACGCTAGATGTTACTGTAATAAAAGAAGAAAAAGTAAAATAAAAGAGTTTGCATTAAATGCACCTTTCTTCCTGCAGTTTTCCTATACACTGCTCTTGTAAAGCTGAACTTGTTATTAATGTTTATGCTTGGAATTCAATTTGACTTATCTGTGAGTTAAACCCACCCATCAGCTGTGCTGTCTAGACATAAAGTTACTTTTATTGCATGTGTGAGTTGTATGTTCCCTATTATAGGGATAATTTTGACAGAGGAAAGTTCTCGTGAGTTCTGCTTGCATTCAGCTGCGTTGCTGTCTGTGAGAGGAGTTTGGCATTTGAATTCTGAGTCTGGGCACCAGCATGTTTGGTGTTTGATATATCTGCATAGCTGTGTCCCCCTTGTTAGCTGCATCTAACTGTGAGAATTTTCTTTAAGGGAGGGATGTGTCCCCTATTGTTTGCACTCAGAGAGGTGCAGCAATCCCTGCTGTGGAAGAGCTATCAGTCTTACATAAGTTCGGCAGGCTTTGAAATGTTGGCTTAGAGTTCAAACAAAAGACTGCAGTTCATAATATTGAGTTCCTCAGATGCAAATGGAGCTATTAACAGTGACAAAATGCTTGTAAATAAGCAGCAGTGGAAGGGAAGTTGGTCCTCATGCATAGAGACAGTTATGACTGACAATGTATGAATGGGAAAAAGCTTTCAGAAGTTGTAATACAACCTTGGAAGTCATCACCTCTGTCTTTTTATTACCATCGTTATAGCTAATTGCACTGGGACTTTTCATGTGTCAGATTATTCCTCAGACTTAAAAAATACTGAATATTTTTCTTTTGTTTGAGAGAGACCTGTGTATACATATATATCTATATTTTCTTCTGTAAGTTGAAAATCATTATTTGAGAGAAGTAAATAGTTTTCTGGAGCTGCAAGTTTTACTTCACCTTATTTTATAATGTGAATTTGGGAACTAAGAGCATCAAATTGATTTAGCTTACTTTTAATAATTTTCTCAGCTTGTGTGTTAATGCAGACATTCCTGAGGCAGAAGATCACCTCTGTTGAAACCAGCAGAGCTGTGGGGTCAAGTGGCAGTGTACTTGTGAGCACTCTTGATAAACATCTTCGTACTGTGTCTCTTACCATATCAGCTTCGTGTCAGTGGGATAGCTGACAATATTCCTCCTAATTGTAAATATCCCTTAGTAAACAAGAATGCGTGCCTTGGTCTTTTATTTGTGTTTGTTTCCTTCATGTGGATGTCTGCAGGAGTACTGTTATAAAGACACAGCATGGGAAAAAAAGAATTCATAATTTTTTAACTGCCATCCCCAAAATAAAGGAAGAGGGGAAAAAAAAGCTGGGGTGTGTATATGCTTTGAGGTAGCTGGATTTTGGCAATGATTGGTGGATTTTTAGGATAGCAGAGTACAGACTTGGAATAAGAGACTTCATAGTGTCCTTCCTGCTGTTTGTTCTGATCAGAAATACAGGCTGAGGACAGTTCTTAACTGCTTCCAGCAGTCTGGTGTGTTAATTTCTCTAGACTTTCAGATTTTGGTTGCATGCTGTGGCAAGATAATATGGATCTTTGCAGAGAGTGGAAATGCCACCAGCTCCACAGTAGCCTCTTTTATCTCTGATCAGGCTGGCTGGTTAGGTGGAGGTGTGAGAGACCCACTCAGATTTGCCATTTCTTTCTTTGACTTGTCAGACAGATTTGTCTTTTCTTAGCACCATCTGCTTATCTGCTTCATTGGGGTTTTCTCTTTGCTCATCACCCAGTCTGTCCGTAGGTCTTCTGGTTGGGTTTCTCCGCCCAGCACATGTACCTTTACTTGAATAACAGCTTAAAAAGTATCTTAAATCCTAATGGTAAAAAAGTCCTAATAATGATAAAGTCAGACCTCGTATCAGGTTTCAGTATGAACAGGCAAACTGTGTAGTTCTAAGAGAAAATTCGGCTGGGTCTTCCGAGTAAGATGAATCCGATGTTTCCTGGCAGCAAGCTTCTCATTGTTTTGTTTTCTCCTAATAAAAATTTTGAGTCATATACACAAATTTTAAGCTGCAATTCAGTTCCATCTTGACTAAACTAGGAAGACAAACCTGAAGAAAAACCTAACAAAAATTGTATTGAAAGAACTTTCATCTATGAAATGTTACCTTTTTTTGGGCTTATTTTAGGCAAAAATGGGTTTATCTTTAGTGTGAAGAACACATTTTAATAATGGATGTTTTTTGACATATATGTGTCAATGAGAAAAAAGCAGCTTTGCTGTTTTTCAGCATCTTCTACCTTTCATTAGTTAAGGCACATTCATAATTTCCAGATTATTAAATAGCTGTGTTATTCTTGCTGAGTTATGCAGAATTAATTACTATTGTATTTGAATTCATAAATTTAGGTATTTTCAAACCTTATTTTACAACCTCTTAATTCAATCAAAACATGCTTGCTTTCGTTTTAATCAAAACTACTTAATTCATGTATAAACCCAGCTATATGAATTTTGGGTGGATATATTTGGAAGACGGATTCAAGTGCCATAATTTCTCATGAATAATAAAGCAAAACTGGGTAATTAGATGATGAAATGTGCTGACAAAACAAAGCTAATATTCTGGAAAAATTGAATTGTGAACCAGCTGTTACTTTAAAGGAAGAAAAAAAAAATTACACACTTTTCAGAAAATTTTTCACAAAGGGAAGTATTTGAACTTTAGTCTATTAATCCATACAAAAACAAATTTAAGGAAGCAATATTCATATGCAGTAATCATATATGACAATCATATCATATGTTTCTGGCAGAAATAACATTCTGATCTGTTAGCTGTGAAACTAGTGTTATGAAATTAAAGACCTTTAAGAAAGGAAATGGTAGGAACAAAGGGGATGATGCCTATAGTACTTTGGTATATGTGAATGATCTAGGACCGTGAGAAGAATGATGGCTTTTCGAACATATTTGTTTGATGATGACAAGAGAATTGATAAACATTTGAAATTCCTCTTCAGTGTATTGCCATTTAAATGGGGAAGTAAATTCAGAAAATTTACTCTCTCCCACAAACACTGGATAAAAAATTCTTCCATAATTAAATACCTCAGATGAAGAAAACCCTTGATGACTGTATTAAAGTTGATCTGTCCAGAGCTGCTAAACCTCAGTGTGACAGAGGCTGGGTCATGTGCCATGAGCGTGCAGGGCACAGGGTGCCTACCATCAGTGCCTAGTGCAGCACCTTTGTGCCCCGTGGTTCTGGACTCATGTTAAACTACTACTCTGCCATGTGTGTGGCTACTTTTGTCTGGGGCATCAGCATGGGCTGCAGGCTCTGTGTTCATACCGCACTGGTGGTAAAACATTAAATTTCTTTTCCACAAATATAAATTTTTTACAGAGCAGGGTAGTAAGCAGATAATTATAAATTCACTCATCTATTTTTGTGTGGATATCTTCTTGCAAAATTGGGAAGGGGTGGGTGGGGGAGGGCGAGAAGGTGAGGTTTTTAGTCCATTCTAATTATCACACTGGCACTTTTCATCTTTAAGAAGAAAAGGGGATTTTTAAGACTTGTTTTTCCCTAGAGCTAGTTATTATAACTTTGAACTTTTTATCATGCTCATAAAAATGCCTTCACCTGTCACAGCAGCTTGCCAGTTTTTATCTATATGGTCATAGTAAAAAAAATTGGACCTAATTTTCAGAATACAGAGATAACTTGGAAGTTGTATTTATCATAGAAGAAGAATAAAAATTTATCTACCTTTAAATGAGAGAAGAAAAGAATTACATTTGAGGGTTTTTCACTAGCATGTTAATACTCAGGCAAAAGCTTTTGATGGAAAAATTCCAAAAAACCATGTTTAGCTTAGTAACTCTTCTTATTGCTGCCATTTTGCAAATACCCTGTTTTTTTTTTTTTTTTTGCCTTCCCATATTACTTCAACCTTCATAGCTTGGTGAGTGACATATTTTTAAAAGCTCGGTATTTATACAGTGTTTTCTTTCAGCTGCTGAAACATCTGTATTATTCATATTTTTTTAGGGAGTTAAGGGATCTGTGTTGAGAATGTGAAGTTTTGGGTGATGTCAGTTCAGTTTTTTTGGTGTGTATCCCCTCCCCCAGTAAGCACTGAAATGAACACTGGGAGCATTGTTTCAGTCTTGCACTTAGGAATGTGAATATTTGTACTATATACTTAATTTCATCCAAGTATAGCTGAGGGCATGCATGAAAAAGTTTTTATTGCTTCAGGTCACCTTAAAGGGAGGAAAGCTTAATGTTGCTACTTCACTGAGAAGTGTGCAACTGTATAACCTCCTGTTGTTGGAAAATCTCATTGTTTGGAAAAGGCACTTGGTGCAGCAACATGCTGAAGGCTGTGCTTTCTTTTAATTGTGCAGTGTAAATGAGCAAATGTGCTCATGTACACCAAGTATCCACCTAATCATTGTTTTATGTTGGAAATTAAAAGTTAGTTATGAATTTCAGAAACCTTAGTTCCTGCTGTAAAATTATTGCTAATGCTACGAAATGTTAATTTTAATTTGTTAGAAAGTATGTCACGCTAGATCAACTTTGTGGTTATTGAAAGGTTGTGCTGTATTTGCAGTGTCTCTGTATGTATGCAGGAGAACTCTTGGCATCACCAAAAGTTTGCACTAGGTAAATTTTGTATTTGATACAAGTTTTCCTCCGTCACTACATTTCTTTCATTATTTTAATTATGTGTTTCCCAGCAATTCAAGCTGATATGAGAGCTGCTAAAGATAATGATCTGCTGCATATCCTATCAAAGTAGGAGGGGAAAAAAGTCTCTTTCTGCTTCTTGTGATTTATATTTTTGACTTAGTTGATGTCTAATAATTTGAGTATTAGTTGGTTGTTTTTTTTTTTAAAGCAATGTGCATTTTTTTTCACTTAATCATCCAAAATGAATGCTTGGAAAATAGCAGATGTTGTGTCTTCAGGCCTGCTTGGGTACAAAGGAAACACTCAACTTTCTCAGGTCATGACAAGGAGACACAGAAGTCTCAGTGCTGCATCTGGAAGCACAGCGTTGGGTGGGGGATGGATGTGAACAGGACAGAAGGATATGTGTGCTGATTGACCAGTGGGGAACCAAGCCAGCTGTTTCTTTTCTCTTTCCTCCCTGGCTCTCCTCTGTTTTTCCCCCTTTCTTGAGGCGTCTATAGCTGAAAAACAAGGGTGAAGCACTGACAATTCCACGGAAGGTCATGGAAGTTGGGAGTGGCTGGAGAGCAGAATGTGGCTTCACTGGCATGCTGAGTCCTTGCGTTTTGCTTGTTAGGATATAGTGTGACACCTGGGCTAGCTTCATGGGGTTTGTTTGGGTTTTTTTGTGTTATTTTGCACTAAATAATTCTCCCTTGCAGATGATTTTACCTGCAGCAGTTTAGGACATGCTGGCTCAGAATTAGAACCTTGTGGACTGAGTGGTCTCAGAATGATCAATAACTGGACACTACTGCCCATTATGTATCCGAGTATCTGGACTTCCCATGGCTTGCACTTGTTTTTACAACTCTTGCCCAGGCTGAGGAGCAGTCTCTGCTGTCCTGTTGGTGTATTATCCTGGCTCCTGAATAGCCTGCTTAGGGGAGGAAAAGGTTTCTGGGCATCTGTGAACTCGCCATCTTTAATGCAGGATTCCACGGAACTACAGGCAATACCTTGTCTCAGTGAGGTGTTGTAGCTATTAAAAATAATAACTGTCAGCCAGTAAGTCCTGAAAAACTTTCCTCCACAGATAGTGCAAATATTTGGTAAAACTACCTTTAAAAAAGAAAAAAAATTCATTAATATATTGCCTTTGTGTAATAAAAAAACCAATGCCACATACAAAAGGAACACCATGACCTCATTCAATTTATGTGTGAGGAATTTAGCAGAGGATTTTAAATCATGTAGTATTTTGGACTTGAGGAGAGCCATGTGCTGGAAAGCCTGTCTATTTTATTATCTATATCAAACAGTCTCATAAAACTTGCTACCTCCTCATGCGTGACTTGTAGTCTTAGATCATGGAAGCCACATGGAAGCCAAAGAATGATGTGTCACACCTGATGGAAGTGAAGAACTACTGAGACTAACTTGTACACATGGCTTGTTTGGTTGCCTCTGGTTTTAGCTTACATAAAGTAAGGCTTTGTATAAAACATGCTGATGTTAATTACAATTTCCAATTTAGCTTAGGCATTATAAAATCTCATGCTGAAAAAATAATTTTTTTGTGGGGAAAGATTTCTAGGTGTCTAAAATTTGGGGAGGGTGCCTGAATTAAAGATAGAGGGCTTGCAGTGAAATAACAAGAAAATTAGAATTTTGTGTATTTCAAAAGTCAGAACTGCTAAATTATAGTTGAACATTTTGTTTGATGCATGCCAGCATTTTTCAAGAGTACATCAAACTCTTACATGAGTTGCACCTTCTAATTGTACTGCTTAAATATGGCTCGTGTCTATGATTTTTGCCATCTGAATAGTATTGAAAGGATGTGATTCATAAAGAGAATTAACTCCAGAGGCATTTTGATTGCATTTTCAGTACTGAATGTCCTACCTGGACAAATTTAAATCTACCAATTTGACCTCTGTAGTATACACAGTTCTTTCAAGACCTTTAGCTTGAGCTTTCAAACTACTTAGGTTTCTTCTGTGTCTATATGGAAGGCACTTTGAGAGTTATTTTCAAAGGTGAAGAGATTAAATTAATTTAGGCTTCCAGGAAAAAATATGATAGCCCCTTCATAATTGTGGAACAGATTTTATATTATTGCTTAGAGGTAAATCCGTTGTCGTTCCTGGAAATGAGCACAAGCACAGAAGAATAAAATTGGAAAGGTTAAGGCACCAAATGGTTTTGAATTAGCAGAGGATATAAAAAGCAATAAGAGCTTCTGCATAAATATTTTTTGCCATTTTCGTTCTTTTCCTTCTGTCATGTCTATGACTTAACAGAGATTAAGAGCAAGCCACAAAAAACATAGAGAAACTATTAGTAGTGGCAGCTTAGTGCATTGGTTTTCATGAAGAAGGTTGATTTGAGTAGGTGCTTGCATAAAGCATTTTAATAAGCAAACACTTGCACATGCAAGAGCAGATTAAATGAAAGGATTTAAGCTGGAGATCTCTGGTGACACTTGGAAATGTTTGCAGTCTTGCACTTTGCAAAACATTTAATACAAGAAGATTAAGATTCAAAAAGACTTTGGAAAGGCCATCTTAGAAAGATGCTGTCAACAAAATGATGTTCAGTTCAGAGGACTTCAGAAGACTTAAAAAAAGACAAAAAGACGTGCTGTTTCTCCAGGATGTGTCTTGCCTACAGAGCACCTGCTAACGAAAGGAAGACAAGAATTTATTTCATTGTTCCTGTCAAAGGGCCCCAGCGGGATCTCTGTGTTTAATAAGTACCTCACCAGGAAAAAATCTGGACTGACTGAGTAGTGTCCAGAGAACAGTTGTTTACCGTGAGGGCAATGGTGGGAGGGGACAGGAACACCTTACCTCAAGAGCTTGGATTTTCATGGTGAAAGACCTAGAGGAGGTTGCATGCAAGTGTTCCAGAATCTGCTTCCTTGTCTGTTTGCAGGATTAGGACAGTCAGGCATTTGTTTCATCAAAGAATGTTTAGACCCTGCCTCTTGTGTTTGTATGGATTAGATAGTCTCTTGACATCTCTTCTGTTTCTGTGCTTATTTGAAATGACTGCAGCTGTTTTTCCACTTGAATGATTTCACAGAAAATAACCCAGATGAAATTGTGTCAAGTTAATGCTATGTGGCAGTGCTTGTGTTTCCAAAACAAGCAAACAAACAAAAAAATATAACCCCTGGAGCAAGTGAGAGCTGGAATGTGGAAAACCAAGATCTGAGATTTAAAAATCTGGATACAAATGTTATTCTTTTCCCAAAGCGAAGTGAAGGCTCCAGCTTGATCCATTAGTCTTAAGTTGTCACTTTGCAAGTATGAAGTGCTAATACTCTCACATGTCAGGAGTGTTTCCATATAAAATGCTCACAGTATGTATTGTCAGAAATGGTCTGATAATAGCTTTTATGCTTCCTAAATTCTGCACATGGTCAGTTTCAGTAAATAATGGGGGATGTACTTTTTCAATTTGCATAGGAGCCCTTTCTGTAAATGTAACTTACCTGTGTAAGTGAAAAGAATTTCAATTTCTGAGGCTGTAAGGCAAAATTCCTTATACTGAGTAAGAACTTTTAGGCTTCATTAGTGCACCATGCATTTCCATGTGTTTCTGTTTAGAAACTAACTCACCTATGTGTTCCCTGTTCACTTGTCTGTGAATGGGAAAAATTAAAACCAAGGGGGATGACACCGGTGATGTCACTTGTGTCAAGTAGGTGTCATGCCCCCTCTGCCACATGCAGGATGGGCATTACAGGAGCTGGGCTTGGGGAGTCCCTCTCCACTGTGCAGCTTGTATCAGCTTTCTTATTGCTATCCAGTGTTTTCATGTCATACTTAGATGACTGTATTTTTATTTTTTTTTTAGCAAATGTTTTTCTTAGCACTTTTCTGTGTATTCAATGCTACTTGGAAAACCCTGTTTTGAAATAGCAAAGGAGGGTCTCTAAGAACATGCATTTTTTGTTTTGTTAACTGAGTGACCAGAAAGCTATGGGTCTTGCTTTCTATTCTGGTACCTTGAATTATTTCCTCCACTGTAGTTTGGACATGTCTGTTAGGCTTTTACATGAAGCTCTGGAGAAGAAAGTGCAGAACCCCAGTGCAGGAGCTCAGTCTTGTCAGTCCTTGGAAAGGGAAGGTATGAGCATCTCCCAGCTCTATGAAACCCAATGGCCACAGTGTTTGACTGAGGCCTGGAGTGAAGGGTCTTAGGAGCAGGAATAAGGATATTTTTCTGTCAGCACTTCAGAGTGGTTATAGATGATAATTTCCTTCCTTGTCTCCTTGGTTGTACCCGTACAGTGCAGGCAGCCCCGCTCCATCCAGTGTGCCAAGCTGCCAGTCTGCTCCCCAGGCGATTGTGCTGGCACTGGGAGCAAATGGCCCAGCAAGAAAATTGAAAATTGAGGGATGCTTGAGTTGGAAAAGGCCAGAGGAGTGGTGTTCATCCAGCTGCCTTCTGTTCTCTTCATAGAGGTTAACATCTTCCAGCACTTTCTGTGTTTTGTTGTTCAGTTACTGCAAAAACAGAATTTTAAAGATGAGGCAACTTAAGGGTTTAAGGTTTCTATCTGCTGTGAGGCCAAGTGAATACATGTTTTTCCTTGAGTAACATTTGTTCATTTTGCAGGTGGCTGTTTCATCTTACAGTTATTTAGAGGAGAAACTAGAAACTCTTGGTTTCAATTTTTTTTTTTTTTTTTAATTTAGATTTTTCACTTGCTGCAGTCGTACCTAGAATCAAACCAGTTTGCTAGTTTGGACTTCCAGCAGGGATTGGGCGACATCATTACCTGTATGGGAACCAAGCTGTGGCTGGCTAAAAGGTAAGATAAAACACAAAATACCTGATTTGTAAACAGAGTTTACTAATGTATGGAAGACTTGGTTGATTTTTTTTTTTTTTTTTTTTAATTATTATTTTAGCAAGGTGGACAGCTTTATTTCTCTAGAAGTATGTTAAAGTTAGATGCCTTACTGGCTTGCTGATTTTTAATCAAGATTTTCTTTTTTTCCCAAAAGCAAGGATGAAATAACATTGTAGTCCAATCATTAAAGAAAAAATAACTGTAAATGAGCATTCCTACAGAAATAGACATTTTGAGAATAACTTTTGCATCTTGGCTAAGAAAAATATGCCACATATACAAGGTTTTTATGTTACTGTTTTTCTGACTTTGACCTTTACAGAAACTTAGTAGGAAAATGTCATAGCAGTTGTTTAAACTAAAAGTATTTCGCTTCCTGCAAACAATCCAAGATAGTTTTGAAAACATTTTTTGTAAGTTCATTTTCAGGTGACCTACATACAATCCCTCCCTCTCTCCCTCTCTCTCTCTCTTTGTCTCTCTTTCTCTCTCTTACTCTTTTCCTCTATCCCTCTTTCCTTCTCTGCTTTATCTCAGCAGTTGCTTTTGAGAATTTCTACCCATGAGAATTCCCACCCAAAACTTTAAAGGAATCAGTTGTGAGCAAAGAGCACAGGTCCTTGCATAGGTAACTGGGAGTATCCAACATTTTACACTTTGGAGTGAGGTCACCAGTGCAGCTAGTGTGGATCTCTGATAAAACCTGAGTAATTTTCTGATAATCGAAACCAAAATACTTAAAGATTTGAAGAAGAGGGTGGTGTCTAGTGGGTGGGGGAAATCTGTCATTGTTAACTGAGTTGGGGCAATGAAGATAAAGTTGATCTTTGAGAATTACAGAAGTGTCTCCTCAAAGACTGAGAGTGATGATATGGCAGATGAAACTTGGTGCAAATAATTTTGAAATGCTGCTCATGAATAAAGTTTGCACTTTACCTGAGGAAAGAGTAGTTGACTGAGCAGATTTTTTGTGAAACAAATTACTTTTGTTCTTGATAAAGCCCAAGAGGGGAGGGGGCAGATATCATAAAAAGAATGAAGAAAAACACAGAAAACACATCTGTGCTTGTGTATTAATCTGTGTTGTATATTTAAATATTGTGTAAATCCCAAAGAAGGTACAGTAGGAATCAGAAGCAGCATAAAGACAACAAGTATAGACCAGTTTCTACTTGGGGACTGATTAAAAAGGCTGAGATTTTTTTTTTTAATCATGGAAAAGGGACAACTGAGGGATGTGAAATATGAGTCACATAGAAAGGGACAGGAAATTAGCATCCTATCCAAGGTGGCAGATGTAAAAGAAACAAACTAATGAAGTTTTTAATGTAATTTTAATTTGGCTGTGGAACTCTGTGATATAAGGTAGTCTTGGTTTTTAACCTGTCTGAATTTTAAAATGATTTAACGGAGTCATGGAAGGAAAGTCCAGTGAGGTTACTGAGTATGTAGACATCACAATTGGCTCAAGAAACTCTTCAACAATCTTGAGGGCTGAGACAGAGGTTTTGGCAAGTGTCACTCTTCTTATGCTTCCATTTTCTGTGCATCTGCTCTCTGCCCCAGCTGGAGACATCATGGTGGATTTGGTGGACCTTTTGACTTGAATCATCATAGGCATTTATAAGTGTTTAAATGAGAATATTAATTTACATAACTAAATTAAATCCACTGATACTGTTCTAAAGAGTAAAAACCCAAGCACTAGAGACCAAATTCAGTAGAAAGATACTCATACTAAGTAATTCAATTCTCTTTCTCTTGCAGCAAATATATAAGGGCTGACTGATTACAGATTTGAAATAAATTCTGTTTTCCAAGTATTTTTTCAGAACTACCCTTTTTAATACATCAGTCACATTAGTGCTGACTGTTTGGTTGGGTTTTTTTGGTTGTTTTTTACTTTATTATCATCTCTGGAAAAGAAAAGCTTTCAGGCTTTCTCTAAAAAATTCGTGTGCACAGTAAAGGTGTTTTCCTGAAGAGATGTATTTTCTCTGTCACTTGCCTGTAAAAAGTCACAGCTGTATGTGCTAATATTAACCCCTGTCAGCAGCACATTTTGTCAGTTTGTTGTAGCCTCCTTGTCGTAGTCTTGCATTCTCCATAATGCTGCTAATGCTATACATAAAGTGCTTTAGAATGTCTTTCTTCCTAGATAGTAAAATTTTATACTGTGAGTATACAACCTTGCAACACTAACTTAAAGCATCGGGTTTTTAACAGACGGAAACTATTTTTGCAAATTTCTTTTGTTCTTCATCGTTCTTGCACACATTGAGCTAAGGTCTGTTTCTTTGCTTGCTTGCTTCCTTCCTCCCTCGCTCCCTTAGTAACTGTCTTAACTTTCGTCTTGAAAGAAATGTATTCAGTCTGGTGTCATTCAAAAAAAAAAAAAAAAACAAGA
>VZRN01003941.1:625377-686100 GCA_013397935.1 Dasyornis broadbenti
AAAAAAAGCAGAGGAAAAAGCCTCCAAGAAGCAAACAAAGATACTGAAATTGATGGTGTTTTCTGGTACTTTTAGTGTCCTACAATCAGTGTGCAGCTTTACTGTTGGTAGTTGTCTGGATAGAGATGAACAACTGCTCTGTGATGAACGGTGGGGTTTCAGGGTCTTCTTGCTTTTCCTTTTTCTTGTTTTAAAGGAGTTTTAGAAAGTTGCTTGGTAACTGAATTGTGAAACTTAGTAAGTCCATCTGTGTGGGTTTCTGGATGTTAGAGAGCCTGTGAGGAAACCAGCACTTTATTTTTGCTCAATTGTTAGACTTCCTGGCGTGCATCTGCTGCTGTCAGAGAAGGTGATGGCTGGCTGGACCCTCAGTCATGTACAGTCATTTTTACCTTCTTTCTGTTCAGGCAAAGAGAGTGAGCACCACAGAGAAAAGTTAATGAATCCCCATCTAGTTTGTCTGCCTTTTTCATAAGGAGATAATTTACCATGTCACCGATACTGCAGGGCAATGACTGTTTGAAAAGAGGGTATAAGAGGCACTCACTATTAATCTTAAACAGGTAAAAAACCAGTTAAAATAACAGGAAAATGGCTTGTGAATCTAGGGAATTATTTCCAAACATAAATTTTCAATCACAGTTCTGTGCTAGTTCTGTAAAGTTCTTGCTGGTGTTCTTTCTGTACTTCCTTTGTACTATGGAAAAAACTTCTCTGAGATTCTTGAATTACAAAACTTCAGATTGCATGTGTAGCTCTTAAAAACGAGGGTTAGTTGTCATGTGTGTATTTGGAGGAAAGATTATCATTCTTCAGTGGTTTCCTGAACTGGGTGGGGTTTTTTTGTTTGGGTTTTAGTTTTAGGATTTTTTTTTTTTTTTGCCTTTTCAGGGCCAAAATGTATTTTCCTTTCATCAGAATTTATTGGTGTAGAATAGCTCAAGATTCTATTGCACATTCTGTGTAATATACTAATCCCTTTTTTCTTCTCCATACTACGACCTGATTCTCCTTTAGAGAATAAAATAATGGGTCACATTCCCCAAATCGAATACCATAAAGCATTCACTTTTTCAACTGGTACTTTCTATGTGTTGTGGAGGCAGGCTTTTCATACTAGGTATGGTTGCTTTTTCTCCTTGGTTACATCTTTGAAATACCAACTTTTTTGTATATTCAGAACCAGTATTTTCATTTTTGATGTTTTGGTGAATGAGACCTGCCTTCCATCTGCTTCTCAAGGTGATGGTTGAATCCTTTCACTTTCATTGTATGTTTATATTTCACTTAGTGTTTTTTATTTTGTTTTAGTATACACCTGTTTGTTAGTCTAAAGTGGTTTAGTAATTGCTTTCCTTCACACTGGTGTTAGTTTGTTGCATTTTTTGCATGTGAGGGAGATGCAGAGTGTTTGGGAGGAACAGAAAATTTAAAAGTATATAAAACCTGCTTTGTTGGAGAACTTAGGGGATGGAATGAAGTGATGGAAATTAGTCTGATGAACACTTTAAAATATGATTAATTCATCAAGCTGATCCTTTGAAAGACTTCAAAGCTGTCATGTTAATAAAATAAGAAAGGTAGTTTTTAGCTGAACTGTAGTTTTTAGCATACCAGGGAGTTACAAGACTAACTCTAGATGCCTTCTGCTTCAGAAATTCAGAAAGCTAGAAGAGCAGCCTTTGGATTTGGTAACGTGTTGTACAGGAGTCCCAGAAATACCTCTCTCGTTTCATTTGTAGTCTTTGGCATGGCAAAGTATTGCTATTGGAAAATCTGGGAAATCATGTCATTGCATGGCTTTACTGTAGGATGCTGCTCTTCAGCACTTTGAGTTGGATTTTTTTTTTTTTTTTCCTGCCTTCCTACTTATTGGAGACCACAGGAGGGGGAAGAGGCTTTGAGGTTCTGCCAGAAGTCAAATAACACACTCTGCTAACCTCTAGCCATGTGCCGTTTCTTAGCTGAGAGCTTGTCTGCACTGGGAGAGTTTACTTCTAAGAAGGCTGCTTTCTTGAAACTAACTTGTGTGGAACAACCTCGTGTAAAAGCAATTGGCTTTGCATTTTGCAGAGTCGCTGGTTCGTCTGGACTGGGCCACCTGTGGTGTGTTTATAACTCAAATAACCTGTGCCCTGCAGTGCTGCTGCTTAGAGCTCTCTACTTTATGGTTGGCACTGCTAAAAATACAAATAGGTCCTGATGTAGGGGCACAAGATTCAAGCTCACACAACAAATGCATGCAGAAGTTATTTTAGGCACAGGCTCAAAACGAGGTTCGCTGTTTGCTGGGATATGTGTTGCTTGGTTTTCCTCAGGCTGACTCTAGTACGATCCAGCTATGACTGCTTTGCATGAGGAAAATCTCATCAGTATTTTATAGCCCTACAGAGTGTGGTAACTTGACAAGGTTTGATGGCCATGGCACTCCATCGAGCCTGTAGTATCCCTTTTCCCCCTCCGCTTTTGGCAGCACTGTGTGAATGACAGGAGGCAGAGGAGCAGTCTTAGGTCCTTCCTTGAAGGAACTTAATGCAAGGTGCATTTAGGCCATGTGTGCAGAAAGCAAGAATGTGACCTCCTTGTGGTTTCAGGACTTATGGCTCAGCCTGTAACCTAAATATGCCTTTCTTTGCATTGCCTCTTAGGAGAGACAGCGGTAACTTCTAGTGAGCAGGCTGCTAAAGACAAAACAGTGGCATATGCAGGCATACCTAGACAGAGGTGTAACGTGCCCATGGCTCTCTACAGCTTTGCAAGCAGCCTCTGTGTGATTTTTAAAGTGGTCTTTATTTGGGAGCTGGAAGTGGTTTTTTGTACTTTCAAAACAGCAAGAAGGCAAGAAGTGAGGAGAATGTAAGGTTATCATCCTTGGCAGAGAAGTCCTCTTTTTTTAGTACTCCTGCCGCTTCTTCTTCCACCGCATCAAGATGAACCTTTTTGTCCTTCCAAGGCCATGACTGTCTTTGGCACCTTCCTGTTTTCTAACTTTTCCACTTTTTCATTTCTGTCTTTGAAACATACACATTGAGAAGTTAATTACCTTTGTTCATTAGTGGTCTGTATACATTGTATAGCCATGTTCAAAAGTTGAAAACTGTTGTAGTGATTGAGCCTTTCTCTGTGGAAGTTTATTTACCAGGCTTCAAATTGAACAGTTAAATTTCTGTCAGCTGGAGCAGTAATTCATGTGTGTACTCTTGCATACACAAAACACGAAGGGAAATTTTTGTTGTCCTGTTCCAGTTGAAAACGAAGAGTACCAGTATGAACAGCTCACAGAATCACAGAATATGCTGAGTTGGAAAGGACCCATGAGGATCATCTAGTCCAGCTCCTGGCCTTGCATGGGACATCCCCAAGAGTCACACCACGTGCCTGAGAGTATTGTCCAAACACTTCTTGAACTCTGTCAGGCTGGTGCTGTGACTCACCAGTAATTTGTTAATCTGCACGTTCTAACCCACAGGCCTTGTTTAGCCTCGTTTGTCTTTGCTTTTGAGAACAGTCATAGCACGTCATTGTTCATAAATGTGTTTCAAGAGGCTTTAATTTAAATCTTACATGCTTTTAGCAGGCTAATTTACGTTTCTGTGCTGCTCCAGGTCCTCTCTTTCACCGGTTTTGATAACAGTACCGTTAACACAGCTACAAACTGTTTATTTAGGCAGTTGGTGATTGCTTGTTTTGGAACACCCACTTTTGGTATCAGTAGAGATGTTTGAACTTCAGGCTGAAGTTTAAGATGTACTTTGCGTAAGATACAATAGTCTTTGATTCATAGGTGTACTCCTAACTTAAATATAAATGTTCCAGGAATATTAAGACTTAGATAAGGTTGTTTATGGTGTTTCCTCCACCAGTGCAGCTTTTGGAGCAGCCACAAGCCGTGTACAATTACAGATTTGGGCATAAATCCTCACTCAAATCTGAAAATGCTTTTCAATAAATAAACATAAGCGTTTTCTTAGCTTTTTCTTCGTAAGTAAATCCCCTAATGTTAATTGTGTAAAATTATTAAAATTTGCACATGGGATTAGTTTGACCTCTTAAGTTTTTTAGGATGTTGCTCAGGAATCACATGAGGTTCTCATTAAGAGAACAAAAAAGAGAACAGCCAGGATTATTTTATCAATCAGGTATGCTAAAAACAACACCAACAAAACACAGCCTTTTGGTATCATTCACCAAGGACAGCTGGAGCACAAATTAATTTTTCTTAATAGCTGAAACTCAGGATGTTCTTGGTGGGATCACAATGAAAAAGTAATTTGTGTAGCTTCTTTTTGAAGCAATAAATTCTCTGCCTTTACCGGGGAAACTTAACAACAACATAATAGTCTGTCTTTGAGGGTGGTAGAAAAACTTAAATCAACAGTCTAGCAACTCCCTTTGGAGAATGTGTGCCTGCTATAATGCTGGATGAGCTGTCCCTATAGAATGGGCAAGTGAGGGGGACTGTGCACATGGCAGTTACTTGGAGAAGAGCTCAACTGCACCAAGTAGGCAAGCAGATGCCCTGTTACTAATGTTTGTATTTCTGTTTCTATGCGGGTGTTCCTGCGCTTCCAGGAACTCAGCAAGGTTTACTTGGTAGTGCAGGCTTCATTATTATTTTTTAAAATGCTTTCCATTAAATGTAGGTCTGTTGGCCATGATGTTCATTGATGTGCTGGTTTTGTATTACATGGTTAAAAATGCTATGGACAAAGTTTAATAATTAAATCCATTATTAATGTCTCCTTAAGAAGACAAGAGGAAGGCCATGCATGTTGATTCAGTGCTACAGATGTGGGCTCTGAGAGAAAACAGATTAAAATATGAATGCTGCCCTCTAAACAAATACACCCCCAAAAACCTCAGTCTTTAGAATACTGCAGAATTTGAAGGCTAATAACGAAAACAACAGGAGAAGATTTAATCTTTTAATCAACTTCTCCTTGTATGTGTAGGAGTGATTTCCATAAGCTTTGTCACCTCCATAAATGACAACTGATCATTTACCAGATCACGCTGCAGGTAAAATGTGGTCAGGACAAAGCCAGCTTGGCCTGGTTCATCAGCAACCTTCCAAGGACAGAGTTCCCCATGGACAGCCCTCTAGGGGGCTAAGGATTATGTCGAGTTGACTGTATCAAGACACAGACATCACAGATGATGCACTTCTTGGTGCGTTTAGAAGATATTTTAGCTGACACCATGGCGGGTCACATATCAGAAGAATCTGGCCACCAGAAGTAGGAATACTTTTGAAGATTTGCTGTTCTTCGTCAAAGAGTATGCTGGGAATCGATAGAGAGGGAAACATACACTGTAAACCCAAAATTTAGTGGCCACTATGCTAGCCTCAAAAGCTGAGATTATTGAAGGCAAAGGCAGACTGGGAAGCTCATAATAGGAAGTTGCACAGATCCTTTACCCAAGTACTAGCTGGCATTATGACATGTTGGACTTAATCAAAATTCTTTCTTGTATTTATGTAAAACTAAAGATTAAATTCGAGCCTCAAAGGTTTGTAAAATTTTGACTTATCAGAAGCATTTATGAAGTTCAGAAATACAAGAATTTGTGCAATATTATCCTGTGCATTAACTTGAATATGGTGTTCAAGAAACAAATTCTATTGATCTGTTGAAATCAAAAACTGTATCTAATCCTGGTGTCTAGAAAGTAGGAGAATTTGGAGTTTAAATTCATCACAAGCAAGCTGATTTATTTTTTGCCAACTAAAATATAAATCTCCTTGACAATAACATGTTATTTACACAGAAAATTAGGGCAATGTTTATTGATAACAGGTTTGGTTTTTTTTTAAATATGGGACATTTTCTAAAATGATATTGGTAAGTTTAATCATAAGAACAGATCTTCCTTCCAGGAATGTTAGTCCTTTTCAGCCTTTTCAAAGGCTCCAGAAACATACAGCATTACCGTAAAAGTGACTTTTTCATTGAAGACCAGAGAGGAAGTAGGCAGTTCATTTACTTAATTGATCACTTTGAAAATTGAAATGAAAACAGTCACACAAGTCATAAAGATGAATTTCTTCTTCTTCACAAGGTAGCTGTGAATAGGCCTTTGAAGAGGTTGCCCTTATAATCTTGCGAGCTCTGGTGTCTTTACCCTGATGCTTAAGAGTATGTTGTGACGTTTTTGGACAAAATACAAAGATTTGTAGGTGACTTGGTAAGTTGTGTAATTTTGACTGGAATTCTACATCCGCTTGATTCATTATTCAAATCTTGTCATCAGTTTTTGAAGATTGGAGCTGAAATTAACCAATCTGAATTGCTAAGTGTCACTTACACACTGTATTAAAAATAATGTTGTCTGACACCCTGTGTAATTATTTATCGTTTCACTGTGACCAGACCTGTAATGTAGATGTCACATTATTAGGAGGAAATTGTCTTTTGTTGGTTATTTAATAAAGTTATATTCCCATTTGAGAAATAAGATCACTAGTTAAAAAGATTCATAAAGCAATACTAGGTGAAAGATTTGCAGTCTTTCAGACTTTTCTAAAAGATTGGAGACTACAAAATGCAGAGCTTTTCTGGGACCTCTTAGAGAGGTTTTAGAAACCCCTATGTTAGCTAACCACACTAAGATACCTGTAGCTAACCTCATCCACAAGAAAGATATTATGGATTTTTATTTAAGAGACATTAATTGTCAGGTTACATTTGAAATTTCTTTGCACTCATTGAGAGTTTGAAGAAATATGCTTTGATTTTTATGTTGTTCAATCTTTAGTAAATATTGTAAGTCGCTGTATATTAAATAGTGCTTGTTCTGCTAATAGTTTTCCAACATCCGTTTCCTAATGAGGAAAAATCGGAGCAAAATAAACTACCTCTTTGGAAAACATTGAATTTCTAGAATAACCAAAAGCTAATGTAATAAACATTAACACGAACTGCTTTGATTTCATAATCACTGGCTTGTATCTGTCTTATTTATGCAACAAGTGCAATAAATTAATGTTACAGTTGTTGCTCATCTTTAAGTGAGGTGGAAAAAGAGGAATGAACCAGGAGAAAATAGCTGTCAGCTTTTAAAGTCATCTGACTCAGTGTCATTGAAAATTGGGTCTTTGAGAAGATAATGAGAATCTGCAGAAGATGTACATCAAGATTCTTTGGTACTTCCTATAAATAAAGGGATATTGGCATCCTCTCTTTTATACAGAAATCTGGAGGGTTCTAAATGGTGCCCTTTAATAAGCAGAAACGCTGTTTACCTGCAAACCTTTGTGGTTAGAGAAGCAAGAGATTGTCTTTTCCCAAGTGTTCTGACAGAATTGGGGCCAAATGTGTGAACTTTCCATATTCTTTGCTCCTTGTTGTTTCTCTTGGAAGAGAAGGTAATTTGCTCTGTAATTCATTAATGTTGATCTTGTTTAAATTAAACAGTAATACAGGAGAAACTTAATTTTAGAAGTTAAGCCATATGTTCCTGATAGAGTTGAAGCCATTTGTGCGAGCCAAGTACACAGGAGGTCTGTGACCACATATTGCTGATTTCTTCAATAAATGCCAGTTTGGTTTGCATTAGATCTGCTATCCAAAACAAGCAAACCGATGACTAGCTCAAATTCAGCATGACTTAACTATAAAAGGTGAATCAAACATTTAAAAGATAATATTTGTAGAGCTCCAAGCTGTGAGAGTCTAGGATTGATTTCAGTTGCACAGTCCTAAGCTGCAGTCAGTGATACTTCGAGGAGGTAAAGGCAGAGCAGAAATCAAAGGCGGTCCTAGTGCTACTGTGGGTTGCCAAAGCCAGCTGGAGCAAACCCCCATGTTGCACACGATGTTTCTGACCCTGCCCAGTCTGATTTACATCTCCAGAGAGGAAATATCTCCTGAAGGGTACGCTTCCTCATTCACCTACCAGGCAGTTCCTTGTTGAAAATAAATAGCTCTTTGTTACTCTGGTCATATAATATTCTCTAAGTGCTTAATCAAGGCCTCTTCACAGGCATGTGAATGAAGGCCTGTGAATTCCAACAGACACTTTAGCTCCATTAACCTTTTTCTTTGAAAAAGAGTCCCTGGACTCTTAATGGCTTACAAAAGTTTTCCTCCTGGAAGTGTCTTGAACTCTTTTAAAATTTTATATTCACATGCCAGAATTGAAAATACAAAGAAATCTGTCTATTCTATCCCCAATTATTTGTTCAGCTTTAATGACAAGAAATTGACTAGGTTTGGAAGACTTTTATTTTCAGGATCTAATCCAGGAATCTGCTATAAGGTGTCAATAGTATGCAAACTGGCACCTGTATTTTCACATATTCTACTGTTCAGCCAGGCCCACCTAAAATAGTAAGCAAAAAAGACACTTATTTCCATCATACTGAAGACACTGTTAGGCTAGAGCTTTGGGCAATTACAAAAAAAAAAAAAAGTAATCTTCAGTCCCTTTAAATTTTTTGACTTGTATTCTTTCAATGACCTTGTATATTTTGTGGAATTTAGTAGTCACAGAATCACCTGGGTTGGAAGGGACATCAAAGA
Source organism: Dasyornis broadbenti (assembly GCA_013397935.1). Classification (NCBI taxonomy): domain Eukaryota; kingdom Metazoa; phylum Chordata; class Aves; order Passeriformes; family Dasyornithidae; genus Dasyornis; species Dasyornis broadbenti. The sequence continues at coordinate 633,900 of VZRN01003941.1, forward strand.
CCATCTAGTTCCAACTCCTCTGCCATGAGCTTGGAACACCTTCAGCTAGACCAGATTCTTCAGAGCCCCATCCAACCCGGCCTTGAACACTTCCAGGAATGGGGCATCCACAATTCTTCTGGGCAACCTGTTCTAGTGTCTCACCACCCTCATAGCAAAGAATTTCTTTTTAGTATCTAATCTAAACCTGTTCTCATTCAGTTTGATTCCATTCCCCCTTGTCCTGTCACTACAGGCTCTTGTAAAGTCTCTCTCTTACTTGCAGACTCCCTTTAGGTACTGGAAGGCTGCAATTAGGTTCACCTGAAGCCTTCTCTTTTTGAGGCTGAACAATCCCAAGTCTCTCAGCCTATCGTCATAGGATAATCTAGTAGGGACACAGCAGCTCCTCCTGTCATCACTTCGTCCTAGTTGATTAAATTAGAAATATGTTTTTTCTGCACTTTGTTCTTGCTAAGTTGTAATCCTTTCTGTTCCTGCCTGTTACAGGAGTCGTCTTCTTCTCTGCCTGGCAGGTCAAGTCTGTGACAATGCTTGGCTTTCACATGTTACTCAGGGCAGAGTAAGCTTGACCTCTCTTTGGTCAGATGTGTTAAAATATTCTGCAATATTAGCTGTTAGTGAAACTTAACTGAGCAGTTGCCTGTGACATGATTTTATTTCCACCTGGACAGTCAAGCTCCAAGTTAGAGCATCATGAAGGAGTACTAGAAAGTGTGGGGCAAGCTTCTAAGTGCAGTAAGATTCCTGGAGCAGGCTGGCTATAAGCTCTGTGTCCAAACACAAACAAAAAGCAACAAGTTGAACTTCTGAAAATTGTGGTTTAAGGCATATGGGCACAGTATGTCGGGTGGCCACTGGGTCTTTGGTGCCAGCTCCTTGACTTTGAGATGTGCTGTTGTAACATTGAGCTGCTGGCCAACATAGACAAAGCATTGCTTTAATCAGGTGTGGATCTGTACCCTGGCATCACTAGCCTGCTATTAGTATAGATGTGTAATAGTATGAATATTATTTTGATAGCCATTTTATATTTATGTGTGGATATACTGTTAGATGTGAGGGTCCTAACCATGTCTATCTCTACCCCATTCAGAGTCATGTACAGTTTATCATCTGGAGTGAGCATATGATGTATTTGTTTCCATTAATACCCAGGCTGGAAGGGACATGACATAATTTTTGGGTTTTGGACAGAAAAAAAGGAATGCTCTTCCAGATGTCTGGAGCTCTCACCTTTGCTACTTCTGTGACTTTCTTGTTCGGAGACGGATTTCCTCAAATCTTGTTTATGAGAACACAACTTTTTTGGGTATCTGTGTTAAAAAAGAAACATCTTTTACTATTCCCACTCTTGTGCTGAAGTTCTGCACAAATAGGTCATGTTAAATACTGTGCAGTGCATAACTTGCAATATTCAGCATGTGATTTTTGGCTGTCCTGTCTGTTACATAAATCACAGTTTGATTGTCTTCAAAACTGAGCTTTTTGCTACAGTCTGAACAACACTGAAATTTCTTGGTTTTGGAAAACTGAACTTCCTGTTATGTCCGTCTGGCACATATAGATGAGAATTCACTAGCATTACCAGAGCAAAGGAATCAGCCAAGGACAAATGTTTGGCATGTTTTAATGCTAGAGAAGTCTCATTTCAAAATCAAAACATGCATATGCACATACTTAAAATGAAATGCTAAGTGCTTAAAAGCTGGACCAGAATAAAAGACATGCCAGTGTTGCTGTTGCCTCTTCTTCAGTAAAAGTTGTATCAGCCATATTTTGCCCAGGGCACAATTTGTATGTTGGAAATATTCTTTCCGCTGAAAAGACGGAATCGTAAGTGACCCTTCCATTTTTCGAGGGAGCTGAAGTGCAGTGGGCCCATTATGTTCCTCATATTGACTGAAAACTGTTGTGGCTGCTTTCATCCATTTGTGAGAGACCTCTTGTGGTTTGTTTTTCTTCTGAGCCTTTGACTCATCAGTCCCCCTATTTCCTCCCAGGTTGAGCTCCCAAGTCTGCGAGTATTCCTTGGTGGTGTTTTCACACACACTTGTGAAGAACAACTTAGGCAGCAGCTGGATGCCTAAGACAAAGGAAAGATCTTTGTTTAACCAGGGTGGATAGAAATTAAATCTGCCTAATACAACTGTTCAAAAATAGGCCATATTAAAATTGCTTTGGCTTCTTAAGGCTTTGGTTCTTGTTGATGTGCGTTTTCTCAGCAGGCAGCTTTCAGCTCTTGTGCTTTAAGGCAAGTGGTAGGAGGCAGGCATGAAGAAGTTTTGGGAGGTATGAAAACAGACTATTTCACTAGTAAGAAAGTGTCCCAAAAGTCTCTTTTTATGCAAAAGGAGAAAAAAACTCTTCTAGAGAGAGAGATCCTGGTAGCATATATCCTGCTCTCTCTTATATGGAGGCTTAATATTGTAGGCCATGAAAGAAACTAAGTATTTTAGGCTTCTTGCGGAATTTATTACTGAAGGCGAAAGCCGTATTTCTGGTTAAAGTTGTCTTTTTTAACAGGTTCACAGCTAACTCTCCATAGGCAAATACAGGTGCCAAGCTATGCAAGAACCTCAAACCTTTTATTTTTATGTTAAGATCACATATCTTACTTGGAAAAGCTTTTCTTTTTCCCATGAATTTTAAAGATGTTAGAGTTCAGAATGTTTGTTGGAACATTTTTAATTAAAAATTTTTAAAAGAGTTTCAAACATCAAGATAAGCATACGAAGAAAGTGCCAGATAAAATAAAAATGAAATACTGAACAGAATTAGTCATACTTCAAGCTTACGCTGCTTGATTCTGGAAGTTTTTGTTTTAGTACAAGTCCCATTGGGCTCTTCAGAATAATTTCTGTGTTTTGAACTAGATTTCCTGTTTGTTCACATGTTAAGTTATATTTTTAAAAAATTTTCTTGGCTGAATATGTTTCAGTGGTAGTATTACAAAGAAAAATGAAGTTGTTAACCTAATTTTATTTTTCTAATTGGAGAGAAGATAGATGTTTGTCACTTGCAGATTGAAAAGGTAGAGCAGAAAGTAGCTTATTACCAATTTCCATTATATACACAAAATCTTTTATATTCTTGTTTGGAAAAAGAAATACCTGATTTTAAAAACGTGCACACCTCTGGTCTGCATCAGAACAGTGAGAGAGCTATGGCCATTAAAAAGGTTTGGCAAGTACCTTGCAAGAGAAGTTTCTCTTTTATGAGCTGTAACAGTAAGAACTGAAGACTTCTTTTTGTTGATGCATTTAGTTACACACATTATCTATAAACAAAACAAAGACATAGTAGTTGCTACTACAAGCTGGTTCATCTAATAATGATGAAATGTATCAACTGTAGTTTAGTGGAATGGCTGGAGGAGGAAGGCTGTTGCTGTTCTGCAGGGGTGACTGTCACTCAGAATGGACCAGGAAGTGAAGCTTAGATAAGTTGGCCTAATTATTTTATATATGCAGTCTAATTTGACCAGTAGTTTATCTCCATTAATTGAAACAGACGTGCCAAACTAGTTTGTTTTACTGCTGTTTCTAAGGTTATAAGGATTGAATCTTTAAAAAAAAAATTTTTTTTTTTTTTTTTAGGCTGAATCCTTGTTTGGTGACCAGAGCTGCCTATCTTGATGTCCTTGTCATACTGAGTACTCACCTGGAGAAGTTTCAAAAGCAAGGTAAGTCAAATGTACTGTTCTATACATCGGATTTAGTGTCTATATGTATTTCTGAGCTCCACTGAATCTGGAGAGACAGTAGTATATTACTTGTGCTCAAGGCATGCACTGACTTCTGGAGTCCTGTAGCTGCTTGGTAGCAGAAGGCCCTTTATTCTGCCTTCTGAAGAGCTTGTCCTTGGTTTTGTTGAGGACAAGACTGAGGTACGGCTCCGTGTCAAGTCTTGAAATGAAGATCTTGCAGTATTCCCAATCCTGGAGTGGCTAACAAGAAAAAAGATCTCTCCATGTTCCAAAATGGCTTTTTTAAACAAAATCCAAATCCTGGACTATTGCTACTTTAACCTTTCCAGAAAGCCACAGAAATGTTCCTTCATGAGACACCTGAAATAGGTTCAGGGAAAGTGTTTTCTAATGTTTAGAAGTTTTATAAGAAACACCTCTCAGAGCTTCTTTCAGTTTCTTTTTTTATTTGATTCTTTATCAATGAAAATTTTTTGAAGGACCAGTCAGAACTATGAATAGTTTTAATGTTGTGGGTTATAGTTTTCAACAATACAAAACAAGCTGTAAACAATAAGAAAAAAGTATGGAGGAAGGGATACCCTTTCAAGTGTGGCAGGGTGTAGGCAGCTTTCAGTCAGCTGTAAGTAGCTTCCTTGTGGGCCTGTTTTTTTTCATTTCTTATGAGCAAGTGAGTAATAAATTACTTTGTCAGTCCAGGAAGGCAATTAAGGAATAGTTCTGTCATTTCATTAAAATTCTTAATGACTGATTTTAACACAGCATTTGGGTCACTGGAATCGTTCTTTATTTCAGATAGTCATGTTGTGGGCAGTGATCTTAATTTTAAAACCAATTCCTTTTGCTTCTTTTACCTAGACCTTTAGTTGATGTAGTTCCATTCTAATTTTAAAACTGCTATTGGTGTGATTTCTTGTGAATGTACAGTTCAAATAGTGATAGTTGTTAGGAAAGCAAATTGGTGGCGAGCATGTCTGAAATTAACTTCTTCAGACAGGTTGGTGCAGAACAAGCCCTTACAACAGAAGGACAGACATACAGACAGTATGTGGCAGGTGACTTCCATTATACCAGAGGAGTATGGGTAGGGTTTTTGGGAACTCCAGGAGATGACTCTGATCTTTCATGTCCTCAGGAGAGTCATTCCTCTCTCCTGGATCTCAGGTGTCAAGATATGCTGTTCAATAGAGGAAATTAGCAGTTGGTGTTGCACTGTAGGTCTCATTCTGTCAGGTACTGCCCACTGTTCATGACTAGGCAAGGGCCACATGCTTCATAGGGAGAAATGCACCACCTTCGCTAAAGCAGTTTCAGTATAACATGTCCCTAGGGATACATTTTTTCCCAGCTCTTTACTGGTTTTTTATTTGGGAGTAAGCGATATCTACCATCAGTAATTCTTCTATTACAATATATATTTACTTTATTTTGTAGTAAGAACAAAACCAAGCTTTTTCAATCCTCATATGCCATTGGCCTTGGTGGTAATTCTTTGCAGTACATTAACAAGTCTAGCTGTCTATCACCACTACAAAATAAAGAAAAACAACCCCCAAAGCCTCCTTCAACCATATTCGGGCTCATTTCCCTTTTTATTTTGAAAACTCCTTTTTAAAAGATAGATCCTTTGGGAAGATTAATTTTTACACTTTCTTTAATCATGGTGCACTACCTCTGTTCAGATCCTTTGTAGCATGAATCATTCTAGTTTTTCTGTATTCTCTTCGTACGAAGTATAATAATCATCTTCTGATTATTCTTGTCACTCGCCTTTCTCAGCTCTATTTTTGTATTATCTTTTAGGAAGGAACAGCCAGTACTCCAGAAGAGGGTCTCTCATTTTGCTTACTTTGTGGGCATTGCATTTCCTTTATCAGTCTCTTTCCTATTTCAGTTATCCTTGGAGGTTTTTTTTGTCTGTTCTGGTTTGTAAACAATAGTTGAACATTGGCAAAGGTTTTACAGGCCTCTCCACACCAGGAAACTCCCCTTCTTTTTTTTAATGCCCCTGACTTGTGAATAGCCCCTTTGAGCCTGAGGGACTGCACCATGCTGTGGCTGGATTACTGACTGTAGTGAATTAATTTATTTTTCAAAGGTCTTGTGGACTGTACCAAACCGGGGTGCTGTAAGGTACAATTTCTGCAGATGGAAAGCAGTTATTTTTGCAGATTCTCTCTGCTCAGAGATAGTTCATTAGTATTATTTTGCTTTTAAAAGTTTCATTCCTACATAGGTTTAAAATTACATGTTTCAGGCAGTGTCTACAGAGAATAAAAACTTAGTCTGGAAGTACTGTTTTAAAAACTTGAAGATACATTAGGTACAATTTTATATATCACAGGCAAGAAGCCCTTCTGAAAGGAAGGAGTAATGTGTTTATATTAAATAGAAACTGAGTGTCCCATGACATAGTAAAAGTAAGACTAAACTCACCAGTTAAAACTGAATGTTTTGAGTCTCACATTTAAATGTTTTTAAGATATGATTATTAACTGAAACTTTATCTTTTTCTGAGATTAAGTCTCTTACTCATATATGTGTATCTCTGGTTATGAGCCAATTTTTCTCTGTTCTAATCTTGATTTGTAAAGTTGTTTCAATGAATAAAGGGAGAGGGACAAATCCAAATAAAACTGTTTCTTGATGTGTTTATCTAAGAGGCCCCAGGAAGTGCTGTATATGAGTTCCAGGCCACAGGCTGAAACTGATTTTCATCAACAGAAATGGGAATGCAATGTAATGAGCCTGCAACTGGTTAAAATCAGACCACTTCTAATTGATTATGCCTGTCTAAAGAGGCTACGATTACAAAGAGTTTTTCAGAATACAGGCTCTGCCTAGGCCTTTCCTACATTATGATTACTTTCTGTAAGTGATTTGTTGTTTTCAATTAATAAAATCTGTCTCTTAAAGTGCAGGATAGCCCTTAGGGAATTTACTTCACAAATTCAAAAAACTTTAAAATGTCGGCTAAGGAAGGCAGAGAGTAATGGATACCAAAAGCATCTTGTCCAGCTAAAAATTTACTGCTGGTTAAATGATGATTATTTATCTTAAACAAAACAAAAGAACCCCAAACCCCATAGTTATTCTGATTTGCTGGACTGGGGATGGAAGTGTTGCCTGATTGATGTCAGTGGGAAAAGAGTTCTTTCCTTGAGGTCATAGGCAAAATCTAGAACTTTTTTCCCAGCTTCTGATGTGCCTGAGGGCTTTCAATTATGCAGAGACAATACATAAAGACTGTGTGAACTTAAAAATATTTTTATTCTGTTATCAATTGTAGATGGAAGCAAGCTTTAAAAAAAAAGTTAAAATATAAAATTACTATTTTTACCTTAATTAAGAGTAAAAAATGTTCTTACCAGGGATAGGATTATTTGGTAAGTTAATGTCTTATTGTCGCTATTAATAATTATTAATAGCATCCAGTGAATTTGTTCTCGCAGACCTCTGATGTATTTTCTCCACATTAACTGCTTTTATAAGCCAGAAATCACAGATGTCCAGGGCCTTTCATTCTAATGGGAGAACAGTGCAGTCCTCTTGCAGAGGAAATTCTGGCACTTGTACCCTGCTTCAAACACTATGGGAGGTATAAAACAACATTTGTAGGTATATTTGGGTGGGGAAAATGACTCCAAGTCCAGGTGAGAACATGTCCAGGCTTAGTTGTGTTTATAATGATTTGCAAATTCACAAGTTTTGATTAGCGGCAGTCAGAAGCAGAGCTCTGTAGAGCTCTAGATCCATGTGTGTGTCTGAGGTTACACACTTTTCCGTGCACTCAGGGATGGGCTTTGTGAGAGATGGAATAGAGGGCTCTGCTGTGCTACACTGTTCCAGTAAGTAAGATTCCTCTGTTGAATATGTGAACTTCTGAGAGGACCCATGATAGACATTCCCGCTTTCAAGTCTTCTGGAAAGTGGTGTTGGAAGCAAACAAGAAGATGAGAGTATTACTGTGATCCTATGGCACTGGTAACGTGGGAGCCAGTGTTGCATTGTAGCGAAAGTTCAGGTCTGGGATGCTCTGTCTGCCTTTAACAGATGAAGAACGCCACAAGACAAAGTGGTCACATTTTCCTTCTTGCTCATGTCTTGAAACAGTTTTCTTGTAGTATTTTGTCATTTCGCGAAGGGAAGAATGGCTGTAACTCTCTAAAATATACTTGACTAATACAAGCGCATTTTGGCCAGGGTTGTGTTCCAAAAAATGGCACTTGTTGATAGAGCCCTGTCAGCATAAGTGAAATAGGATGTAGAACAGAAGAGGGAAAAGATGAAAGAAAAGTTTGTTAGAGACAATCCTGCCAAGTTGTTGCTTTATCCTGTATATATGCTGTCAATCTGCTGGCTGGTTTGGCCTGTTATCAAGTATAGTGTCTTCAAAATTCAAGTTTGATGGGAAAGAGAAAACATTTAAACAGGATGTCAGATAGGATGAATCTGTGATTTAGGAAAAGCTGCCACTTGTAGTCTAACCATGCATTTTTCCTTTCTACATTTGAAGTAGAAGAACTTTTAAAAGTTCTTGAAATTAACCAAACTCCGGTGTTGTTGTCAACCATGGAAACAGTTACCTAGTATTTACATGATTGATCCTGTTCATAAAGAGATTGTTTTGATACCAAAATGGAGCAGCCAGTATTCTACTCACTGATACTTTCTTTCCTTGAGTTTTGCAAAAACATGCTTCCATTTTCTTGCTATCTTCCAAATACCTAAACCTTCTGTAGATGTAGCTTGGTTAAGATTCTTAAATTCTGCTCATGAACTAAAGAAATGGTTGCAAAAAATGCTGTGCACTGCACACGTATATGTGATCAGAAACATGAGCTATTATTTCAACTGTCTGCTGGTTTTGTCCTCAAATACAACAAAATAGTGTTTTAAATAACATACAGTGGAAATACCATTATCTCAGTTTTATTTGTGCTTTTTAATTAGAAGTTACAAAATACATTGATAGAAATAATATGGATTATCAAACTTCTGGATGCTTTGCAATGCTTTGTAATGAAAGCAGAATTTGGTTTTTACATAGGAATGTCTTAAATGTTTACCTGAATTATATGACTTGTAGGACTTTTAAATGGAATTTGAAGGCTGTGGCCACTTTTTTTTTTTCTGTATCATAGTTCTTAATCTTTTCTTCTTTTTGAAAGAAGCTAAATGGTAGCCAAGTTTTTTCTGCAGGTTAGCTTAAAAACTGATAGTTCTTGAATGGTAAAAACTTGACAGGAATAACTAGGTTGTTTATTTTAGCTATACTTTAACTTTCTTTACCTAGATCCTTGAGAAGTGCAGCTAAAGAATTATCTGAATAAAAACACTGGCAGCTTGTTAGCACATGTTTTGGTTATTTGGTCTAATTAGCTTAAACTTAAATTCACTCTTAACAAATTGAAGGCAGTTTTTGTTTATTATGTCAGAAATTATATAAAGTTTGTCAGTATATTGACTGTGGCACTAGGTAAATGTTATTTTGACTCAAGGAAGGTAAAGATTTAAAACATATTTATAGGATCATCTAAATGGACTGTGCCTACTAACATTAAATTCGACAAGTCTAAAGGAAGTGCATTTAGGTACTCAGTGCTCTAATTTAATGCAGACAGGAGAATGAATAAGTTGAGGATGGCATTGTTGGAGGTCCAAGAGAAAGGGAGTGAGTGGGAGTTGCCTGGACAGTAGAATGCCAGAGGCAGAACAAGGGAGGGGTATTGAGGTGGTCCAAAGACAGAACAAAAGTTAGTGTGAGACAGAAGAACAAAACAAATGGACCAAGGCTGAAAAGAATAATTTTTTGGAGAAAGGAGATGGACATGTGCAACACCAACAGCTGTCAAGGAAACATCGGAGGCAGAACTTGTGGCACAGATAGAGGAGGAGGAAAGTAAACGTGTTTTTAGAATGATGGCGGGGACAGTGAACAGGGCAGGGTTGTGGAAGGTAGACGTGATACTGCTGGAATGCTGTGTAGAGCAGGGAATATGGAAAGGTGTTCCATCAAATAAGTGACACTAGGGGAAAGTGGAATTGACCATGCTTACTAATGTTCGCAGTTAAAATTCTGTCCCCATGTGAAGACAGAGACTGCTTGTCCTTTGGAAATCGGGTATTCTTCAGATTCCAGCATGTACCACTGACTGACTTACATAGTCTCTGTGGGGTTTTATGGTTTTATATGAGTGCAAAATACTGAGTGCTGGGCTAGAGAGAAGCTGTAAGGAAAAACAGCAGTCTCAGTGTCCAGATAAAATGTTTTTTCTTTTTCCCTTCTTTTTTCCGTTGAAAACTTTCCCTTATGCTGTACAAAATGCAGTGGGATGCTTCTGTCCTCAAAAATAAATTATCTGTGGATTCTGTTAATCAGTCATGTTTGTAGTTTTGAATTTTATTGTGAATTCTGATGCTTAGTCTCTGAAGTTGAAGAAGTTGCAGATGTCTTTAAAAGAAAACATCCTGCTTAAAATATGCTCTTTTTATGATCATCAACAGTCACCTTAGTATGGCAGTGTAATGAAACAGACTTTTCTGTTCTCCTTGTGGGTTTTTTTTCCATTTAGCAGTGACTTTGCCTAATCCACTTTTAATAAAAAGGAAAATACAAAAGAAAATACTTTTCCGTAGTATTTGTCTAGGAAAATCTCTTTTTGGCACTGATTACCTCTCAGCCTACTCCCTATTTGTATAATCTCTTCAGATGTCAATGGATGGTAGTTTGAGAATGCATAAGGATTTTAACCTCAGTTCATAAACAATTGCACTTTCTTGCAGGTCTTGGTGAATGATGATGAATATTCAAATTTTTGATGCTCGAACCCCGTTCCCATAACATTGTACTGCAGGCACAGCAGCATTGTGTTGCTGCTCTTGTAATTTTTGTCTGCCCTTCCAGAGTGTCAGTAAATTTTGTAAAGCTGGTAATACTCCCCTTTTCCCCTGCTTTGTTCTTTTTTTTCTGGAACCTCTCATAGGAACATGGAAGATGGTTTGGATGCTCGAGGGACTGCATGTAGGATTTAATCTCAATGTTTATCTAAAGTGTGCAAATACTTAGAGGTGTGCTGATCTCATGTACAGAAGGAAGCCCCTCACACAGTGTATGCCTGATGATTGGGAGAGTTGTCCACTTGGCAGTAGCCTAGACAATCACTGTGAAATTATCAAATTCTACAGGAATGTATCAACTCTATAGGGAGGTGAAGGAATTCAGGTTCCTTCTCTCACTTTTGCACAGACTGTGGTATCTCTGAGATAAAGGATCAGCTGAACTGTCCATCAGCTGACTGTTACTCCCTGAGCAGGGATGTTTTTCTGTCCTTGCTCTATGTATCTACTTTGGGAACAGACTGTGGAGTTGGTCCTGCCTGCCACTACAGAGAAGAGCAGAAGAGAGACTGGCAGTGCACAGGTTTGGGAGTTGATAAGCTTTCAGGGGGTTTGTAACTGGAGATCCATCCAGTCTGCTAATTCCATTCTGCTCCTCTTTCTTTCCTCTTTATTTTCAGATGGTGAAAGACCATTTTAGTTCACGTACCTGACTGAACATCATTTGATTGCAAAAAGGGTTAAAAAAGCAGCCCCTCAAACCTAGATGATGTGATATAGATGATAAATGCGTATATCAGTGTAGGGGACGCAAAGGGATTGAGGATGTTTGTGTTGGGTGTTGAGGGAGAACCAAGTGGTTGTGTAAGACGTCTCCTGTACAGGCTGAAATTCTTCCTATCCCACAAATGAAACAATCCTTAAGAGGGGAAAAATAAAATTAAATCCACTTAATTCTTGGGGGCTCTTTTGCATCTGTCAGCATCCTGGAAAGACTGCTGTTTGCCAGGACCCTTCTTTGGCCAGCCAAAATTTGTTCTTCCTTCTCACAGCAGCTGGTCATTCAAACTGTACAGTGATGTTTGTTTGTAAATAAAACGATGTCGTTACTGTATCTTAACAACAAGGGCTGACATTTACTTTGGGAACCAGTGTGGTTTTCTGGTTTTGTTGGATATTTTGATGTAAGCCAAAGGAAAGAGTTTACTTAAAGCTAAGCAGATGAGAAAACATTTACATGAAAGCCTGGAAAGATTTCTTAGTGATGAAGTTTAAAGCAGGAATATTTCCACTGCATTGTAATGAGACAGGCATTCTTTCCTTTTGTACATATTTGTGTGAAAAAAGAGTGTTGGAGAGCATGTGGAGCACAAGATGAATGCAGAAGGATTTGCTTTCTGGTGTGCTGAGGCTAAGCAAATATGCAGACAGTCTTATTTTGCTGACGGCCTTGCCATTGAGACATCCAGTTTTAAAGAGACTTTCTGTAAAATAGATGAGCCACGGTATCCAGTCTTTCACAATTCCATGGGGAAAAAAGGAGTAATCCAGAAGGGTTTCCAAAGCAGAAATATTTGATACATACAGAAAAAGATCTGTTACTGAGGCCTCTTGTATCACAGTCTTTGCAAACTAGTAGTTCTGGGAAGGAGTAGCTCCACTATGTTTTTCATATGAAAGTAGTTTTCCCCTTTCAAGATGAAGACGTAAAGAGAAGTTGTGCTGGCCTTGAAAAATACAAATGAAAGTTTGCTGAGTTGGAAGGTCAGTGCATGGCCAGCTCCCAGAGTCCATAGAAGGGTCATCACTCTCTCCAATGCTGGGTTGCAGGCTCTGGCAAAGTTGGCAGTGTTGACACCAACGACATGAAAGGCGCTGTCCCCACTTCCTGTAATGTTTTCCCCCCTCTCGCTCTGTGTCCACCTAACACTACTCTTCCTTTTCCTGCTCTGGAGCTATGACCCTCCCATCCTGTCAGATATCCTATTACTGCATGTGTGTAGCCATACCTCAGTGTCAAGCAACATGGACAGGAGATAAAAGCATCTCTCTTGCAATATACTTACAAATACACACTTGGTTTGAAAAGCTGAGCCAGTTGATGCATGTGTTGCTGAAAGGCAGCTGAGGAGGGGAGCAAGTAGGAACCTGAGAGGGTGAAGTGCTCCGAAACTGAAGCTGTTCCTCTTCTTGAACTGAGACGTTTGACCTTGAACCTTTTTCTTTCAGCTGCGTGGGATTATTTCTGTTGTTAAACTGCTGTCTGTGGAGTCAGGCTGTGTAATAACTTGAGACGAAGGCCTAATCCCTCTCCAAGGCAACCAGAGAGTTCAGAAATTAAGGAATTCTGGCAGTTGGATACTTGTCGTGTGACATGGGCATTAATGCTAGTTTATGCTATGATGCCAGTGTGTAAAACCAGTGTGTTTGAAGGGGCTTTAGAAATGTAGCAAATAAAATATACAAGTTTGCATTGTTACGAGATGGAAGTCAGCTGTCATGTAGAGGATAATGCTGTGTAACAGCTTTGCACTGATACTGGAGTTCCTTTGACTTCATCAAGCCCCTTCAGAAAAGAAACTGAAGCGAAAATGTGAATGACAGAGCTAATGATTGGACAATATGTCTGAAATTTTTTTACAAATACTAGATTTCTTTGAAGCGTGTCCAGAATTACTCAGAAATGGTTCTGCCTTATGTGCTAGACAGGATACAATCATGTCAAGTTTCTGTGTAAATGTCAAACAAATTAAGATGGCTTTGGAAGAATCTAAATATGAAAGGGCAGGATATTTAACTGTAAATAGAAGGCTTAGGGAAATTTCTTCATGGGCAGCAAAATGAATCTATATTTGTGCTGTGGCTTCATGTCAAATTCACGAATTTAGTAGGACTGTTTGGATGGGCTTTTAGCAGTGGTCAGTGTTTAATTATAAATAGCAAAGTTATAGGGCAATGAATTGTCTTCTTGCAGATACTGAAGAAATCATAAGTTTGTTTTAATTTTTGTATTTACCTTTAGTGCATTTTTACATTTAAAAACCCCTAAACTTCCAACATGTCCTATCACCAGTGGCACTGTTGTTCTCTGTTCCTTCATGATTTTCCCCTACTTGCATTTGTATTTTGTGGGGTACGTTCATTTTCTTGCAGTACTAGCTATGGTGACACTGAACTGGGCAAAAATCTTTGGTTTCAGTATTATAAATGGTTCATTCCTGCTAATGATGGAGAAGATGATTGAGCTCAAGGCACATGAGTTTTTCAGTCTCTGTGGGTGTGAGAGAGGACAACTGATGATTTTTTCTTTCATTTTATGTCTACACTGCCAGCTCTGCTAAAGCCTGAAACCCTCTGGTATCACAGATGGCAGTGGCCTCTTTGTTCGCTCCAGGAGGTAGCCAAGCACTAAAGAAGGTTCTCCGGCTGTGCTGAGCTGTGTGGACAATGTTGCACCAGTGTAAATGGCTGAAATGTCACCGTTCCTTTGCTGATACATAAGAGGGGTTACAGTGCAGCTCCTTTTTTTTCTTAACTATGTTAACTGTTCAAAATGAAAAAGAACAGGAAAAGCATCCTGGGTTTTTTTAACCAGTAAATTCTTTAGATTGATACACACAGGACAGATCTATTTATCGAGAAGGGGCATCTTCTTAATAGTAATTTTTTCTGACTAAAATATCATGAAGGCATGAGATTTTCAATATTATTAGAATGACCTCTGTCATTTTTCCTGATTTCAGTTGCAGCTGAGTAGGCAGACAGACAGGACTTTATCAAGTCTAGTCTCTGATTTTAGAACTAACTATCTACATTTTTTCCCCCACACATATATTTAATAGTTTTATTTGTGTTAATCACTTTCTACAATGGCAGACTTGTACAATTTGCAATATTGTATTACTAGCTTGATTTAAAGAAATACTTAGAACAGATGTAAAGGGTAAAGATTACAGGCAATCTGCAATGTCCTGTAGCATTTTTAAAGTTGTTTGAAACTTTAAACTCATGTGTTGAACAATTCATAGTTCTCAGAAAACTTTGTGTCCTTGTTTCTTTCTATATAAATATGAACATGTGATATCTAGCAAAGGTTTTTTTTTATAATTTGGGATCAGTTTAAAATGAAGGAGGACTATGATTTTCATCTCATGCCTGAATTTACCTTGTGATATGTTTTGCATACCTGATGTTTGTCAACTTCATGATCTGGAGTGGATGGTAACATCATCTATTTGTCACTTTATTAAGTGTTATTCTCATTCCAGGAATGCAATTGCTTGACTTTTGGGATGAGATGAACAGAGTCATTTCAGAATCTGAATTGGTGTCTGGTATTCCCTACTCATCTGCAGTTCCAGGACTGATACAGTATCTCCAGAGCATCACCAAGCTTGTAATATCAGTGCTGTCAGTGACTGCAGATCCTGACATCCAGAGCAGTGGTTCAGCTGTTGCAGAGAAAATGGCCAAGCCTTCATTGTCAGTAGCTCATCTCCTCCACTGTGAGTTCCATGAAGTACGTCTGCTGGCCTTGGAAGCAATACTGCTGTGGTTGAAACAAAGAAATGCCAAGCAGGTTGCAGAAGGAAGAGAAGGTATATTGTGTTCACTCATTGGTTTGGAAGACACACTCCTTACAATGGCTCTGAAGGAAACAAATCCACAGTGTTTTTGCAAGGTAAGAGGGTGGTTTTTTTATTGACATTTTGTATGTTTTTAGTAAATTATATATTTAAATTTTATAGTATATTTGTCATTTTCAAAATTAGGTTTCAAACATGCATTAAGGTTTTCTAAATATTAGGTGAGTAGCTGGGTTTTTTTTACATTGGACAGGAGCTGTGCAATAATTTTGTAACAGATGTTCTTGTGTAAAAGCAAGAACTTCCTCTTTCCCTTCCTAGAACTGTCCAGAGAGAATCTTCGTGTTCTTGGAACGGGGCTTAAGTCAGTGAAGTCAGTGTTCTATTGATCTTAAATGTGCACATTCTTGTTGAGACTGTTTGTAAATTCTTTGTTTTTGAATTGTGTCTGCAGGTGCTGGAGATTCTTTATAATATGGACTGCAGAAATGTGCTTCCAAAGACTGAATGCTCTATAAAAATGAATACAAATGAGCTCTTAACCTGGAGTTTAAACCTTGCAGATATCTCCAACAGGTATGGTCTGTCATGCATGTTGAAATACTTGTATTTTAAAAACTTCCAATGTTGGATGTTAATGTATTGGTTTGGGACTGTCCTTTGATTTAAAAATCCATATTTCAGAAAAGTGAGTTTGGTTTATTTGAATAAAGAGGATTCTTGAGGATTTTTCAGAGAAGTTAGATGTGGATCTGAACTATTAAAAATGCCCACAAGTCATGCTAGCACGCTGTAAATGTCCATTAGTACAGTTCCTGAAAGAAGTTACTCTGGGTGTCTGATGATAGCCAGTGAGCATAGTTCTTCCTGAATGGTAATTGGAAAACACAGAGTTTAACACAGAATTAACAATTAGAATTAATGATCGAACCATACACTTATTTGCTGTGAATCTACCATCCATCCTGTCCTGGTTTATGGGCAGATGGTGTGTAGAAAGAATGACAGCTCTCATTGAATTTACTGGACTGCTAGAAATGGTTAATCCTAATCCTTTGAGTTTGCACTCCTTATACAGACTGTAAAGTCAGCAGAAAGCACTGAAAATCTGGAGCCAGTTATAGTTCCTACTGAATTAGAAGCTGTGTCAATCTATTCATAATGGAATGGACAAACAGGCTTACAGTGTCCAGGCTCCAGGGGTATGATATTGTATTTCTGATAGATTTTTAAGCCATGTAAACATTGCACTCCAGCGTTACCGATGTTGAATACTGAAAGTATAGAGTTTAGAATATCATTTTATATCTGTGCACATTGGCAGCTGATTTGCACTAAATTGTTCAAGTTCAGATGATGATGATGGAAAATGGTCATTTCTGGGATGATACAAGATACTGGTGTTAAAACAACACTGACTGGTGCTGTTAGAGGGAAATGGCTGAAATAGCTGGCCTTACTGCTCAGGAGTTGCCATTTCCCATGGTGGGACTATCCTTCAGAAGCCATAGTGCCAAGAGCTATGTGGTTAGACCCTGCTAGGCAGCAGGGAGGCTTGGAAGCTGGCAGTGGGCGTATTCTGCACTAGGAGCATTTCTAGCAGCTGTAGAAGAGAAAAGATGCTTTTGTGTATAATTTAAAATAATGTCTGGTTTATTTGATTTGGGTTCCATTTCCAAATGTATTCTTCTATGGGAAGTATATAAATAGAAAATAAACACAAGAGAAGTGAAGGTAAGGGCACATTTCTTGTGCATATCAGCTGAAAGCTTAGCTAGCATCTAGGTCTCTTAATGTCAAAACTCCAAGTGCTCAGCTTGAAAAATACCCATTGGTGATAATCGGAAATAATTAAGAGCTGGCTGGTTTTCTTCTAGAGATGAAATGATGACAGAAATAGCTATTTTTTTGATATGTCCTTTGCCTTGTTTTATCAGCACTGAAGGTCAAACCATAGCTCTCAAATTTGCCTCCAAGTTGATTATCCACCTTTTGCAGAACCATCAGCAGGTAAGGGAAATGGAGCTGCTTAACAGTTTTGTATTTCTGGCGTTTTTGGTGATTGCAGTAATGTGGCTTCTTTTAGATCCAAGCCCCAAGCTTGTGCTTTCTTCTGTCCTTGCACCTTTTTTGATATTTTGTCTTCCTCTCTTAATATACTGCCATGTTCTGAAATGGAAACAGCCATGAATGTCATCTCAATACATCCCTCTCAAAGTAATTTCAAGTTAAATACATAAGTAAATATTTCTGATGGAGTAATTTCAGCTTCTGAGCTCATCCAAAGTGGTCACTGTAATGTGGAGAGGGAAATGCCTGTGGTGTTTAATGCTTGTTCTGAATCTAGCCCATTTACTAAAGTGCAACTTTGTTGTGGTGTCTTGATTTTTGGAGAGCCCACAGGAGTGCACGTTGGGTGGGAAGGCACGAAGCTGAAGCAGTAGTTGGGTGCAGTTCCCAGCCAGCTCAGATTTCTTTTGATTTTAAATTGTCAGCCTGTGATGTCACACATGTATGTGTAAAGCTGTGCAAAGGCAGCTTTAGTGCTAGACATTTTTAAAAATATTTTCAAAGACACAAAACTCACTTAATGGATATTTTAAAATAAACAAAACTCACGATCTGTTTTAAAAGGAAGATTTTTTTTTCCTTACAAAGCTGTTGTTTTTCAGAATGAGCAGCAGAAGGGATTCGTATTTTATCCTAATTACCTTGTCTCATTATAAAAAAAAATAAAATCAGATTTACACACAAGAATTGAGGAACATGAATTATGATGTTAAGTCTTTTTGTAAAAGGGAAGAAATAGTGCGAGGACTTCAAGTTTAACATAACAAAGAGGAATTAATGAAAAATGCTGTAACAGTCTAAACTAGGAATGCTAAAACAACTTTCTCTAATAAGCATATAATCATGGGAGATCTAAGATACACCTACAGAGAGAGCTTTCTGCTTTGGGAAAGACCAGGTACATCAATTTTCCATCCAAATTCTTTCTTTGGGCTTGCATTCAGTATTTACATCTGTGGAAGGGATTTTCTCTTCCATAAGGTAAAAGTTAGGTTCTGTCTTTCTAGATAGTCCATCCATATGTCTGCTTGAAATTTGAGTCATGGTAACATCTTGGGAGATTTTTATATTTTGTTTTCACCTGTTATAGAATCTGTAGGACACGCTCTGGCTCAGTCCCTTTGTGCAGTGCAGGTTCATGGCCCTGTACCAGGCAGAATGTGGCAGAGTACAGCTGAGGTTTCATTTATTCCTCCGTTAATGAGGTGCATTGAGAACTGGCTGAACAGCACATCCCAGAGGGTTGTAATCAGTGTCACAGGGTCTAGTTAGTCTGTCACTACTGGTGTCCCCAAGGTTCAATACTGGGCTCAGTATTGTTTGACTTACTCATCAGTGTCTTGGATGAAGGGACAGAAGCCTCCTCAGAGAGTCTGTTGGTGGCACAAAGCTGGGAGGAGTGGCTGAAACCTGAGGGCTGTGCAGCCCTTCGGAGAGACCTCGACAGGCTGGAGAGATGGGCAGAGAGAAACTGTCTGAAATTTAACAAAGGATCAGCATATTTGTCTTTAGCTTGCATGCTTAGAAGAACTGAGGACACAAAGATATGCTTTGACTTGTGTGGTCATTGGTGAGTCTGGTGTGGAGGGACAGAGCAAGAGACTTGCCTGTGGGTACTGCTCTCACGAAAAGAAAACCACTCGACTTAGTAAGGTCGACTTCTAAATGTTCATATGGGATTTACTATCTTGGAAAAAAGCTCACAGTTCCTAATGAGCAGTGTCCCTTTGGCAGGCCATAGTTCAATGTGTGATGGTAAGAGGTAACACCAGCTTGTACGGCATACTTCTCACATGTTTTGTGCCTTCAGATTTCAGAAGAAGTCTTGAAAACATGGGTTCAACTGATAGCGTACTTTTGTGAAGATGAGCAAGAGACAGAGATGCTGTTAGCAGCTGCTGAAGTTCTTAAAAGTATAACATCATTCCTTCTGATCAGTGAGAAGCTCATTCTTGGTAAGTACCTTGAACAGTAATTTTCTGGATCTTTCTAGATGGAATCCATTAATACATGATTTCAAATGTATTGTATGCATACACACGGTCAAAACACATAATTACATCAAACAGGGTTTTTAAAAAATTTTAATAGGATTTAATTACTAAACATACAGACTTACTTAAATTCTGGTAGAAAAAACACGTGCACAGCCTCTTGCAATCACTCTGCGGTAGGG
This sequence comes from Dasyornis broadbenti, assembly GCA_013397935.1. Classification (NCBI taxonomy): domain Eukaryota; kingdom Metazoa; phylum Chordata; class Aves; order Passeriformes; family Dasyornithidae; genus Dasyornis; species Dasyornis broadbenti. The sequence continues at coordinate 653,281 of VZRN01003941.1, forward strand.
GGACATGAGATGTTTTTATGTCTCCAGGCCACTATACATTGCTGTACAGGATGACTGGCTCTCACTTGTTCTCTGACTTGAATCTTTTCTGTAATACTCTATTGGTGAGGTGGACATACTTTTAGTTTAATGCTGGGAGTGGAACAAAGCTATGCTGACTGGATGTTGAAATGAAGGGCTTCAGTCTAGAAATGAGAGACATTCTACTATAAGAATGATTAATAATTGGATCACTTTGTATCTCCCAGGTATAATGATTTTTTTGTAAATTAACATCAGACTGTTTATGAAACAAAGAAAGAAAGAAAACAAACAAAACCTACACAGCCTTACTCAACAGTACATGACTGACAGAGAGGCAAAGTTAAATGAAACTCTCTGGTTTGTTCTGCAGAATAGATGGGGTTTTTCTTTTAGCTCTTTTTTGCCCCCTGCCTTCCGTGAATAGAGAATAGGGGGATTTTGTGACCAGAGGGCCAGAATATATGCAAGAATAGGTAGTAATAGATGATAAAGAAATTATTTTGCATCCTGAACAAGACAGACAGTTTTAGATAGTTCTAACTCCTGTGATACTTTATTCCAGTGTAGTTGTATAAATGTTTTTAGTTCAAGTAGCTTAAGTCCATCCATATGGACTGGATACAAATTCCCATTATATAAGAAGAACAATATATTTATTAACCTGTAGATAGTGGTGTTGTAAAAAAGGAGCTATTATTTTGAGATGTGCATTTTGAGAGGTATTGGTAACATTGAACAGAGCTAAATCTGTTATATGAGGTAGATGTTGCGCTATTAAGTGTTCATATTATCAACTCTGCAAATCTTGATCGCCACAATCTAGATAAAGCTCTTCGTAGGACAGACATTATTACCATTTTATGTCAAATGAAGACAATGGAGGTATTGGAGTGAAAAACTCCCGAATGCTGTGTTTCTCATCTGTTGTTATTTGGATGTGGACCACAGATGATGGAGAACAGTTTCCTCTTCGATCTTGTCAAAATAGTTGCTGATTTCCATGCTTTCCAGTCATGCAGATGAGAAGGTCTGAAATAAAAAATAGCAGCAGTTTGTATCCTGTGTAAAATCCTAACAAAACAAATGAAAACAGACAAGCAAACAAAAATAAATGCCCCCCAAACAACCCAGAAAACAGAGCCCCAAGGCCTCAGTGGGTGAAACCATCTGAATTAGCTCTTTGCTCTGAAAATTGATCCGGGAGAAGAAAGATGCAGAGTTGACCCTCCATAGTACCTAGAATTGTCAATCTGTGGGAATCTCTACAATTGTGAAACTGTCAGTACTGCAGTGAGGAGTTTGGCAAATCAAGGACATGATCTGGTGATTAGTTTTAGTGATACAAACCCAAATAAATCTTTTGAAGGGGTTGTGTGCATGTAAACAGATTTGACTTCTATGCCTTGTTCTGCATCAGCTTGCTTGACCACACACAGTAAAAAGTAGAAGTTGAAGGAAACTGTGGTTGTATGATATGGAGTTGTCATCATTCCCAAGAGCTTCCATTACTGTGTTCATAAGAGGTGAAAGCTGGGAAAGCTGGCCATTGAATCTATAAGGGAATAATTTTTCTGCTCTAGCTGTACCAGTATAAGATTATTGAGTGTGTCATGCTAGGAAAGAAAGCAACTTCTGTCTGAAATAATTATACTTCATGCCATTGCTACATACGGAAGTTACAGGTAATACAAGAATGCTTCTTCTGCCTGTGTAGTAAAGCCTTGAGCACTTTACTTTGGCCAAGCAGTGAAATAAAGTCTGGCTAGCCTTGTAATGCAAATCTCTGCTAGACCTGCCAAAAACATGGTAGAAGAAAACCAGGACAGCGGTGGAACACAACTCTGTTGTTGTCTGTGGTCACCAGAAAGCAATATCTAACAGCTGGCTGCATCTAGAAGTGACTTCCTAGTTGATTCCTTTAATCAGGGTGTTCAACAACACCTGACAAGTCAGCTGGAAAATACCCCAGCAAACTAGGAGTACGGCCTTGTGAGTTGAGCAGGTCATCCATAGTGTGGCAGCACTAAATGGCACGAGGATTTGCAAGGGGAGTGTGGCTTGTGAGGTGTGAATTGCCACCGGGGTGGTGTGTGCTGGCTGCCTGCTTGGGGGTTACCAGATGAGCACCTCCCTCTTAGCCATTCTCTCTGATAGTTTTATCTGTGTGCACATAATTACCCCATGGATTAAACTTGTTTCCAGCAGATAGTGGGTGTAAGGCTGGCAGGGCATGTTGCTGAGCGGTGGGGTCAGGTGGATGCAGGAGGAGGTGACAGGTAGATCCCTAGAGGTGGGATCGTTTGCTGTTTCCTGCAGGGAATGGCGTTTGTGTCCAGAACTAGTGGCTGTTTCTGAAGAAAGCTTGGTTTGGCATTCTCTGCTCCAGGCAGGTTGTCACTGCAAATCCATGATCAGAGTGTGTTGGTCAATCTCCAGCCACAAATTTTTTGATGTTGCCTACCAGGAATTCTACTCTCCTTGAAACTGTAGAAAATTGAGAGCACTCGTGACTAAAGTTGAACCCAGATGGAGAGGCCCATTCTCTTATCTGTTGCCCACTATTTAAACCAAGCTGGGTCTGCCACCTAGATAAGGTTCACACATGTTGAAAATGCTTTGATCATATTGCCAGTCTTTTTCCCAGTGGTTTGCCAGTGCCTTTCAGTGTTTAACTGCATGTGCTATGTTTAGGTGTGAAAACAGAGCACTCTAACTTCTTTGAATGCTTATAAAAAATAGAACTCTAATTTTTCTCCACAAATAAATATAGGACTGTCTGATACCCTTGGTCTGTGGAAATGTGTGATTCTACTGCTGCAGAATGAAGATTTGGTAGTAAGGGATGCTGCTGCTGAAGTGATACAAGTGGCACAGTTTGAAAAAAAGAGCAACGAAGGAACAGGTATGTTAGCTTTACTTTTATATATTACTGAATGTTTAGGAGGCAAAAGTATTTCTCTTCTCATTGCAGATTTCTTGCTAACTGTAAAGTGCTTCATCCACCTCCTATAAATACATACCATAAAAGATTAGAGCAAGTTTGACACCCACCCTGCTTTATTATTTTGCTTTTACTGTTTGTGGTGTAATTTGCATATGGTTACATGGGGATGTAAAAAAGACAACAGCAGTATTCAGCTTTATGGTTCGTGCTGTGATGAGTCAACATTCACATAATTTCAGAGTTTGAAAGTGCTCTAATACCAGCTCTGGTCTAATACAATGCAGTGCAAGACACTCTTTGAATCCTACGTTGTTATAAGAGCCTAATCACGGCAAGATAGGAATCTAGGAAACAGTATTCAACTCATTGATTCATTATTAGACCTTGAAATCCATTTAGATCCAGATCAACAAAGACAATTCTCAGCATACCCACAATGTGCTTTTGAGGATGTGGGCCTTTTTGTCTGCTTGCCCTTGTTTACTCAACCCTATTAATTTTAAAATAGCCACAAAACTTGAGTAGGCTTAACTAATTAATGTGCTTCACTTTGAGAGTCTTTGCTGACACGTTCTTCCATGTGTTGTGAATGAATTAGAATTTGCTACTGGGCTCGTTTCTCTCTGGTGGTCCCACCTGGTCTATGCTACTCAGTAATGCCTGTACCAACTTGTCTGCAGTCAGTTCAAATTAGTCAGCCCTCTCCATGTGAACTTATGCTAGACTGGAGATAAAGCAACTCTGTGGTTTAAAAACGAATAAGAAAAGGCAGTAAAATTATGTTTGCCACTATTGTAGAATCTGTTCATGTGGCAAGTGTGGTTTTGAGCTGGTGCTGTTCAGGCACAGTGCTATGGGGTAGAAGTAGGTAAAAGGAGGGATATGCCATAAACAGCTTCATCTTCCCTTTAAATCCCACAGCTCTGATTCCAGCAATGGCATCACAGCTCTGACAGTTTCTCTAGTCCCAGCTACAGCTCTCTTGAGTGTCGAGGGGTTCTATATACGTGTGCCTCAGGTCTTCAGTGCTAGCCTTTGGGGGCATCCTCAAATGTCTCAAGATGGTACTTTCTTTGGGAATAACACAGTGCTGGATTGCCTCACTGGCTCCTTGTATCTTCTCTCTTCTTTCTTCTTGTTTCCTGGTGTCAAGGGATATTTCCCTCTAAATGGATGAGAGCTCTGTCCTACTGATTAATACTAAGGTCACATCGGGGCTTGCTCTTGTAACTTATCACTTAGTAAAGCAGAAGTGACCATAATTGAGAAAATAACATAATAATTGTTTTTTATTTACTGTGTTCCTAATTAGTGTAGGGACTCCTCTCCCCAAACTTCTTTTAACCCCTTAGTTACACTTAGCTGTGCCTTCCTGTTTTTTCACTTACACTTCTTGCAATGAAATGAGTGTCCTGTCTTCTGTGATGAGAAAAAAATGCTGCATCTGAAAAGATATAATTCAGTTTCTTTTCACGTCCATTTTTCATTATTGTTGTTCCTGTCTGTGATCTGTTTTCCCCACTAAACTGCTTTCACTTTTTGTGATTTGCTTTCTAGCTTTTCGGGGAGCAGTTTTGCTGTTGTGGTTTTTATTTATAACCAGATTAAAATGAGCTTACCTTTGCATGTTGTTTGTTTACTTCCATTTACCCCTTCTTTTCATGTGCATGTGAGAGTATGTAATATGTTTGGGTCTGTGGTTTAGACTTCTCATGGATCACCAGTGCTCTCTGTCCTGGGAATTTTTAAATGATATTCAAATATGCATTTTTTTTTCTCAAGTTTTCATACCGTGAAAGTCTGATTTTTCATCGTGGCACTGGCTTTAAAAAGGCTAAACTCATAGATTGAAATTCCTTAGAAGCTGTGAAACAGTTCTCTTTAAAACTCTCACTTTATAACAAATTACTGGATGTCTTAAATTAGCTGACTTTTCATGTCCATTATATGATGATAAATTAGTATTGTGGCCCAGCAGTTTTATCATGAGATCAGAAAGATGACTTGAGATCAGAAAGATGAATGGATGTTTAGAAACCCATTTTGATACATTCTGTAATTATTTCACTTTTATATCATTACCATAACCACTAGCTAACACGAGAGAGTAAAGAGACTTATAATTTCAGCTGGATTTGTGCATCAAAACTGTTGTGTACTGGTAACTGTTGTATTTCTAGAAATTCTGCACTGTAGGAACAGGTTATGGTGTGTTTCACCTTTTACTGCTCTTAATCTGCCATACAGAGAGCAGGAACGTTGCTCACAAAATACAAGCACTGGACTTGCCACAAATTTTGGCACTAGCATCTTCATATCTAGTCTTCACAAAATCCTCTTTCTTTACTGTGTGCACAGCATTTAAGGGAGGAGCAGCGTGTAGCTTCTTGCGGAAGAGCTGCATTTATTTTCGGTTTAGGGAGTCAGTGCCGTAAGTGCTTCGTTTATATTGAGATGCAGAAGAATCTGTGATTGTAGCCTGACAACTGCCCCTGCCCTTCCTGCATGATACAAGCAGGCATCTTGTTTTCCTGTGGAAGAGTCGAGTATGAAAGGCTATATACTTGTGTGTTACAGTTGGACCAAGGCTGAATTAGTGTCCTGTTCGGCAGAGCAAGGTGTGAAGTTGGACTGTTGTTAACAGTAACAGCATAGTTTGCGTAGACTGTTCATAGAGTTGTTGTAGCAGGTTTTCCCTTTACATGTGTGTTGATGAAAAACAGCACAAATGAGTAGCAGTATGGTAGTGTTGAATAACGGGTATTTTCATGTCATTTATAGATGGTGAAACTGGAGGCTAATGATTCTATTACAGTGTGGTTTCACTTCCGTTAACAGCTCCTATCTTGTGCAATTCTTTGAAATGCAACATGAGCTTCTGGAGGAGAATATGAACTTGGTTTCTTATTGTTCTCTTATGGCTTTTAGTGAGGGCAAAACCCCCAGTCTCCTCAGGTAACTAAGCCATGAAGTTTTGGATCACTCAAATTATGCAAACAGTAAGCTTGTGAAGTCAGAAATGCATGGTAACACATGCGATGCAAGAACCCTTGAAAATTGCAGCCCCCATCTTTGTTTGGAAGGAGAAAAGCTCAAAAGACCAAATGCTGATACATGACAGGGCACCTATCCTAACTCTACCCTACTATTCACCCCCCAAGAAAAGCCCTAAAAGCCATACTATTTTTCTTATAGAAGGAAAGGACTTCTACTGTTACCAGTAAAGTTCACCTTTGAAATTTATTTTATTCATACTGAGAAGTTTGCGTTATGTTTTTAGTATGTGCAAAAGCTCATATTTAGGAGGGGACGTTGTTGAAGTTTGCTGATGGCAGTCATTTTCTGAGCAGAGCAGGTCAAACAGAATCCTGTCTCACCAGAAAGGAGAAAAGCTTCTGTTTTCCTTGCTAAAAATACCAACTTAGCAGGTAGTTAAGGTTTTCCTAATAACTTGAATAATATGAACCCCATCTGTAACTCAAGGTATTGTGTGTACACTTTGTTGTTGTTTCCTCATGCATTGAGGTGTAAACCTCTGGGGGGTTGTTTTATTCCTTTTAGTGTGAGGGAGGGTACAGGAAGTATTGTATTCAGTGTAAAGGTAGAATAGTTGCTTTGAAATCTAATTAAATTAGTGACCCATGGCTGTGTAAAGTCTGGACCTATTGACAGCAGCATTTCTTATACAAGAGGGTTACTCCTTACAAGAAAGATGATTTAAGTTGGGGAAACAAGAGTGCTTTTACCCTACTGGTGATTGCTTTATTAAATATCCTGAAAAATTCAAATAACTGTGCTAGAACAAAACCTGTATTTATTGGTGTCATTTTCCTCTATGTCTCCTTTTTTAATTTAGAGAAGTTTTACATGAAGTGAAGTTACGAGTTTGTCAGTATTAGAGAAGTTTGAATAAACTATTTTTCTACTATTATAGCCAAACCAATCAAATTCGATAAAATTCTCTATAAAAAATACCTTTAGTCAGCTTAACCTTTATGTTGGTAAATTACCAAATTAACCTTAAATGAGTTTAAGAGCATTTTTAGTGTCATCAGCATTAGTACCAATTTAGCTGATTTTTAAAATTGAGCTGAATTAAGCTTAGATGAGCAATTAGGAATCTTTTGAAAATGCCTGAATGATTTAGCAGCCTAAATACTCCTCTGGAATATAACTGAGGCCTTCAGGAACCCTCTGCTACTTTTATGGTGAAATAGCAGTTTTGTACAGAGATGAGCAAGTTAGCTCCTGGGCTGAGCTGTGCGGCTGCAGCAGAACGCTGTGCAGCCCAGCACAATGGTAAGTGGCCCACTCTGAGCACCACCGTCCCTGGGTGCAGTGTGAGCATCTTTGACAATCAGTCTAATGTTGTTATTGTTAATTCCTTTAGTTTTTGAGTCATTCTGAGCATGATGTAGTCAGTTTTAATCCACTTGCTAAAATTTCAGTACATTAGCTTTGTTCCTTTGGTTCCCATTTCATATGTTTAAGAAAGGGCAATGCAAAGTTCTCTTTTCTTCTCTTGATGGTCATTCCCTTTCTGATAGATTCTACCTTTTATCTTTTGGGAAAACAATCAATGAAAATGACAGATGTTCTGGTGATTCACCAGCAAGGTGAAATTATTAGCTGACTGGTTTAAAGAAGCTGACTCCACCTTCTGAAGGGCATCCTATTGGGAAGGATTGGGAAGGGGATGGCACTGCGGAACAGATTGAGTTGAGATTCCTGTGGAAGTCTTCATTGCTGGGTGTTTACCTGGGTTTTAGTGGCCCTCAGTATTTCAGGTTTATCTTGCTGTATCAGGCATATAGGAGCATTTCAGCAACTGTTATTTTGTCTATTGAACAGATAGTATAAATGTGTGTAAAGGGAGAAGTTAAAATGGGCTGCTTGGGGTGGTGGTGGGGGGGGAAGAAAAATTACCATTTAATTAGATTGAAGCACTAAAACATTTTCAAGGTGTCTCTGAATTCTCTTCTAGTCTTAGAAAGACTTTATACCTAACTATCTGGCTCGGTAGAACCTTTCTCTTTGTGAACTGTGCTATCACCTCGGCATGGAGAAAAGCAAAGCTGCTGGTTGCTTGCACCTCAGTAGTTGGTTTTTTTTCACACACTATGAGTGTAAAAATCAAGATACATTCAAAACAAACTTCTTCATGAGTAGGTGTGACTATCATGAGTATTTGTAGAAGGTTTATTTGTGGGGGGGTTTTTTTGGCAGAGTGATGGTGTAAATAAGCCTTAGCAGAGGCAGGGAAAGTTAAGGGACAATTAGACCAGCTGTATTAACATTTGAAAGAGACAAGGGGAGAAGAAATCCTGCTCAGATTTATGTTTCTTGTTCCTATCCTCTAAAAATTTTCCTTGGTGTACCCAGAGCTGTGCAGAAGGTTTCATACATATGTGCCCTAAGAAAATCTAGTAAATCACTTGAGCAAGAGATAAGAGACAACGCAGTCTGTGTGATGTTAATGCAGCACAATGGTCTGGCAGTCATCATCAACACCACAGGTCATATCAGCAAATCATGGGTGACTGGCATGATCCCAAAACTTGTACCCCAAGTGTCCTTTGCAACTAGTCCATGAAGCATTTCAGGACAAGTGGCTCAGATATCATCTACTCCAGTTGCTAGTGAAACAGCTGTGAGTAAATGCTGGGTAAACCTAAAATGCTAAACACTAAAAAATACCGTGGGCATTGGTGGTGTTCAGCTGCACGATAAAAACATCCCACATATTGCATGGGAATCAGTAAGGAAAGATATTTTACTTTATTCATTGCCTCATTTGCTTGTTGGCATTTGAAACTGTTTTCAAACTATTCCTTAAAATAAGTGCAAATGTCATCCATAGCAAAAGGACCTTTTCCACCACGTTTATCGTTGGGTAAATGCATTGAATAGACTTCTTAATGCTTTAGCTCCTGAGCATGTCAGGTTAACCCCCCTCTCCCCAGAGCTGTTTACTTGCCAAGTGCTAAGTCTGTGCTGGGGGATTGGAGACAGAAAATAACTCGGGGTTAGAAGCTGTGCACCACCGCTGTGTGCAATATACACGTTTTAAGTGGCTTTCTCAAAGAAATATAAAGGAGAGATGCAAGCAAACTGTTCAGAACTCTCCTTTTCATATGACTAATGTGTTCATCCTCTTGCCAAACGAGGGGACAGATTCGCCACCTTTAGCTCTACTTCCGTGCTGGTGTAGCCTTCAAGTGGGGCAAGTGGGAGGACTGTGGTGAATAAAACAAATGTCAGGTTACTCTGATCCTGGACAAAGATTAGTGTGTAGGTTTCTACTTTTCTCATGCACTGGGTGACTAGCCCTGATGTTCAGGTTAGGCTAATAGGCCTCTGTGGCCCCAGACAGCTCCTTTAGTTGTGGCTCTTAAAACCAGTTCTGGCAGCTGCCTGGCTTTGAGGAGTAAGTGGTAATTGTCCAGACATAAACTAGGGAATTGCATGCATGCAAACTGGTTTAAGGATGCATTAACTGGAGTCTGTGGCAAGATCGTAGGTGATAGATTTCTTTTGCTTGATTTAAGTCAGACTCGGGCATTTTCTTCTCTATTCTGACATTTGATTTTCCTCTATTTAGAGGTTTGATGGAGGGGTTACAAAGAGCACAAAGTCAGAACCTGGCTGGAGAAAGAGCTTTGTGGACACTGCTGCCTGGAGCTTTTCCACCAGCCAGCCTGAGAGTGGAGTGGTTGGTAGTACTGTGGATGGGTGGCTGCAGTTGCATACGGAATATTGAACATTTTCATTCTAGACACATGACTTGCTGTGATACAGCTGCTGTGGTGTGGAAAGTTAAGAGCTTCCCACAAATGGATGAATTTCAGGTCTTTCCTAATGCCCTGCGTAGGTAAAAACAGCACTTTGGAAAGACCATTTAAAATGCACTTATTGCCGTAGATTATTTTCAAGCTGCCTTGAGAATTGCTTATAATTTTGGAATCTGTTGGTCAGAAAAATCTCCCAGACAGATCTTGTGATATGCCACGGGTGCTTGGGCACAGTCCAGAATTTCTCACAGTGTCGTCTAGGTTACTAATGGAAAACTGCTAATCATATTAGCCAAAATATGTTTATGTTCCCTGTACTGGAGACAACTAGAAGGAAGGTTAATGAAATTTTTTTCTGGAATCAGCTCAAGGATTTTTTCTGCTTTGTGAGTATTCTTGATAACTGCATTCTGGTAACTAGATGTGCAGCCCACGAAACAGAATTTCTAAGCCTGCTATGGAAGAGGAGTCTTTTGAGCTGAATGTTAGGATTTAAATGGGAGGCATTTATCCAAATGGCCTTTAAGCAGTAGAAAGCAGAATAGACATAGACAAGATCCATCCAGGCAGAAGAGAGTATGAAAAAGATGCAGTACGGTCAAAGCAGAAAAAAAGAAAACCCAGCAAAGCAGAGCTGCTCCTGTTGCACAATGATTTTCTACAAATTTAAGTTTATTTTGAAAAGTTTGTGTATAGAATCTATGTGATACCCTGTTACAAGCAATACTCCTTGAGGCCTCAGTGGAGAGGTGTAAAGTAGTGGCAGCAGTTTGTGGTGTTATATTCAAACACAGTGTAGGACTTTGCATTCAGAGACACTGTAAGGTGATGACATCTCTTCAGTTCCATTAGATAAGGCACGCTGAGGACAGGGGGAAGGTCACACAGCTGTGTGTGTATTCTGGGAAGGCTCTGACGTGGGCCCTGGCGAGGGAGGCAGTGAGGGCTGCCCGGAATGACCAGAACACTCTGCAGGGTGAAGTGCACCACATGTTACTAAAAAGTAGTGTAAACCATGGAAGGGAACATCAGTGGTAGACGTCCTTAAGCTGTGTCTAATTGTAGGATCATAAGTACATAGGGGTTCAAACAGAAAAAAAGACAATGTTCTCCTTTAACTGTTTAATGTTGAGCCTTCTGCTTAAGGGACCCTCTTTCTGGCTGCGTCATTTTATCCTTTCCAAGCTTCTAATGGTCAGTACTTCCTCATGCACCTGCACAGAGAAGGACTTACGCAGAGAGACAAATGTGTAATGATGACCATTTAAATCTTTGCAAACTAAGTAAGTGGCAAATACCTGTGCTATTTGGTGACTGCCTGATGACTATGATGACCTTACATTTAAGAAGTTTGTTCCAGAAAGAAAATGACATGTGGTAGAGATTATGAAACACTTACTGTGGCTAGAGCTGTAATTTGGGGTTTTTTTACATCTTCCGTAGTAGTTCTACAGGTAACAATTACAGGCCAGTTGCAAGGATGAAAGAATTGAGGTCTAGGAGTGTAAATGAATTCATCTGGTCTCTCTGCTAGAATAAATCTAGGGCTGTTTCAGGAGCAGATTTGACCTGTAGCCTATTTGTATCATATTTTTATACCAGTAAGTATATTTTGTGTGTTTGTAATAATATTTCTGTTATGTGTGACATTCTACTTCTACATACTTAAAATATCTCTTATTTTTATGAAAACTTTTGGAAGATCTGATTGGGAAGTAATTAGGTCTTAAAATTGCATTTGTAATAAGATTGTTTCCTGGTTTAATGGTGAATCTTGAATAAAGTTTAACCAATTCCTTAGATACAGAGGAGGAGTTGGCTGAAAATATGGCCTAAGTACTTTTGTTTGGAAAACTCTTTAGTGTTTATTTTTGGGCTCAGGGACCCATCACTGAATTTGCTGACTGCCTTTTTTTCTTTTTCTTTCTGATGCCAGTGTAGAGTAAGGCTGTTTGTTATCCACAGCTTACCTCCTAAACTTGGGAGTCTTCGTGTGTGAGTAAAATATTAATGAAGAAGCACTGACTTGAAGCCAAAGTGAATACACACCCTCCTGCAGTTCTTAATGAAACTTTCTAAGCTTATGAATCCAGGTTTTCTGATAAAAAGTGTAAAAGTGTGGTCCCTGTTGGCTTAACAAGTGTGTGCCCTTTTGATATAAGCAAAATAACACCATTGTTGATCATCTTCTGCTTTTAAAGCATTTCACTTTATTTTATGAGAGATAACTATGGTATTTTAGTTTAAAAAAAATTGCTTTGATTTTTACTCCTAATTAATTATAGCAGAAGTAAGCAGCGGTCTTAATTATCTTCATTGAAAAAATAGTTTTGCAAACCAGGCCATTAAACTGCAAAATCAGCCTCTGCAGAAGTAAACAAAAACTGAAGGACTGGTCGTATTCTTCTGAATAGAGCTATTTTGTGCTTTCTCTAAACAAGCTGGAAGCACAGAAGAATCAGTGCTTTGGATCAAATGTACTCTGCTCCACAAGAGCGTGACAGAATGTCAGGGAAGGCCAGGAGAAATGAAATTGTGCTATTCACCCTACATTGGGTAGTTTTTACAGCTAGATAAGGAAGAGTTGAGGGGTTTTGTTGTTTTGATTTCTTTGCAAAATTTTTGTAGCTGGCATTCTACGTTGTTAAATTGTGGACATGTAAAGAATCAAGAAAAATATTAAGCTTTTCAATCATATCTGGACTTGGAAATATTATTTTATCAGATTTATTTAGAGATGTAATAGAAGTTCTGTGATACATGAAGTTTGCAGGACCTGTAATCTCTATGACATTTTGCTACTGTATTCAGCTCTTGTTATACCAAGGTTCAAATGTTTTATTTGAATAAATTTACTCCAATTTTATTAGTTTAAGAAACTGAAATGAATCTTGCACTAACAAGGTTGTAGCTTGTCCTTTATCTGTAAAAATGAAGTCTGGGCACAAATTGCATTATTTTGCTGACCAGTTGCTGCAGTTCTTTTATTAAGACTACTTCTTCTGTTTCACTGGTGCTATGAAAAGGTAAAGACGTCCGAGAGGTCTCTTTTTGAAAACACAAAGGCTACCTGAGTAATTTGATATAGGGGACAGGTATTATAAAAAAGTAATTTTTTTAAGATAGATTGTATTGAAAAATAGCTAGGCAACAATAGAAAAGAAATCCTGTTACTTCAAGAAGAATTGTTTATTGGCTAGTAATTGAGCAAAGGGAATAAGGGAAAGAGGAACACTGGAGGAATTAAGGAGAGTTCCATACAAATTAAAAGAAAATAATTTCATTTTTTTGGAGCTCACTTTCTCAGAGCATCCAGCTAGAGGTTAGACATAGTTAGAAACTGGGATGTGGAAGTTGTTGGTAGCTTCATGATCATTTGTTACCTGACACAGGTGAAAGCTGTAGCAAATAGGGTGCTTTTCTAACTGGGACTGTGCACAAAAAGGCTTTAGTTACCCATAGCCTGTGAACCTCCTCCTCTGATTGCTTAAGACACAGAAGTCCAGATATGAACCAGCATGTCTGATATTTTTGGTATCCTGAATATTACCTTCACATACAGAGCAGTTGAGTGCTGCATGCTAGAAGTTTTGAAGGGAAGGGCTTGGAAGAGCCCTGGGCAGGCACATCCATACACACATGGAGTTCTTTATAAAGGCTGAGCTGGAACGCCTCCTGAGATCTGAGAAGTATTTCACCAAGAATGAGATGATAGGTTCCTGCAAGCAGATTTTTGCACACAGAATTTCATTTGTGTGTTCGTGGGTGGGAGTGAGGTAGAGGGTATAAATACCTTTGCAAACTAATCTAAACCACCACCTTGTTTTCACATAGGTCAGCACTCAGAATTTTTAAAGACCAAGATAGTTCCTACCTGTGCCAGAGTCAAAGTGGCACCTTAGAATAAAAGTAGTTTTTATTATGTTATTGATTTCCTGTGCCACAACCTTCCCACTGATTTGGTTACTTTAATTCCTGGTGTGTTGGTGGAGAGGAGGGGGCAGGGAAGCAGTTGTGGGACACAATGGACTCTTACTTCAAAACCTGAGATGTGTAAAATTCAATGTCTCTTTTTTTTCTATAATCAGTTCCAAATGAGCGCTTACAAGGGGAACTCGGAACTGACTTGGTTGAACAAATTGATTTCTCACGCTTGAGAAAGTATACATCCTTGGGAAATGGAGAAATTTAAATTTTGAGAACTAGACTTTTTATAAAGAGCTTTTGATTTATTAGATTTAGAGCAACACTGTTGAAATCACCTTGAGGAGCAGAATTATTTATGACAGCTGCTTACAGTACCGGTGTAATGCCATTTTGGCATGTTTTTAATTTTGTTCCTTCACATGGTCTGTGTTGTGTTAATGATCACCTTGTCATGCTGGCAGTGGAAAACAGTTTTATAAATAATTCCCACTGGTAAGATGAAAGTGTTAACAGAAATACTTTAGTGAAGGTCTTGATTAACTTACACACTTGGCTTGATCACAGTGAAGCTTAGGCTTACAATATCTTGTTACCAGGACTAATAAAACCCATTCATTTTTTTCATGTACTGTGTTAATTACCCTTTTACTTTCCCTCATGGGCAGACACACAGAGGCTGATTTCATGTTTGTGTTGAAGACTGCAGTTGGACTTTCAGACTTTCCCTTGCTGTACTTAAAATTTCCTACCCAAACAAAACCTTCCTTAATTCCAGAATCCATATATCATAATCCTTGACCTTCAAGACAATAGATTGTGAAACTTAGATGCTCTGTTTAACCTACTTTTACTATAAACAGTGGAAGAAAGATATTTTAAATTTTTTTAAAATTTTCTCACACTTACTGAAAGCTTACTATCTAATGTACAGGCATTAAGAAGCACAATTAAAAACTGAATTTCAGGAATATCTTTCTTCTTTAATTCAAATTCCCCAAAGATAAATATTCCAGTAAATCACCATTTTGCAGTACAGTATACTAACATACCATATTCCATCACAACCACATCTCAGAAACATCAGGAAACCAGGCATGTGCCACGTTCTCTGAAGCTTAATAGCAAAAGGATCATATGTGTTAATGAAGGGCCTTTTAGAAAAAAATGTTCCAAACATTGATTTCCATCCCTAAAGAAAACTCCTTGGGGGCTGGACTAGAGGTTCTCCAGAGGTCCCTTTCAGCCGTAAGGATTCTGTGAAAGCAATGTGTTTTGGGTAGATCAGTTTAATTAGGCAAGATCATACTCAGATGGCAATAGTCTTTTAAGGTTATATACCAAAATACTGATGATTTGATACTTTGGAGCCAATGACTTCACACTCCCCTAATGCAGGGCTGGCACACAGACCTTGGATTCAAATACAGTGGATGTAGGGAGGGCCTAAGGATAAAAGGATCTCAGGGTGAAGTAGTACTCATACATACATAAACAGAATTCTTTTCTAGGCTGGTCTGTAGTACTCAGCAGTGGTTTCATTTCAAATACATAGAAGGAGTAGAGGCAATAGAGGCAGCCCTTGTTTGTTAGCTGCCTTTTTTTCCAATGTATTTTGTTTTTAGCGTGATCATCTGTGTGCCACTGTGAAAGGCTGTCACAGGACAGACGTAAATTCTCCCAATTAGGCAATTTTACTCACAATTAGTGATTAAGGCTCAACTAGTGCCATCCATGGCAAGGTGAAGTAGAATGTGGCCTTTCCTAAAGGAAACTCATTTGAAACAGGCGGATGGAAAAATAAGATGTTAAAGACAGAAAGAGTCTTTATGGTAAAGACATATGTTAGAGTCACAATGAGGACTCTAACTTCAAATGGCATTATTGAGTAGAAAAAGGAAAAAAGTTCCTTGAGCATTGCAGTAAAGGAAGTGTGGGTTTGGTGGGGCTTTTTCATGGATTTGTTTCTCAGGTAAGTGGATTTTCTCATGTCTGATGAGTGAAGTTTCATCCTTTTACTAGGCATGACAGCAGGAGGTCTCTCTTCTTGACCTAGCTGGAAATTTCACAGAAACAAGATTGAATATTTCTGATTCACTTGTCCTTTTTTGTCAAACTGGATTGAAACTGGGTCATAAGTTGTAGTGGAAAACACATACACAGAACTGTGCCTCCTGTTTTCCTTATTTTGTTTTAAAATGGGGAAAAAATCCCTTTGATGCTGTTTATTCTTTCAGATTGCCAGTCTGATTGAATAAAGTATACTAGACCGTATACTAGACCTGTTTTTCACTTCTGAGTGCTCCTTTCCCCCGTCTTCACATTTGATCCTCTGTGGTTCTTTCACCTTTTCAACAGATCTTGAATTGACCTTTGTAAACTTACAGCCTTCTGTCTTTCTCTCTCAATTGTCTCTTTGTAATTTGTTTTGTAAATTTAATTGTGTGAACTGAATATTTTTAGAAGGAGGGTTGATGGGCTGTTGCTGTTGTTATTGCCTAACACTCCTCATTATAAAATCCTGGTTTTCAACTACTCATGTTAATCTTTTCTATTTGGTACTGAGATTTTCCTATGCTGTGAGTACTTTTTGTAATTTTTTGAGTATTTTTTGTAAATTTAATTATTTGGTTTGTGTTACCGTAGACACGATTCTACATAGGAAATTAGGAGAAGATGGTATAGTTATGCAGGCTGTGAAAAAGAGTGAAGACCTTTTCTCTGAATGCTGTTACACATGTAGGCTTTGGATATGCAGGGTATTTTTCATAAAATATGTACAAATTTGACTGAGAAATAGGACTATAAGATGCTATACTTTTAATATACATAAATATATATATATACACATCCAATAGAGACTGAAAGGAGCCTAAAAGCTAAAATGTCCAAAGATTTTTGTGTTTACTAAGCAGCTGCAATTTCTCTGCTCCTGAAATGCTTACCTGCAATCCAAGCAGGGCTACTGAAGATGCTCTGTGCCAGAACACTGCCTTAGAAGGACTGTGCAGCCATGGCTGTAGGTATCTCTGGTCCAGACTGTGTTCAGATACTTGAAATGGTGAAGGTATAGCTTTCTTTTACTATTCTTTTTGGACCTTGCCAAATTATACATACATGTTGCCATCTTACTCCTCCAGCCTTTCCCCACACCAAGGATTTTCAGAAGATTGCAAGGTCACGTATCCAAATATTAGGAAATCCAACTTTAATTCAACCTTGTAATGCTGCATGTATGAAGAAACAAGGATGAGTTACACTATTACTGCTTGGGTTTTTTTACAGAAGTTCTTTTATAATTCAATAGACAGTGTAGATTTGCTCTGGTGACAAATCAAGAACATACAGTGTAGGAAACTATCATCTCCAATAGCACTACTACGTCAGCTGTAAGCTGAACGTGATAAAGAGAGTAAGACCAGGATCACAAGAAGGAACATGCCAAAGCTATTTAGTTTTGCCCTTGTGATTTGCATTGTGTCCCTGCCTCTCCCAGAGAGCTGTTTTGTGCAGGTAAGCAAGTCATTCCAAGCAGAGTTTGGAAAAGAGGTCACTATGCTGAATGGTAGATACCTTGCAGGCATGATTTGCAGGAGGTTCAGAGCACACACAGCTGAAGCCAGAGGGAAGTGCATTTTGAATATTAAAGCATTATGGGCTGCTGACTCCCCAGCAAAACAGATCATAATGTCTCAGATCAGACATCTAAAACCAGTCAAGATTTTTTAATCTTCATGACTGTCTACTCTGCCAGCAGAACAGATAGTGCCATTCCTTCTTTCCGTGCACGTCGTTGTAAGTGATTTGTGAAGCACTCCATATCACGATGAATGACTGAGAGTCCTAGGTTACTTAGCCATTCTGTCTTCCATGTCTATTTAGAATATTTTGAATAAGAAAGATTCAAAGCCATGTATTAAATGTGTAGAGAATAGAAAGAGAGATTTCTTCCCTGTGATGGGGAAGTCCCTGGTGTTGCATAGTTCATGTCTGCATTACTATGTAAGACACAAATATTTTAATTTTGTAGTGCCTTGTGCAGGAAGCACTTACATTCCAGCACACTGGGGAGAGCACTCTGCACTATCTTAGTTCCTTCTCAGTTGAAGAAGCACAACCCAATTCCTCAAAGAACTTTGAAGGATATGGAAAAGACAAATGTAAAATCTGTATTAGACAAATATATTGGTATCTATGTTAGATTTTCTATTGAAGAACTCTGGTTACTGATTGAATACAATTTATCAGTCAGAGTCTGTGTATATTTACACTTTATGCAAAACTAAGCAACTCCTACTCCTTACATAAATTTACTTGGAAAAAGGCCTCAAAGTAATTCATACAAACCTTGTTACGATTTACTGATCCACCTGAGTGTGCCAAGGCCTCTGGAATGCTGTGTCTGCTGAAGATGCAGATGAAGTTGCAGGGAGTCACCCCACCAATATCTGGGATGGAGATACACTATCCAAGTCCCTTGGAGCCTGCTAGAGGATGCCCTGATGACAGCTAGAAGTTTCCTAGCAAATCTTGAGCCAGCTGCTGTGCATTTAGAGTACAGTTGTATGGAAATGCCAAAGCCTGAGGTATTTCAGTAAGAGAGATACAGGTAAGTCATGTGACTTCCAAAGAGAGGTGTAGACCTGCCCATGTAAATGGAAGTGTCCTGGGTCACTAAAGGTGCAAAATCCAGGAGTCACCTAGGTGGCAAGAGTTGTGTCAAAGAAAAAGGGTGTGAACAACTCCTAGAGATCTTTAATGTGAGCATCATCTTGGGAAGAAACACTGACTCCTGATTCTAGAAATGCCTCAGTCACACTGAGGTGATTAGGATCAGCAAGCCTTTAATATGAACCAAAACTTGTGGTAGTAGAGTGAGGAATATGTGTGTGTAATCTCATTTCAGAGTATTTCTGAAAGAAAGGACAAAAAACAACTTGCTTTTGAGTAAAATCATTGGTGCGTGATCTTCACATTGAAAAGAGGGCAGTGGTTCTCTCATGGAGTGAAAATGCTCTTTAAAAAATGGAGGTTGATATTTTCCGTTCAGGACTGTGACTTGGGACTGTTTACCTGTTAGGCACCTGCAGGAGAACTGCCCCTAAGTGACCTGTAATCACTGAGTTGTTGAATAGGATCACCAGCACCTGCCTGTCTGAACGAGCGCAGCTCGATAGTCTGGCTGACATTCTTTGTTGGAATGTCAGAAAACTTACAACAGATCTTACTACACTGCACTGAAAGCAATTTGCAAGTAAGCACTGGAAGGCATTTTGATCTTGACAGGAAAAAGGAAGAACATGCTCTTGGTCATTGGTACTAAGCACCTGCAGTGTGAATGTCTGGTGTCCTGGTAGCTTCTCCCATTACAGTGTGTTTACAAACTTAAGTGTATTTTCATAGCATTGTGTATTGATGGACATATGTCAACAAAAAGATAAAAATAACGTGAGCTGTTCTTTACACACTTTTCATCCCTTAGGTGACATCTGAATAAGAGCTGGCAATCTGGACTCTGTTGGAAGCTTTTCATGTAAGGGTGGTTGGGGTTTTTATTTCGTCAGGCGACTCATACAGTGAGTGGTTTCTGTGGAGTTTTGCTCTTTAAGTGTGTTCTCTTACATGGTGAGGAAATGGATTTAGAAAATTGGTCAGTTAAAGAAGCTGAGACTGTATTATGAACATTTTTGACATAAATTATTATGCAAAAGATTTATGGCACTTTCCGTAAGACCAGTTTTATAGCCACTTCTTTTTGAATGTCACCCTTTTAAAATAAGTGTATGAAACAAAGACAAAAATTAAATATAAACCATCTTAAAAACAGTGTCCCCCCCATACTACTACATTATAAGGTATCAGAACAGATGCAAAGACTGAATTACCGAGATTTTCAAGTTGCTTTTTTGCTGTTCTGCTCAAAAATACCTTCATTCAGTAAGTCACACATGCACTTGAATCAGATGTGTTGTGGTAAGTTAGCAAGTGTCTTCTCTACTCAGATGTACTCAGTAGCTACAGTTTGCAGGAATCTCCAACTCTGCCTTGTCCCACCCTTTAGAGAGAACTGCTGGAAGAAGGATGAGAAATACCAATGTAAACTAACATTAAGGGGAAAGTGTAGAACAGGATCAAAACATGTTGTAACCTAAGAGACCTTGAAAACCAGAACATTTGTCAGTATTCTAAAATTACTCTAAATTCTAGTAATTCAAAAGTGCAGAGTTTGCTTAGCAGTTGTCGTCAGCTGAGTCAAGCTTGCATCTAGAATGAGGGTTATAGCACCAAAAAAGTTTAGTGTTTATCAGTACTTGTGTAAAAATAAATAGGATTTTTATGCTTGTATTTGTGTCTTGTAAGAAATTCACCAACATACACTTAATAATTCACGTGAATTGGTTTAATCAAAGAAGGAGGAGAGAGAACTTTTGCATTAAGACTTTTAATTGTCTTAGCAAGATTTACTGGTGTGTCTGGAACTCGTTAAAATCAGTGGCTTTTGCAGGGGGAACTTTATATTACTTCTTTTTGAAGAATTACATTATATAAAAATGTGTAAGCACTGTGATTTTTTACTTTGTATTCCCAAATTTATGTCAACACCTTACAAGTTGTTGTCAGCCCACTTACACAACGTTAGATCATCACATGGATGAAGGAACTGTTTGCTTTCTAGAATACAATGCCACTAATTAAAGTTGAAAGTGAATGGCCTGAATTAGAATCAGCTCATCCATCAAAGACTGGCTTCTGATTATTTACTGACAGTGCTTCATTTAGCTCTATTAATTACTCAGTGGCACTGTTATGTAAAGGTCATGCTTGAAAAATTAAGAAAGAATACATGAAAAATTATTATATGTGCTCAGTGCCGGAGTCTGGAAGTGGTAAATGTTAAACAGAGTGTTCATGTGACTAATCCATCAAATGTTTTTTCTTATCAGCATTTTAATTGTGAGTGAGTAAACAGGACAGCAGCTTACAGACCTTGATAGGCTCCCTATGCAGGCTGTGATAGTCATGGCTGTGCCTCCACAGCAATAAAGCAAAGTTTGTCTTTCTAATATGGCTTTTAAAATAGCTTTTTTGTTGTTGGTTTGTTTTTTTTTTTTCAGTGTTCTGCCCAAATTATATAGGTTTATAGATATTGCATGGAGACGAATTTTTTTGTAGTTTCTTGTACTGATTACCCACTCTTTCCTTCTTCCTTTATCCTTTAAATAATAAGCCACTTAGCATCATTTCCCAGATGTTACTCTAAAATTCCATATCTGATACAGAGATAAATGTGTCTCCTGTGTTCCAACAGCAGAGCTGTAACATACATCTCGTTCACATTCAGCAATCTTCATCAGTGCTAAGCAAAAACTTCTGTATAGTTGGTACATGCCAATAACAAGAGTCTTCAGTCATATATTTAATTCTAGTTATTGATACTAGTTTTGAAACTGTATTTACCTTCATTTTTTCCAATAAATACATAATTTGAGTTAAAAAATCATACATTCTCATTGGCAGTTCTAAAAATCAAATTAATAATATGTTTACCTTCTAAAAAGGAAAGGCATGAGTTCTATGGGTTTAGGCAGGGGATATTGTCTTTTTGCTGTTTAAATTAGAACATGGCTTGGTGGGGAAGGTTCTGCAAAAGTGGTAGTGTAAGTGGTAAAGTCCAAATGCGCATTTCCTCTGACAGATCTGGGAGCTGTGGTTGTTTTGTAATAAAACCCTTCATGTACAGGAGCAATGGCTCACATGGGAAAATCTTATGCATACATATATATAGTTAAAAAGGAAAAATAACATACTTACTGAAGTGAAAAATACTGTTCAGTTCACATTCCAAAAAAGGGCTTGAAAAGATGATGAATATGTGTGTGCTTTTTTTCTCAAGAAGGGACTTTAATTTTCTGTTCAGTCCTGAGCTGTAAGTTTCCGTGCTAATCAGACACGTTATTAACTCAGATCTGTTTATAATCAAAGTCAAAGCCGAGAGCAGCATCACTGCTGCTCTGCTCAGAGACTGCAACTATTAAGAAATTAGTTTTGATTAGTTTGTTTTGTAATGGTGTTGTGTTTTGACATCGTGTTGCGTGATGTCAGGAAGGGCCTCTTTTTAAAGTCATCCTGAAAAAGAATGGCTATAAAACAGACTCAGGCAGGGAAATGGAAAACATATGAAGCAGTTGTACGTCATCTAGGGAATGGTATTTCTTGAGAGGATAGAAATTATCTAATTGCCTTTGATTTTATGAAACACTATGAAAAGGAATCTGCTTATATATTAGATTTTACATAAATGGTCATTTTAAAAAGTGGAAAGTTTGATGTTTGTAACTTAAATTGACACAGTGCAATTGCAAGAGCCATCTGCCAACCATCCAGATACAACAGTAACCATTTCTGCATTTCTGTTGCTTTGGGTTTTGTTTTTTTTTTTTTTTTTTCAGGCTGGTTGGTTTTTTGGGGTTTTTCTGTTTTGTTTTGCTTCTCAGTTGTCCTGTTTTAATCCTAGTGCCCAAAAGGGTGATAGCAATCTAACATTATTGTGGAGACTAAGTGGTATGAACACCCCTTTACTTTCTATGTACTGCTACTGCTTTTATTCTGACTGGTTGTTCTTCTGGTGGCAACACACCTATGAATTGTCTTGCTGTGGAGTTGCACAATTCCTGCCTAACTCAAAGTGGAACATATTTCAACATAGGAAATGCAGTTTCTAACCTCACTTTATTTACTAGCTTTCTAAGTCTTGCGTTGGGCCAATGGGATTTTTTTCTTTTTTAAATTTGAAGGCTTTTTAAGTTTTGTGAAGTCAAGGCATACATAAACGCAGCATTTTAAGTAAAAAATCACCTGCAGCACTGCCTCACTTGGCTCTCTTATATTTCGTATGCTGAAAATAGGGGCAAGCTTGATTATTACTGAACATCAAAAGAAAGAAAATCTTTAATAAACAAAGAAATTATTAGTGATTAGGTGAAATGTTCCATTTGCAGATCTAATATTACAGGTATTAATGACTGTGATGCTGAATCTGCTGAATCATCATTTGGATGATATCACCTGATACCTTGCTTGATAGTCATCATCTTTAATAGTGATGTATCAGAAAACATGAGATAAATCTCCAGTTTTGTCAAGCAATCATTCAGTGATCTTTGTTGCTTTAGATGTCCATGCTTGCCTCTGAAGCAAGAATACTCCTCATTTTACTAGGATGTTATGAGGTACCATATTGATAGTGATATATTAGTATTTATAACTCAGTGGGCAGCACTTTGTGCAAGAAAGTAAAAAATACTTTACCAGTTCAGATAGGAATGTTCTACCTAAATGACTTCCTGTAATTTCAGTTTGAGAACTTACCCTATGTATTTTCCTTGGAAAATATCGCTACTGTTGGTACCCTGTTCTTTGTGAGATTTTCTCTTAGGGCTGTTACATGAAGCTTCCTGTAGATTCACTTCTCTTTATGTTTGTTCTGAACACAGTATATGTTTACAAAAATTGCACTACTCTTTGATCTAGAATGAACTTCTGTTAACAATTTGTAGTATAGAATCAATTACAAAATGCTTTATTAGGCAAGGAATATATTCTGCTTTTCTCCTTTGCCTATATTTTATCATGGTTGTCCTTGAAATCTGTGTATATGCTTTAATACGTCCTTTCAGTTCCCCATAATATCACTGAGGCTTTAACAGAGAACAATTGTATAGTTGGAGGACACGTAATAGGCTACTAGAAGAAATATTTACATCTGGCATGATCAAAGCTTTTGGAGTATATGAATGTGTATGTGGGAGGTCTAATTTTTATGTGGGTGGATTCACAAAGACTAAAACACTACAGTACTTAACCCCTTTCCCTTTATGAAAATTCAATTCCTCAAAATGAAAAAAGTATGTAGTACCTGATTCTTATCTTAATTTTTCATTTCAATGAGTAGTATTAATTATTCTGCTTGTAACTACTTGTTTTAAATCATAGAGAATTTTTTTGGTATTTCAACCCCTGTAGTGGCTTATTTAGCAACATGCTTATCTTGCTTGTGATGTTCTTTCATGTTGGCACATATGCACGTTTTCAAATTTCAAAAACTCACATTTTTAACACAGTTTTGATAGAACTGCTGTGGAAGGAGCTCTGTTGTATTTTCAGTTTATAGCAACATCTACAACTCCAGGTTTGATTTCTGCAGGTTTAGTTCCTCTGGCAGTAATCAGCTGTGAGCCTCTGCCATTTGAAATTTCTTTTATTCAGTTACTTTAAATAGTTACATTATGAAAGGCTGTTAGCACTCAGTCATTTAAATAATCTCAGCATTTTGGTTGCAACGCTCTGATGGGGACGTTTGGGATGGTGGCTGACCTGGGCTAACAGCTTGCTGAACGGGGAGGTCTCGCTCTCCCTTTGGCTTCTTTCCTTCCTCCTGCTGTCCCTGTGATCTTCCCTTCCCCGGCCCCTAGCTACACCAATTCTGACTGCAGGGTAACCAGCTCAGCTTGCCAGCCCAGCAGACGAGCCCACACACCAGAGCTGCGTGCCAAATGCCTATTGTGCTATTCTGAGCCTTAATTTACCAGGTGATCAGCAGAGTACCTGAGCTGGCTCCCAGGTAAGTATCAGGGGCCTGGAGGGCTGTGGTAAAAGGGGAGCCACCTGCCCTTTTTGCCCCTGGTGAACTTGCATCTTGCTCAGACCACGCTCTGAAGTCATAGCATGAGTCACTGACACAGCATCATGTGTAATATGTGGCTTCTTGAAAATCAGCCCTGCCTTTGCAGGCAGATCATGATGTGAGGAACACTTCTTGTAAACAGTTAAAACATCAATAAAGACATGTACATTTCTTTTTAGAAGACACATATCTTTTGTGGGTATCTTGAAAAATTCTATATATGCTTAAAGCATCCATAGCTTTTACTTCTAGAGCTGGGGGTCATCAAAGCAATAGAACATTTTTCCCCTGTGGAACTGTTTTTTACCTATTAAATCATGGGTACCTATGTGACTTTGCTTGCTGTTACTCCTTTGTATTACTTCAGCACTCCAAGCTTAGGGAGTTAATATACTTCTTTTGGATATATGCTACATCTTTTTGTTGTCCTTGTGGCATTGGTAGTCCAGAAATCTAATCCTGAACCATTCTAGCACCAAATTTGTATCAAAGTGGTATCAAAGCCAGTTAATGTCAGTGTGTTCTGTAAGTAAGAGCAGCAGAGGAAGCATTTCAGAAACCATGGAGCCATTCCTGATACTCTACAGGAGTGGGATGGAGTGAGCAGGTGGAAGTCAAAATTCTTCATCTGTTAGACTTTGGTATGTTGTTGAGTTTTTGTGAACACCTGGGGTACCAAGGTGCTGCTGTGCTAGCTTTTCTAGCACAAAGCCCTTTCAGGATAGGGAGGCTCTTACCCAAATTTTGGAACCCTAAGTTTTAGCATTATCAAAGTGATGTATCTTTGTTTTTCTCTGGTCTCAACATCAGAACTGACACACAATTTGGTTGATCAGTTAAATGGCATCTGCAGTTCACAGAAGGGTGGTCAGTGTGTTCAGGATCTTCATGTTTTTCCTGGGTGCTACACTTTCTTTGCTTGTTTTTCCTGTGTTTTTTTCTCTTTTTTTCTTTGGAGAAAAAAACCCAGCAGCAAAAAAAGACTTGCCATTTCCTCTGTTACAACTTGCAGGATTGTACTGTGACCACAAAACTGCTGTTTCTTCTGTGTCATGCTTTGAAATACTGCTAATAAGCAAGTTCAGTCTAAGCAGAACTTCCGCATTACTTGTTTTACTACCTCTTGGTAGTTTTCAGCATGATCACGTAATAACACAATTAGAGGCCCCAATCTATTTCTTGATACATTTCTCAGTAGTTCGGCATTCTCATTCACAAAGAGACCATCTCACTGTATGTATTTATACTTAAGGAGACTAAATCCTAAAAAGGCCCCAGAAAATGGCAGTGCTATCTATAATTGATCCTCCAAAGCAACAGCTAACTCAGCAGTGGGAAATACCATGTTTGGATTTTAGCTCCCAGCATCACCTGATTTGCTAAATATTCAAATACAAATAAAGTGACATAAGCAAGAGGGCTTACATAAACACCTATATTTGTAGGCATTCAGGAATCACCATAAAACTCAGAAAGATCATCAGAATTCAAGAGTCGAGTTTTAAATGTTGCTTTTTGTAAGCATTCATAACCAGGATGTTTGTTTTGGACTCCATGTTCCATTTTAATCTCAGTTCTTCCAGCTCTGAGGATTGCCAGTATTTCTGAGGTCCTTATGACCCTTGAATGAAACTGTTTCCTACCTAAGCCTAAGTAAACCAAAAGAAAGAGGGCAACCATTGTGTCCATTATTTAGAGTATCAGACTGGTATCAAATGGGGCACAGCAACAGGGAAAGCACGGGGTATTTAAAAAAAAAGCAAACAAACACACAAAACACACGCACACACAAAAAGGAAACAAATAAAAAACCCCAAAAAATTCCTGGAATGGCACGTCAGAAAAAGCAATACCTGAAAAAAATGGGGTGAAAATGTTGCACTAAGCACTCCCTCACGGAAAAAGCCCAGGGGTGTCCTGATACAGTGCTAATTCCTGACATGAAGAAAACAGATTTGAACATTTGATTTTACTGTCTAGCAGAGACAAACTGTGTATGTAACATTATTAGTGTCATGAAGAGATTGACTGCCTGCCTTCCTGTTGCTTGTTCAAGGAGATTTCCATTTACCCTCATCTAACTCCAAGATAAAGAGGGGACCATCTGTTCTTTCTCCTCACTCCCTTCCTTATTATGGTCCTTTGTCCTCATGGTCTTATATACAAATTCATTCTCCCCAATGTCCTCGGTACATTGCCCGGTCTGTCAAGTACCATGTACTCATCTGTCGGTCTGTTCTGCCCTTAGATATTTCCTGCATTTCCTTATTTCTTGACATTTCCTAATCCTAGTGTTTTAATGTGAGTTTCTCTTCTGTGCCAACGTAGCCCAGCAAACCTGCAGCTGGCCTGAGGCCTCAGCATGGGTTACAGCACAGGGGTCTGTGCTCCAGCTCTGAACATGGGTTGTGAGGGACAAATCTCGGCTGCACTGCTGCACCTCTTCCATGAATAGATGGTTGTTTTCTTTCATGAAAAACTCTTAAATACAGTCACACACAAAAAGTAAGGTGCGTCTTCCTTATCTATATGGATTCTCACCAAATTATTCTGAATCTGCTATGTTGTCTGCTCACAAATTGCAATTTTCAAGAATGGCATGTCCTTATGGTACTAGTACTTAGAAGACAGACCATTCAGTGAGCATTTTTCAGTTTGCTGGTGACTATGGACAAGGAGTAATTTTACCAAAATTCTTTTCACAGTAATACGGATTCTAAAGGGGCTTGTCCACTAGCTCTCCTCTTCCGGTCTTCTTCCCGTATCTCCTTTAAAAAAAAAAAAAATCGCATTGATGCAACAAGTGGAGAAACTCCTGCCTGTGGACACACAGGACTTCTGGCATTTTTATATACTCTGTTATTGAGGACAGCCCTAGGACTCACAGAGTTAAAGTAGCATCTGCCCCAAATGAGAGCAGTGAGAAAGTTTAGGGAAGAAATACAGTGTGGATGATGATGGCTTTGTGTACAGCTCTGGCATTTTGCCAAAACCTGTATAAATATAGCTCTGTGATGGTGTTGTAAACAGTGTCTGCATTTCCCTTCTCAAACATCTTTTCTAAGCCTGTGTTCGTGCCGGATCTCTCTTACACGTGTGTGGATATGTGTATCTTATTATATATAAAGAGATTATACACCAAATAATCATTCATTTTATATCCTAGCCCTTTAAAAATATATCATGTGTTGTAGGTTTTGAGCTCCAGGGAAAACATTACATCAGATCTAAGGCATAGCTGTTGTTTGGCAAAAATAGTCACCATGTCATAGTGACAGGACTGTCTGGAGATGTTTCTAACAGACATTTATATATCTAAACCCAGATTAATAAATGTCACTACATGGGCAGGAGAAAAAAAAAATTAAGCATCAGCATTTCAGTTGCTTCACATATTGTTCTGGAATTGAGAGAAGGCCCCAAGTGGCACAGAAGTAAACATTAATCTAATTTATTTGCAGCATAATCTATCATTCTGCACGTGTTTGTGTAAATTAGGCATCTGTTTTCAAGAAATCATTTTTGTGCTGATTTTATTTGAAAATGTTTGTGGTCTTGTTCTGTATTCTTACACATATTTTCTCTCAACAGAGTTTGCATTTAGGATAGTGAATGCTCCAATGGCCTTGGATTTAGCATTTGGCAAACTGTGTGAGCTGCTCCAGCGATGGGGGCAGATCCGTGCTGGTGTCCCAATCCTGCTGGAGTGGCTGCTGGGAGACAGTGACCTGAAAAGAGATTTGGAGCCTTCTGCCCTGGTAATTTTAACAAACAGTTGCTATAGCATGTTAGAAGCACTATGGTTCTGCAGTCTTATGGTAGGAATAGAATAAAATGTGTCATCTAATGAAACCTGATGATTGCTACTGCAGAACTAGCTGATATACAGTCTTTTTTAAAAATTCACATGGATATTATTTAGAATGAAAGGAGTTTTATGTCTGCTTCCTGGTAATACCAGCATAAAATTAAAGAGATCAGTAAGCAAACATGGAAATAAATCAAGAGTTACTTCTTAAGGCATTGTTGACTGAAACATTTTGAGGCTGTAATGTAATTACATTCACTAGTATTGCAGATGATGGCTTCCCTTGAATTTAAACTGCTGCTGAGGTGCTAGGCATGTCTGGGCATTCAAGAACAGTGTTCTCCCAATGCTGGCTTTCCAAGAGATGGCATTTAAATATTTGGTAACTTTATGCCATCTTCCATATGACTCGTTCTGCACAACACATGGAACAGCCTTGCTTACATCAGTTATTGACTTCAGAAGGATTATTTCTGTAAAGATGAACTTTGCCACCCTGGTTCTGTAAAACCTGTTACTGTATAATACATCATGTTCTTTTTGTCTTGAAAAGACTGTAAAAATCAAAATAGTGCTGGAAGGTAAACTGGAAGGAGCAGCAGCAGCAGCTATATCTTTGAGAAGTTTGTTGACAATTAATATGACCCACGAAATATATTATGAATCTTTTCTTAAGTCTGTTGTTTAGGTATGCATTTCTGATGTTTCACTGACTGATACAATTTTCCTTTTTTCATTTAATCCAGTCAAAAAGCTCCATGATACAGCAAATTACCATAATGCTTACAGAGGTCTTTGTGAAATATAAGACTGTTTTATAGGGGAAGGCAAGCACATGTTAAGGATTAGGGCTGCTATTTACTTCCACTGTTTCCGAAGGCTTGTAACGTAACTGCCTGATTTTTGAAAGTAAAATTTCTTTGGCAATGTAGGAACCTTTTTCACTGTGTTTTCCCAAACTTTTAAAAAATGCATATGAATTTTTACCTGTTTTTTAATATAAAAAGCTGTTCTATGACAGCCTCTTTTGTCATTGTTTCTTTATCTTCTTTCATATCTTTTACGATTTTCTCATTGTCACCAAACCATGAGCCATTTTCTAATCACTGTTGGTTTTCTTTTTGTTAAGGAAGAAGATGATTCCCTGTTTGAGAAAGGGGAAGTGAATTTTTGGGCAGAGAAGCTGACTCATGTTAGACACCTTAGTAAGCACCTT
This sequence comes from Dasyornis broadbenti, assembly GCA_013397935.1. Classification (NCBI taxonomy): domain Eukaryota; kingdom Metazoa; phylum Chordata; class Aves; order Passeriformes; family Dasyornithidae; genus Dasyornis; species Dasyornis broadbenti. Next base: position 682,672 of record VZRN01003941.1, read on the forward strand.
TTACATCTGATATCAGTGACTCATCTCACCTTACCAGATCACGGGGAACTTAGTCGACTATCAAGAATAGCGCTGGAGCAAGCCCAGCTCATTGAACACCTTCTTGGAGCTCTACCTCTGGCTCCAGAGTTTTCCAGAACTCCAGAATTCACAAGATTGGCTATTCAAAAGGAGAGAGTGTTGGTCTGTCTTAAAATATTAAATCTGCTGAAGTCTGATGGCACTTGCAAAAATGAAAATCTGGAAAAGTAAATTACTAAAAGTTCATCCTCAGGGAGCTGCACACATTACTGGATGGGCAGGGAGACTGAATTCCAGCAATGTTCAAGGATTCAGGAATTGCTGTGATTGGCTCCAGGCAACCTGCAGTACCTTCAGTATTCAGGCTAGAACTACATTTTTTTATATTGATTAATTGTCCATTGGTTTATTTTTTTAAATGGGATGTGCAGTGGGAGACTTTTCCTTTTAAATACATTTGCTAATTTCATTCACCTAAGCATTGTTTATTACAGCTACTGTAGGAAGTAAAGCAGCTAAACCTAATATTTTTCATTCATCCAGGTGCAGGCCACCTGTAGTTCTGTTACGTTTTACCCCACATTTTTACCTCCTGTATCTTACCACCAAGAAAAAGTTTATTTTTTTTGTCTCCTTTCAAGATGTAGCATGCTAATTACTAAATTAGTATGTCCTTTTTTTTTAATCTTTAAGTGTTTCTAATAGAAAAACAGTGATTTGTTTGTTTATGGCAGCTTTTAGAGTACATTTTAAATTTTACTGCATTTTCCTCTGGAGGAAGACAAGGATTTTCACTTTGGTAGTAACCTTGTTTTGCACATGGCAACAGCATTAGTTAGGCTTCTGCATGCCTCTTTTTTCCTTTAAATCAAGTAACTACTTTCATAAAATGGCTTTAAAATGAAGACCGCTGTGTTCAGAACGAAGCAGCTGTTCCCTTGCAAACGAAACAGTTACATCTTTACTTCAAAACTGCTTGCTCCACAAACAGGCCTGGAAAGTGAGGTCCTGCTGAGGAGTGTGAGGCCCCTCAGAAGTCTGTCAGAGGTGTTTCTGTGCTGCAGCCCTTGCCTTTTCAGAGATGCTCTGACCTGGTGGGGTAGCTGTTGGGACTGTTCCGAGTGCTCCAGTGTCTAAAACACAAAAATGCTTGTTCTGCATTGAATGTTTGTTGGTTTTTTTTTCATGCAAACTATAACTGGGTTTCAATATGAAAACGAGACATCGAAAATAAATACTGATGTGGAAAGGTTGTGTTACCTCCCTATAGCCAAGGGCTGCGGCTGAATGTGTGGCTGCAGCATGGCTGGACCCACCACAACACGTATGTGCATCCCTGTGTGCTGCCATTTCGGTCTCCTTGGAAGAAGAACATGTCCAATGAACGACTGCTTGCTTTCAGTCTCTTCACCTGATGGTGTGTGAGCGCAGTTTAGCCCTAAATCTCGGTGACGCCCAGGTAATGTCTGGGCACTTCCCCCGCGGCCGGGCCCGCCACAGAGCTCGGCGTGGTGCCCGCACGGCCGCCAGGTGGCGCCGCAGCACCGCCTGCACGGTCTGGGCCCGCGCTCCCGCCGCGCCGGCATGGGGATCGGCATCGGCCGGGATCGGGATAGGGCTAGGCCGGGACCGGGATCGGGATTGGGCTCCCGGAATGCCGGCATCGGGCTCAGCCTGGGCAGGGTAAGGCTTGGGCCGCCGCCGCTTGCAGTGCTGGGTGCTGCGGTGCCCGACAGTCGATTGCTACTCTCTTCTTGAGTTTAAACAGACTCTGCTGTAAATAGAGCTAAGCTACTGTGTTGGGGCTAGTGGACATCTGAACACTGCACAAAAAAACCCCATCAAACAGAACTTAGGAATAAAAGTTTAATACTTGATCAAAGTTTCCAGGATTCAGGGTTATTATGTATATAAGAAGTAATTTATGATGGAACTTGAGGCTTTAATAGGCAGAAGACAAATGCTGGAATCTGAAATGATGTTTCACAGAATGCCCGTTATCCAACTTAACGAGTCATGCTGTGAGTTAGGCAGAAAATTAATTTGTTTGCATCTGGTTTGAGCTCCTGCGGTAAGAATAGGCCAGATTATGTCTGGAAGTCACTCTTTAAAAATAGTCAAGACCTGTACAATTAATTTAACAGCTGCTGATTTTGCCTCATCTTTCAATTATTTTTGAACTGGTGTACCGGCAACAGCTTCTGTAGTAGGAGACAAAAAGAACATTGTATGTATCAAAATCACTGTAAAGTTCTGAGACCTTGCTCATGTCAGTGGGTAGCGTAAGACTATCTAGTAACATTGGCTTTTTTTTTTTAATTGGGTAGAATTAAAAATGCCTATGTATATATATTTGATACTGGCAAATTGATAAATGCAGACAGATGACAGCATAGTAACAGACCCACAGTGACCGTAAAACTTGGTGAAGCCTTGAGGGCTTGGTTAACCAATTGCCAAACAGCCTGAAAACTCGGTCTTCCTTATTGTGGTTTTAAGAGGCAACTGGAACCTCTACCATCCCGCTTGAGTTTATAAGAGAGCAAATAAGAATTATATCAGTGCACATACATTTCACCACACGGTGCTGATGCTCGGTTACTGTGTAACTACTCAGTGAAGAACCTTTAAACCCTGAACAGCGATTGCAGGAGAGGGTTAGCAAAACCTGATGCCAGAGCACTTATCGGCCGTGTGTTTGATCAAAGTCAGTTTATCAAAGTAGTCCTCCCAGTGGCGTTGACACATTGATCCGTGCATGACTGTCACGGTAAACTGTTCCCTCGGTTGGCTGGCGGGCAGGATCAGCTCCGAGATGATGTTACCATCGCAGAGTTGCGTGGGAGGAGGAAGAGTTTGAACTCGGGTCAGTGCGGAGGCGACTCCGACCGGCTCCGGAGAAGGTTATGGGAAACGATGCACGTTACGGCTGCAGCCCGGCGGCTCCCCATCTGCGGGGCGGTGCCTGTCGCCGGGCTGGGAGCTGTCGCCCCCCCTGGCAGGGCGGGAGGAGGGGAAGAAGCAGGAACGTGGGATGCGTCCCGGCACCGCTGGGCACAGGGGCCGGCTGCCGGTGGGCGCGGCTGCCGCTANCCAGCCGCGCGGGCAGCGGGAGGGGCCGGGAGCGGGGCCAGGAGCCGGCCCGGCCGCGTCCAGCAGCGCTCGTCGAGCGGGAGACGGGCCCCGGCGAACTGCCGGGACACGGGAGGGAGCGAGGTTGGGCCTTTTCGCCGCTCAGCTCCTCGTCTGTCCCGGGAGATTTCCGATCCCCGTTGCCGGGCTTGTCCCGCCTCGGGTGACGGCTCACGGGCGGTGGCAAGGTCCGGGCAGGGTCCCGCCTGCAGCCTCCCTCCCGCAGCGGCGTGGGCGGTGGAGGAGGAGGCAAAGGGGCGCGTGACCCGCCGGGCA
>VZRN01003941.1:694710-730733 GCA_013397935.1 Dasyornis broadbenti
TTTTTTTTTGTTTTTTTTTCATTTTGCTACTATACCATTAAAGCTAAAGTACTTCCACTATATATTTTTAATTGTGTGGTCTGTCTCTTCTTGCTGACCTTGAGGGGGGATCTTACTTGAAGGAGCTTCAGGCAGTGGTGCTCTGCCATTAATAAGATAGGATATTTCAGGTTTTGCCTGCTGAGCCTACAGACCTTGGCAGCACATTAACTCTGGGAATTGAAACTTAATTTTCTGACCCTTCGACTTAAACTCACATCCTCAGAGTTTTAAGGTGAAGATATTGGGCTTCCCACTTTATTGCATCTGAAGTATAGTTACTTCTTCCTTTCTGCCAACTGTGCAGCTGGTTGGTACCAGTCCAGAAAGGGGCAGGAATATCCACAGCCAGACCTGTGAGTGCTCATCTGCCAAAGAAGTAAGTGGAGGGTTGGGGTGAAAATTATATACTCAAGGTGATGTAGCAGTTTCTCCACTCTGCTCCTCCCTGGCCCTTTCTGACCCATTCCCTGAGCCAGCTCAGGTTGCTGTTCCAGGACAGTATCCTGACACCCTGCTCACACCACATGACCCAGGGTGGGTGCTCTGTCCACTGCCACAAAAAGGTCCCCTCACCCCCAGCCCCAGCTCTGGTGCTCACCACATTTGCCTGGGTCTTTTATTTTATTGCATTTTATTAACCATTTCTCCTGGAGTAGAGTTGAAGTGGGTCAGTCAAGAGTTGATGATTTTCAGAGCACAGGAGTGGCAGGACAGATGTGTGCTAAGTTGGCTTATCCCTCTTGGGTGGGTTTTGTTCTGTTTGAAGAAACATTGTTTCCTCACAGTTCTTTGGGAAATTCTTGGTGTGCCCACGTTAGATATACTTTTTTATATTGGTGGTTATAAATCAGTCACATGAACCTTGAGTATTTCTTGTGCCATTTGAACACATACCAACATTTAAGGGAATGCTCATTCAACACAGAGTTTAATTAATGTGACAATATCCCTGAATAGCTTGGTTTACTGGAAATCAAATAATGGTTGTGTGGCAAAGCACAGCATCTTCTGAGAGGTTCTGAATGTTAAAGGAAACACTTGTTATGAGCTGGCATAGATTTAGCAGGTTGTGTAGGTTTTGCAGCATATGTACTGAAGAACATTGGTTTATAGGTCTAATTCCTTTATTAAAATTAATAATTTAATATTAGAGAGGAGAGTGGAGGAATGAGATTCTTCCCTAAGGTCTAGAGGACCTTGTCTCTAAAAAGAATTTTTTTGTTTCAAAACTTAGTCAAACAGCTATGAGTCGTTTCATCTCTCATTTCAAAGGGCTTTAATGGATGTGTTAATGGAGGCATTTTGGGGTGAACCCCGCAAAATTTGCATTCCTGAGGAAACCAGGGAAAATTACCCTGACAAATCTCCTCTCTGTTGCTGAAGAGGGATAGATGACATCTGCTGAGTAATTTCTATTCTGTACAGCATCTGAGAAGGAAATACAGCGTAATTTAACCCCTCTTTTTTCTACCATGGTTAATAACATAAACAGGGAGCTGGATACGTTGAAATCTAAATACGAGGGTCCTGTATCAATGGATTATTACCTTATCTTTTCTGAATGACGTTCACTTGAATACCTGGAGTCGTAATAGCTACTCAAGATAAGAAATGGAAGGAAATTCAATAACAGTAAGAGGCCTGGTAACTTATGAGATCTTGATTAGCCTTCAACTGCTTCAGCCTAAATGTTGGGAAAGGATTCCCTGTACTGTATCCAGGGGGAGCTGAACTGCATTGTGAAAACCATTCCCTCATTGCAGAGGGGCACAAACAACTGGCTTTTGTCATTATTAAGGCTTTCTTGTGTCCACATATATATGTAAACCTTCTGAGTCTTCGAAGGATGAAGATTTTTCACCTCAACTTTTCATTGCTCTAAAATTCCAGCTTTGCTGGTGGGGATGGCAAGTGGCTCTGGCCCCTGCAGTGGTCGCAGAGCTCTGTCTGGCTGGGGAATAAGAACCTCCACAGGTCTGAGTCTCCTAAATACCATCAAATCTGAAACAGGACTTCCTCTTCTCGGTAGAGGCTACTGCGTACTCCAGCTGACGACACTGGGTGGTGGTTTACTCTTCCCACGGGTGAGTGGCATGGGGAAAGAAGAAGAGGACTCTGGCCATTCCAGCTGCCTGCCCAGGGAGTGTCCATGAGCTGGTCTGATGCCTTGCCGCTGCCCAGCAGTGTGGTGGGAAGGGTGGGCATCTAGCAAAGGGAATGCCCAGATATCTCCTCCTTGGGCAGCAGAGCCCTGTGTTAATTTGTGCCCATCCTGCGCCTGCACCTGGATGAGGGCTAGTTGTTCCTTGTGTTGGATGTCATTTGTCTCTGTTGCAGAAATGGCACAGCAGCATGGTCAGGGAGGATTCCATCCAGAGTGCTGCTGCTGCTGCTGCTGTGTTAAGAGGACTGAACAGCATAATGTAAATCTTAAGAGATGAATTCAGAGTTAACAAATACTTTTTCTAAAGGTCAGATTAGATGAGGAATGCAGTGATTTGCCAATCCAAATGAGCACTAACTCTAAAAAGAAAGGAATTTGTTTTCTGCTAGATTAGTGCTCTGATCTGGACTCATCCCATCGCCTTATGGCTGTGGAACAAAAGCAGGATCGAGGGCAGGAGTGTGTGAGTTACGTGAGGCTTGGAACTCTGCTTTCAACATCAGGGCAGCTTTATATTCACTTGAAATGCCTGTGAAACCGCAGCCTAAGTTATGTTCTGTGGGGTTGTTTCTTCAACATGCACTTGAAATCCCAGGATTTATCAAATTATGTCCACAGCACAGGGGGAGGCAGAGCCTTTTGCAGTGAACTGTGTTCAGCTTTCTATAGCTGAGTCTGAACATTTTGCTTCAGTTTTGCTGTTCAGCATTTGGGTGTGTGTGGATAGGGAGACTGGATGTCGAGGAAGGAGAAGCCCGGAAGCTTGGAAGAGCTGTCTCCCGGGGAAGTGGTACGCAGCTTTGGTCAATGTGAACACCAAGTCGTGACCTCTCCTGTTTACTCAAAATATTTCTTATGGTAACTTCCATTTTAAAATTAAATTCAAGATGGAGTTTAGAATTCATAGCACAAAAGTTATTATTAGCAAACTGTTGTTAGTAAACAGGAACACCTTCCATTAGATCAGGTTGCTCAGAGCCCCATCCAACCTGGCCTAGAACACTTCCAAAAGCACTTCGTAACATGGAATCTTGTCACCTTTCAACTCTGAAAGCTCATTGGAAAGAGCAATTGTTAAAGCTGTGTGGAATTCAAGGAGATTAAGTGGATAGTGTTATTCAGATGGAAAAGCAAATGTTAACTGCCTTGGAAAAGTTTTCTTGAAATTACAGGAAATGCACTTTCTGTAACTCGACAGCTAGTTGTAGAAAAGGAAAAAGAGGGAGGGTGAAAATCAGCCAGTTAGGATTACAATAACATAGGAAAATATGTCATAATTTTGCCAGCATTACAGAAGCAAAGGACAGCATCTTGTGAGTTAGAAACCGCAGTGCGTTGCCTTGGCTGCAGGAAGAAAAGTAAAAAAAAATTGTAAATACTGTTGTATGCAACTTCCTCTCATACTGCAGCCAACAGAAAAGAAAAAAAGTCATGAAAGCATCCAATATCCCACAACTTCTTAGTATAGTTGGCTTTTGTGATGCAAATGGTCTATCATTTTATGAAATGGACAAATCCCAGGAACTAAGATGTTCCAACAGAACCCAGCCTCTTTGAATTAATTTGTTCTCAGTTCTCTTAATGAGCCTGATTAAGTCCAGGTAGAAATACTTCTGCTTCAAAATGACTTGCAGAGATCCAGCTGTTCTGGGTAGGTTTGGTTGAGAGGAAGGTCAGGTTGTCCTGAAACCTGCTCTGTAATTGTTTCTGTGAGCCCCAGGAGCTGTTGTGCCATGACTCAGCAAAATATGTAAGTACGTGATTTCTTAGTAATTCTTTTCTAGGGAATTTGTGAATTCTGAGGAATGGAAGTCTTGATTTTCTGAGCAATTCATTGTACTAATTGGGATGAGTGGAGAATTCAGGAGAATGCTGATGGCCATGTTGATGGACCTCTCTTATCCCACCATCAGTGTTTTGTAACGTCAGCTGTACATCTGGCTCCTTGAATTTGTGTTTGAATTCTGGTGTGGAAGAATTCACAGTGACCAGAGCTGTGCTGTAGTGGTGGGTTTGAGTTTATAATAAAGTTTTCTTATTCAGCCTGAAGCCCTCTTGTAAAGAGCTCTCTGCATTCACTCAGGTAAGAGGTATGCAGCTGGTTTGTTTAGAGGGCTGAGAAAAGTAAGAGAAATCCTAATTTAGTTGGTAAATGTTATGATACCTGATAAATATAATTGCCTCAGTGAAATGAGAGAAAACCTGCTTTCAAAGAGTGAGCTCTTTTCAAGGGTGAGCTTGGAGTTGTGTTGAAGTCCAAAGCACGTTGCTGGTGCTTCTCTGGGAGTACTGACAGGGACTCAGACCCTGCCCTAAGAGAGCTCAAACCTTTCAAGTTTAGCCTTTGGTCTCTATATTGTCTTCTCTCTCTTTCTCTCTCGCACACACACTCACCCTCCCTCAAAACTTGTTGACTTTTAAATAAATTTAATTTCTCGTGTGCCATGTACCTGGATGGGAGTGGCCTAAATGAGTTGTGCTGGTTTGGGATGTGGAAGATTCTGGAAATCCTGGAATAATTTGATCCTTGTGGATTGTTGTATTGTTTGTTTTGTTGTAGGGGTTTTTTTTTGTTGTTTGTTTTGTTTTTTTAGCCAAATTGAAACAAATAGGAAAAGCTGCGTAAAGTGTAATCTGTCTAAGGCAAAACTCCTGTATTACTCCTCTCCTTGCACATACTGTCTGTATGGAATAGGTCATGCTAGATCCTGCTCCGTTGGTAGAGCTCCCTACCTCTCCACATTTGTTGGAGCTCCTATGTGTCTCTATGTCCTATGGAGCTCTAGTGTCACTGGGCTATTTGGAGAATCTCCCTTTCTGAATAAGAGGGGGAGGGGAAGGGTAATGCCTAATTAAAAGCAATAAATTCCCGTCAGTGGGCAAACTCTTTTGCTGAATTTATCTTCCTCGTACCCCCCAGTTTTTAGTAGCATTCCAGCAACATTACCTGTGTTTAGAGATTGCCAGCTGTGGGAAAACACCAGCCCTACGTAGCTGTTGTCCCATTCCTGGCTGTGCTGTGGTCACTCAGGAAGCTGTAACTCCTTCTGGTGGGTCTGGGAACAGATTCTCATTCTCTAGGGCTTGTGTCAAGCTGGTGGCACCAAATCACTGTGGAGCGATGTGCACCCCCCTCTCCCCTCTGCAGTATGTCCTGCGATAGGTAGTACAGCCTCTGGCTGCTGCTTCTCGTGGCTTGCTGCCAGTCCTGCATGGTTTTCCTTCAACCAAAGGCACAGCCTGCCAGTCCCACACCCTGAAAGTGTCCTGTGCTGGCTGGTTTGTTCATTCCTGTGTGCCCGTGTGCTCTGTTCATGTCTGTTATTGTTATCTTGCCCACCCTGATTTGGGCAAAGTTCTGGGGATAGTTTAATTGTATCTTCAACTGGATGTTCCGCAACTTCACTGGTCACTTCCAATCTATTACTGAATACATCAAGCTGTGACCTTACTATTTCCAAAACAGTGGTCTCCAAAGAGCCTTGTAAATCCCTCTGCCTTCCAGCAAAACTGCTTTAACAATTTTTAGCTGGCTCATGGCTATAGTATAGCCATAGTGTTGCACGCCTTGTATCTCTGTTGTGTATGTTTTGCTTCAGTTAAAAATTATCTTCTGATGTCTGACGGACCAAGGCAGGGCCACTTTTTTTTCCCCGCTTTATTTGAGCAAAGGTATGCATAAGTGCAGTGACACTTATTTGCTGTCTGTCCTTGCATGCACTGTCTGAACTTTCCCAGGCCAGACTGGGATCTGGTCGCTAAAAAACAGCGCAGTTGCTATAGTTTGTGGGGTTATTGGTCTGGCCTCCCATTTAAAATTTATCAGCTTCCTCAGCGTGTTATTCTTAGCATTAAGCTTACTTTTTGTCTTTTTACACATTCCCTTGTGGAAAACATGCAGCCTGGCGTTAGGCACAGGAACAGCAGATTTTGGTAGTGGAGGAGCTGCACCCTGTACCAAGCTGTGCAAAGCTGTTTATTGATCTTGTGATTGTAGAAATGAAAGAGTTGCTTGTGTTTTAGCTGGGCTGGTGTGTGGTATGTGTGGCTGTATAGATTTACACATGCATATGTGTTTTATTTGTTTATAGTTTCTATATTTAAATACAGGTGCAGAGTTATTTAGTGTATATTAATAATATATATATATTTTAATAAAATCAGCATGAGAATCCTGCTACCCTTTTGACTTCAATATGGGCAAACACCTTGGTTGGTTGTGATTTGCAAGATACTCAGAGAGGTAAAATTTCTTGTGTGAGGCTAGATCGAGTGGCTGCTCATGGTGCTGTTTGATACTACTAACACAAGTCAGTCAGTTGTGGCTGTTTTGTGACCTGGGACATCAGCTCTGCTTCCTGAAAAGTTTGATGTAAAACCATTGGAGGTGTTTTGTTTTTCTAACAGAGCATTTTACTTTTGCTGCCTGATGAACTCTTACCACCCTGTGTGCGTGGCTGGTGAGTCATAGGCACTGTGTATGACAGGTTTATGGATGTGACAGTTGTGACTGTGCCTTCCTTAGAGTCATCATCGAGATAGTGAGAGGTGTCCAGCTCTTGTTTCTATTCTGCTGGCAGAGCTTCCAGCAGATGCTGAGGTACTGCCGAAGGTGAACTTGTGTAATTTGTGAAGAAGTAGGAAAGAAGTTCTGCAGTTCCAAAACAAACTTTCCATGATTGAAGAGAGTGTACTTGTCCCTTGTATATCCTGTGTTTTCATACAGAATAGAAGGTATATTAATAATTTGGGAATCACCAGGCATCTGACTCTGCTCTGTAGCATTATATCCATTTATCCAAGTGTCATTTAGAGTGGCAGTTTTGCCATTCTTAAGGTAATTTATTTCTAGTCTAGTTCAACTTATGTATGCTGTGCACCAAAATGATAAATTTCCTGATCTACTAATTACTTAACCTGGGGTGTTGGGTTTTGTGTTGTGCAACGCCCAAGGAATCAATTTTCTGTTTTGTTGTTCTGACTCAGGTTGGCACAGTCTGAATGATTCAGTTCTGACTTTTTTTTTTCTTCCAGCAGTGTGTGAAACCGAAATCTACTCTGTACGTTTGAAGGCCTTTTTGAGAAGAAAGGCTGCTTCATGTATGGCTTTGTATTGGGACAGGGTTTTGACAGCATGGTTTGTTTTTTTTTGTTTTGGTATTTTTCCTATTAGACACCAGGTAGACTCTATGCCTATTTTTTTCGCTGACTTCTATTGAAAGAAATTGAATGACTGACTGCAGGCTTAGGTTTAGGTGTGTTTGTGTTTGGAGAAACCGTGGTGGTTGGCATGGTTAATATTCAACCACTCCTTTGTCGTTATTGAGATGAGGTGACATTGTAGTGCCTCTTATGTGGGAGTTTCTAGCTGGATGTGATGTTAAAATGTTCGCCTATCAGTCTGAAGCGCTGCATTGAAAACAAGGTTAATTCAAGAAGACATTACACTGCGTTGCCTCTTTCCATCCCCTTCCATCCACCCAAATCGACTCAGCCCTGGCTCCTGAGGATGGTTAGTGTCTCTTGTATACATAACACTTGGTGGCTGTAATTGCTGAGTGGTTTGTCAATGATTATTTACTTGGTTATGGAGGGACTTAGCAAAGTTATTATTGATGCCAGTTCTAATAAGGGGTTATTCAGCCGGCATATGTTTTGGGAAAGTACTCCTCAATTAGGATATTCAGATGGCAGAAGCTAACCGGAGACCATCATGCCTGCCTCTTCCTCACAGCTCTTGGGAACTTGCTGTGAGAGGGAGCCCACATTTCTGACTCAATCACATCTGCAGCCTTTGTGCCAGTGTCTTGGTTTGGGCTGGATGACTTGGGGCAAGTGCAGGGCTTTGTTCTGGTAACCGGAAGGAAATATTTTTTGTTTGGTTGGTTGGTTTTCGGTTTGTATTTTTTTTTTTTGGTATATGTGTGTGTTTGTTTTAGTTGCTAAAATTTTTATTTTGCTGGAAACTGATGCCTGGAATCTTCTTCCTTGGAGATACTGAAAACCTGTCTGGACACATCTTCGGTAATGTCCTCTGGGGGACATGCTTGGAGAGGGGTTAGAGGACCTTTGAGTGCTCCCTTCCAGCCTTACCTGTTCTGTGAAACTGTTGCTGCTTCCTTCCAGGGACAATTAGAATACTCAGGGGGCTTTGGGCTCTAGTAGATGGAAATCAGGGTTTGGCATAGAGAGGTGCATCTCTGCAGGAGAATTGCCCCAGGAGTAGCCTTTGGTCTGTAGCTGTGAGGGACATTGCCCAAGATGCTGATGCTGGCTCTATGGGAAGAGGGCATCATTTTAAAAATGAGTGAGTGTGGTTTGATGTGACAGTGGGTAAACAATAGCTCATGTTTTCATTTACTGCCTCAGTATTTCTAATGCCAGTTCTGGTCAGAATCTATGCATTCTTAAAACTTGTACGCTGTGTCTAGTGAAGAGCATAGTGGTGTTACATATCAGGTACCCTGATTCTAAGCTCCTAAATATTTATTTTTGTGGTCATCATGCACAGACTTGCCCTTCCTTGTGTTTATTTCCCCTCAGTAAAGGTGGCCCAATGCATACCTGCTTTGCAAAGCATTTGGAAAGCTAAACACCAAAGGAACACTTCTGCCATGGAAAATGTCCTTTCTGTATTTGTCATAGTCACTTGTACAGCCCTTAAACGTGTGTACCTCCAGCAGCATCTTTCCCACGTGAACACTGTGAACTTCATTTCCAGGTCGGAATAGCCACTGCTGCTGCTGGGGTCTGTGCCATAGCTCTGATAAACAAGAGGAAAAGGTGTGTAGGGTAGTTTTTGGAGAAAAAGCCTTATCTGGAGTTGTGATGACTGTGCTCCAGTGACAAAGATGTAGAAAAATCCCTCTGGGCAGGTTTTTATTTCTTTAATTGTTTTTCACTCAACTTTGTGGACTTGGTCTACATATGCACTCACTAACGCAGAAAGTAAGCCCAGTCTACAAAGCCTTGGCAAGAGTCTTTAAAACTTCTGGGTCTGTAGGGCAGAGATCAAGCTGTTTTGGACATTTGGGATGCAAAACCATTTTGTTTGTGTCTGAAATGAAAGTGAGTTGTTGAGTTCTCTGCTTTTATTTTCACTGTGTTTGGTGACTGTAGATCTCGCTTCCCAAAGACCTTGTGTCCCAGAGACTAAGCCTTCGTAATGCTGATGATCTATTAATCTTAATATTTATCCTCAAAATGCATAAAAAGGAATTATGACCTTGGCATAAGAAATGAAAATAAATAGGTAAGGGAAGCTATTATTTATTTTTTCAACATTTGCATTCTGTGTATGACTTCAAAGTGTTTTTCTAACATGAATTCATCTTTTCTACACTGTGGTACCCCACTGGTTTGTTCTTAAAATACTCCTTTCTGCACAGCCAGCTCAGTGTTTTACAGACCACCCAGAACAATTGTATTCAAACTGTGAGCTGCATTCAGTGATTGGGCCTTTTTAAACTTTCAAATAATATTTTGTCTTCCTTAACTTTTTTTAAATTGGAGCTTATATTTTATCTGTGGGATTTTGGTGGATTAAGAAAGGGAGTGGCTGTTCTCCTCCTGTTTGCTAAACCCAAAGGGGCTGTTTAGCCTAATCTCATTTCAGCTCAGTGTTTGTCTGACAGAGCTTACTTAGAGGGTCAAAGGGGTATAGATTGCACCTACGCAAATAATAGATGTATTTGCTCATGCTAAGAGATTGAGCAGCACATATCCATCAGTGGCTGGCTGTCCACGTTGTCCATCTTGCTGGGCAATTTCCATCTGTGGGTTGTCTGTGCAGCAAAACTCTTCTCTTCCTTTGAGTTTTCCAAGAGTCTCTCCAGCTATGGTTTCAAATGAATGTAAATTCAGTTTTAAATACTGGAGTAGGTCGCTGTGCCTGCATCTCTTGGAAGCAGAGCTGAGGTGCAGCAGGCAGGGAAATAGCAGCTGGACCAAGCCAAGCCTGGAGGGGGAACCCACCATGCTGGAGATCCCCCACGTGTTCAGTAGTCACACGTCCCTGGCCAGAGATGTAGGAACTCCTGGGACACTTGGGGAAGATCTGCTAGGACAAATACCACACTTCCCATATCATTTTGGCAACAGCTACCCAATGCAGTGGTACCCAATTCACGTTCACAATCACATGGAAAAGAAAGGAAAAAAAAAAAAAAACAAAGAAGAGAGCTAGCTAAACAAACCGGATCAGGCTTCAGGAAGTTAAGTGGTGCAGAGCCCCATGCCTGACGGGACACAGCAGAGAGTGTGTGGGAGGAGGCTGCTTAAACTGAAAAAAATATGTCAAACTAAATGCAGCTCCTCATATAGCAACTTTTCTGGATTTTAGCTTACGTAATTGCTAAATTCCTAATTAGACACTAGAGAGGAATTTCCAGCTTAGGAGAAATATCAGTTTAGGAAATGTGGAAATATGAAGGGTCCATGTAGCTTGGGATATTTTGCTGTCAGTACACCTACGTAGGTATAATTATATTTTTTAATTTTACTGTCAGTGGAGAGTTGTTCTGGCCTTTTGGAGCTGTATTCTGTATAATACTTCAGGATGGATAGAATGCTAAAGGCTACTTCACGTTTTCTGCCATGTTTTGCTCTCTTGACAATTCTTGAGTTGTTTACTAAACTTGGCAGAGAAGTCATAATTTGACTGCCTCCCATGAAGTCGATCTACAGTCAGTGCTGCTCTTCAGTCAACAATAGGAACAATGAAAATAATGTTTTCTAAGGTGTAAATTGCACTGGCAATGCATCCTCAATTTACTTGGGGCTTAAGGCCTAAAAAGGGTTTTCTGCTCCAACAACCCCCTGTCTGTTTTAAGATAATTGTTGAAAGCAGCTTCACAATTTATTGTGAAAATTCATGTTCTGTAGCATTTGTTAAGGTGTTTACGCCAAATACATGGCACGCCAGTAAGGAGCTGCTGACAGAGGACATGGGAAATTCACCTTAGCAGTTGCCCTTTGAGCCATCTTAGGTCTCCTCAGAGAAAGCTGGGACGTCCAAGCAGAGGATGATGCTGAACCTATTTTCAGTGAAAGAGTCTTGGAGGTGTTGAATGAGAGATAAAAACCAAGTTGGAAGTGTATTTGGGTTGCAAAGAGGGAAGGAAAACCCCATTTTTGGTTACTAGATAAAAGACCCTCAAGCATTGTGCAGGGAAAGGTGCTGGGCACGGATTGCACTGTATTTTAGTGGATGTGTGCTGATGAGTGCATGGATAACTACAAATGAGACTGTTGGAGAGTGTGTTGGGTGGCCTGAAGCTGGTGCATGTTGCCAGTGCTGGGGCTCGAGCTGTCATCTCATCCCCATGTGTCCTTGGAAGTCTTTAGCTACAAAAAACCTTAAATCAAGGGCATCCATCCCTGAGTCAGTGGAGATGAGTTGAGCTGTTGAGTGCAGTGCCCTGTCACACAACATGGAGCAGAGAACTCCCCAGAGAACACTTTGGTGGCCCTCTGAGCTTCCCACTGCCTTCCCATCTTCTTTCCCATTGTTTCTGCTGTGGGTCATGAGCTACCATAGATTTGACTCAAATACTGGGCCCCCACTCAGGCCCAATGCTTCTGGGAGCTGAGATGTGCCATGGATGTTTCCACTGTCAGTGCCCTGTGCAGTGTGGCTGCTGTGCTGCTCCTGGGCAGCTTCCTGAGCTTGGTTCCTGGAATGGCAGCAAGACTCCAAAACCAGTCGCTGAAGAAACTTTCTCAGCGGAGCTCAGATGTCAGAAAAGCAGATTTCAGCTTGGTTGCTGTGTGCACTGAATGTCTCTCACTGTAGAGAAAATGAGAAGAAACTATTATTTTGAAATCTCTCATTGAGTGATGATTGATAAGGACTGTTCATCACGGGGAAACTTATTCAGGAGTCAACAGGTGCCTCTTCTGCATTCTGCAGCCAGTCATGGAAAAAAATTAGCGAGAGCACAACAGGTTATTCCAATTTGACATGCAGTGCCTGGGAACAACAACTGACAAGTCCCAATTTGTGCCCAGCTGCTTAAAAACTACCACCCAGCTTGGTATTATCCTTCTGCCCTCGGGTGGCTTGTCTTGTGAAAAGAGTTATTGATGGCTGATTTCAGCATTCCTTAGGGCTGTGCTCATGCTGAAGTATCTGCCTCAAGTCCTGATTTCAAAGTAAGTGAACTCTGGGTTATAAATAAGAAATAGAATTCTTTAATATATTCCCTTTGTTTATATTTTCAATTCTTATATATATATCTATATATATATCTCACTCCTTTTGAAGCTTTCTGCTTGGAAAAAACAGGACTTTGAGCAGAGATGATGCCACAGTGTTTTCGATCCAGATACCTAAGGAAGTGTAATACCTGTTTCTGTGCCCTGAATAGTTACCCATTTAAATCTGATTAATAATATTAGTTCTGTATAGCTTTCTTTGCACCCCAAGAGCATAGCAGAAGGAATTCCTCTCATTCCGAGGGTCCTATTTGTGCATTTTAAGTGAAGCAAAGGCTTTTGAATTGTAGAAGGGCTCACAGTGGCGGTTGTGGTGTGGACTGTATGGCCCGTGTGCAGGGTCCAGGCTGGCAGAAGTGCTGCCCTAATGTGCTGCCTGCTCAGTACAGGCCCCTGTCCCCGGGACCCTATGGGGTGGGCAGGGCTGAGGCTGGATGGACCGTCCTGGCAGGTGGCTTTTTATTTGCTGTGAGCTCACTGCCTGAGACCTCGGCACGTGCTGCCAAACCCCAGATATTCTGTGGAGACGCAATGCAGCTCCCCAAGTGCAGACACTTAATGTCACTTATCTATCTTTGGGTGAGGACAGTCAAACCTAGCGGAGCTGGTTTACAGCTGCTGCTCCAGAAAGCCTGGGTCTTCTGCAGCTCTCAGAGCTTATCTGTCAACCCTGTGCAAATGTCCCCATGCACATCAGGGCTGTTCAAATGATACTAAATGCACACATTTTGGTGTTTTGTGTAGGTAATATGTGATAAGTGTAACAGCCTGGTAAAAGGCAGGAGCTAAAAGCCCCTGATGATGACAATATAAGTATGTGTTGTAAAAAATGGGGTATCAGCAGTCTTCTCTGTTCCTCTGCTAATTTGCACTTGTTAACGCTGTATTAACTTCCCTTCTGCTCTTCCTCTCTTTCCTTATCTAATATCCCTGATGAATAAGTCTAGAAGCAAGAACTGGTATGCACATTCTTCTCATGGAAAGAGACTTCCTCTGAGCTATTTCTTTATTTTCTCTTCTGTCAGGTGGTTGAGCCCTCACAGCACTCCAGGAGCAGGGACATAGCATTTCTCTTCCCTCCCTGTGCAGGTTGTTTACATGAGTATGAGTGGATCATGACTCGAAGTGCTAATCTCTACCCCAGAAAAGAAAACCCGGTATTGCCAGAGACATGCCTGGAGTCGCATTGTTATTAATCACCTGTAGCTATTGCTGTCTGAAAAGCAATTCTTGTGTGGTTATTAATGGCTGCTTTGTGTTAGACAGGGTATAAACACAAATGAGAGATAATCCTGTTTTGATGAGTTGCAATCTAAATAAACAGGGTACACAAAGCAGGGAAGAAAGCAAAACTGTGAAATGCCTTAGTGTATAAAAACCCTTAATCCCTCTGGTTTTCAGCCCCGCTTTTGTAAAATGGAGTAATGGTGTTATCTTCTAACTTAATATAGATTGCAACCCCTCCAGAACCTCTAAAGATTATCTTCTAATTGTTGTTTTTTGTTCTTTTGTGCTTCTACTGTGATGAGCATGAGATGCCCTGAATCTGGTTCGGAGCTGGGGGTACTGCTTCACAAAACGTGTGTTGAGGGCAGTGGATATTTCCATCTCAAGGAAAATTATGTGATAATCAGAATGGCTTATGATCCATGTGATGCTAAATGCTACCTCATTACTTCATTCACTCTTTACATGCAACTGTGTCCTGCTGCGTTGAACTGTCCTTATGCAAAAAAAAGTGAGAGGGAAGGTACAACTGCTGTTTGTACTATAATAAAATTCAAAGCTTTTGTAGTGACATATAAATTCTTGAGCTTGATTCTAACGCTCTATGAGAACTTTATTTTAAAAAAAGCCTTTAGGATTCTTTAGAATTTACTGTTTGGTTGTTCTCTAGTGTTCTTCTTAATTTTTTTTTTTAAATGATACGTAAATCACTGATTTATAAAGCTAACGCTATTATCTGGTACAGTTTAAAGGTCTTTTTATAGAAACAAGTGACCTTACTATTTTTTTTTTGGCAAAGAACAACAGTATCTATTTGCATGAATCCATTGGAGTTTTTTCACAAAATAAAGCTAACCCTGTTCCTTTCCCCACCACAGCTAATTCTGAATTGAGGTGTATATATTGTACTTTTAAATGTTCCGCTGACTTGTATACACAAGTGGAGTCTAGCAAAAATCTTTGCTAAGTTTCTTTTGCCAATGTTGAAAAACTAAGGAACTCATAAATAATAAAATCATGTGGTAGCCTTGGCAGGACGGTGTTCAAACAACTCATCCGCTTTTGCTAAATGTGAATTCAATGTGTCATCAGTCACTAGGGAGAAAAATGCACTGATCCTAGATGGATGTCATGGTTTAGCTTGGCCCAGGTTTTTCTAGTGGCAGGGGGGCCACAAAGATGGCTCCTCGGTGAAGCTTCTCGAAGCCTTCACCATGTCCAGCTCTGAGGTGATGGACAGGCTGCTGGCCAAGCCTGGGCCAATTAGAGATGTTGGTTACGCCTCTGTGAAAAACATATTTAAGAAGAAATCAAAACAATGGGTGCACGCACTTTTCCTTAGCCAGAGGAGGAGGAGTAGGTGAGAGTATGTGAGGGAAAACAACATGGAGAGACCAAGGTCAGTGGAGAAGGAGGGGGAGGGGAGCTCCAGGAGCCAGAGCTCTGCAGCCTCTGCAGGCCGTGGTGAGGCCCATGGTGAAGCAGGGGGTGCCCCTGCAGCCCATGGGGGCCCACGGGAAATGCTGAGATCCACTTGCCCCAAAGCGAGTGGATACCCTGAAAGTGGCCGTGGTCCAGAGGGAGTCCTAGTGGAGAAACAGGCCTTGACTTGCACCCTGAGACTGAACTGAGTGCCCCACATGGAGTGGGTGGGTGCGTGAGAGAGAGAGAGAGAGAGAAGCCCAGCAGAAGTCCGGTAAAGAGAAGAAGCCTTGCTCCCGAGATGGAAACGGCCTGGCTCAGAGGTCTGTACCCCGTGGAAGATGGACCCCACGCCATAGCAGTTTTGGGGAGACTGCTTGCCTGTGTGGGGACCAGCGTCACTGCAGCAGTGTCGGGCGGGCTGCCGACGGTGAGACCCATGGCTACGCAGAGGAAAAGAGCCTCTCCCCGGGCAGGGGAAGAAGATCTGGGTGATGAACTGACCTAACCCTCCCCACCATGCCTTGTTCCCTTGTGCAGGTGCTGGGAAGGAGGGAGGGGGGTGAGCGGAGAAACAGTAGCCTTGAAGGGTTTATTTTACTTCTCATTTACTCCTCTGACTCTGTTAGTAAAAAATTAGCTCACTTTGCAACCTAAGTTAGTCCTGTTTTGCCTATTCTAAGTGTGTCTTCTCCCAGGTTTCCTTATCTCAACTCATGAGCCCTGGGTGTGGGTGTGTTAATTTGGGGGTACCTGGCATTTGGCCAGGCTCAAACCATGACAATGGATGAGTGCTGCAGGAGGGGAGGCTGGACTGCAGGTGTAGAGGACAAGATGTGTGATCTGCTTGAGCTCTAGAGCACCCCATGCTCCCCAAGGCATTTTGGAAGGGATCTCTGTCTGCAGGATTGGGCTACTGGGAGCAAGGAGGAGGCTGTGCTCTTCCTTCACTTTATCCCAGCAGCCACTGCTTTGCTTTGGACCTTGTCTAGTGCCTTGTCCCCTCGCTCTGTCTCCTCAGCATGCACGATCTAGCGGAGAGGGCCGAGTAGCTGAACAATGCAATATTCCCTCACGCAAATCTCCCTGGACTCGATGGGAATTTTGCTAGTGCCAGATTGGATCCCACTAATGGAAAAGACTTACTTGGAGGAAGGACTAGATCAATGCACTATTGTTCCTTATGCTATATTTAAAAGCATGCATTTCATGGAAGTCTAAAAATTAAACGTCTACGCCACATGTATCCGTAGCTCCTATGAATAATCGGAGCCATTCATCTCCTGCGCTGGCGTAAAGCAGCCGTTGTTCCAACGGAGCCGTGGCTTTCCTATCTCATCTTTGGCAATGGTGATGAGAGAATAATTGTGGTGGCAGCAGACAAAGGTACTTATTTTTGCAGAGATGACTGGCCAGGCTGGGAGTAAACTGAGCTTTGCTTATTCCTTCTCCACCTGGGTTCCTAGTCTGACTTGAGTTTTAATTTATTTTGTTAGTTTAAATTTGTAATAAAGATGTGGATTAATTTCACGTGCCTGGTGATCATTAAATCACAGCTGCTCTTTGCCACTTCCCTTTAGCAGATAAATGTGTCTTTGTTATTTTTGTATTTGTTTTCCCCCATTGGTTTTGTATTTATCAGTTTTTCTAATTAAAAAAAACAACAGCAGATGAATGGATGCTATTTCTGGAAGAAAAAAAAGCCCACCGCCCCCAATACAGACAGTCAGTGTCATTTTGCTGACGGGATGCTTTGCTTTTAAGAAAATCTGGCATTTGAGTTTTCCTTGGCTTTTGAGAGGAGCCAAATGCATAATTCACTTGGCCTCTGTGCACTACTTTTGAATTCTGCTGCGGCTCCATTTGCAAGAGAATAGCAGGAAGGATGTACAGTGCCTACTTCTTTCTTGTGCTTGTGACACAGAGAGAAGGGGTGTTCGTTTGATTAACTATAGGCCACTGAAGAGACAGATGAAAAGTGGCAAAATGTAAATCATCTTTGTCCCAGCTACTTTCATTGTTTGCCATTGCTTATGTATACTTGCCCATGACACCAAAAGCAGAGTCTCTTGAAAACTGGTCTTGAGCGAGCCTTCCCTGGTGGACTCTGAGGGCATGCCTTGGATTTTGGAGATGCATCTTGAGAAATCCCCCACAGGCCTGAGTGCAGGATGAATGTGGTGGTTGTTTTTGAGGTGATACCAGTGGCACCACATTAAGCGTTAAATGCTGGGACACCTGCAGTGAGTGCCTGTGCACACAGTTCTGCTGGAGCAGGTTTTTGAAACCTGAGCTGTTGAATGTGATCTTACTGTGGCTTAGTGTTAAAAGCCTTGTTTTTCTTGCCTGAGACTCATTCCCTCGCAGCTCTAAAGCTCTAGCTAGTATAAACAGCTGTCCCTGAATGCTATCTGTTGTATAACTTAAGGCTTGAGGGGTTTTCCCCCCCGCCCCATTCCCAGGCTTACAAAGGACTGTCAAGGTGTATGGCAGAACCACCAGGCTGAAGCAAAAAAAAAAACCATTTTTGCTCTGCCATGTTAGTGGGTTGAGGGAGCATCTCCATCATCCGGACTCTTGGGAAGCTGCTTGTAAAGAGGCAGAAATGGGTGAGATCCACAGACTGAAGAGCCTCAGATTGCCAAGGGAGAAGGTAGAAAAATAGCTTTCTTCACGTCTTGCCAAGGGTGCCAGGAGCGAAGTGGCTCAGATCACTGAGTAGGGAGCTGCATGAAACATGCTAAAAAGAGATGGGGCAGGTGAGAAATGTACACAGTATCTGCTGTACCTCTGGATCTTTGGACTTTGCAGTGAGTTTGTCTTAAAAAAAAACCCAAACCAAATAAGATAAAAAAAAAAAAAACAAAACATTCCCCAAAAAACTGCAGAGTTTTGTTGTTGGTTTTTCCCTCTACCTATATTCATCCTGTAACATATACCAGGGTTAGTATACTTCTGTTTTTCTCTGATATGTTTTCCAAGTTCTTTGCAAGTATTAAATCTGATGAGTTCCCTCTTGGTCCAATGGCAAAGAAAATCAACTTCACTTCTCTCTGTATAGATTTGTCTGTAAATATTTCCTTGCAGTATAGTGATGACAAGAAATGCAGTATCATGGTAATCAAGTCTCTGGGAAATATAGAACACTGCAGAATTCATAAGATGAGTGGTATGGATATATTGGTAGAGATTTCAAAGTCCCCAGAACCTCACTGATATGTGCTGAGGCAGTATCTTTAGCAAGACCTGTATTTCCGAAAGAAGCCTTTAACTAGAAAGGCAGAAATTGCATGTATTTTAAACACTTGAAATGGGTAAAGGGACAGTTTCTGCCCAGATGTCTTGCTGATCTCTTCTGTGCGCAGTAGCTGTGCAAGAGACCAGCAGTGCAAAACGTTGCCTTGGCACAAAGGTAAATTGAGCCTCAGCTAATTCACAACCTGCCTGATTCGACTGCTCTGCTCACACTGTGACACCATGTGCAGTGTGAGGACTATCTGGTCTGAGTCTGCCTAAGCACAGACCCCAGACAAGTGGAGAACTTGGGATTTGCGCTGCTGAAAGCACCCAGCCATCAGCTGCTGAGGGTGCAGCTGGTGTGACTTGAGTTCTGGCACTGCCTTCCTGTTGGACTGGGACACAAGTAGGGGCCACTGCACAATTCAAAGCTCCCAGCAAGTGCTGGTGGGGAGGTGCTGGCAGGGCCAGAGTCCCTGGCACCTCTGCAAGCCCACAGGGCTAAATGTGCCCCTCGCTACGTCAGGTGGTTCTGTTCTGTGCCTGCATCGGCACCAGAGATACAGCCCCCGCCCCAAACACATCACCAGTGTGTGCCAGCACAGACTTACCTGGAAGCCAGATTAGGAAACTGATCCAAGTGAAACCAGCTTAGCAAATATAGCCCAAACACTCTGCTTTTGCTGAGGTGAGCTTCCCAATTCCGGTCTGCTGAGTGGCATCCTGGCTGTTTGTGCTGGTCTCAACATGGGGTGAGCCGCTGGACAGGGTCAGATTGTGCATTCAGGATCACTGTGGCCTTACACTGCCCTCAAGATACTCCTGAAACTAGACTTTAGATTTGCTAAAATGTGGTT
Source organism: Dasyornis broadbenti (assembly GCA_013397935.1). Classification (NCBI taxonomy): domain Eukaryota; kingdom Metazoa; phylum Chordata; class Aves; order Passeriformes; family Dasyornithidae; genus Dasyornis; species Dasyornis broadbenti. The sequence goes on from VZRN01003941.1 coordinate 713,875, forward strand.
TCCTGTTTTTTAGTGAAGTGTTCACTTTTTTGGTATTCAGGGAAGAATACTTTTCTCAGGGAAGAGCACTAGTGGCCCTAGGCTAGCCAGCAGTGTTTGACACAGCATTAAGCCTACAGATTAATTAAACACCAATAAAGGATAACATTGCCCAAAATCAATTAAAAAGTTACAGGCTAAACCATGTGAAATTGCATTAAAAGAAATTGTTCTTTTTTTTTTTAATGTGGATCATTTATTTTTGGTGGGCACTGTGGTGTGGAGCACTGCCTCTGAGACACAGTCATTCTGCTGTCTAGAGGATCTTGACGAACATATATATTTTTATATATGCATCTATATACAAAGCCCTGGTATATTAACAGTGGATTGCTTCCAGTTATCACCCAGCCCTTGCCCTCTTCTTTCACACTTTCTTTTCTTGGCAGGAGGAAGCCAAACCCAAAAGACAGCAGCAACAACAAAAAACCTGGGCAGTGAACCTAGAATGTGTTAGATCAATGCAGACACCATGAAAAATAACCAGGACATGCCTTTGTGGCTTTTGATGTAGCTATGGCTGTGGCTGAAACTAACAGATGCAAAAGCGAACTGCCAGATATCCAGCGTGTGTGCCAATGCTGACAAACCTGCCAGATGCCTGGCAGCTGGTCTTGCCCCAACTCCAGTGGCTCTCTTGTATATAGATTGCCTTTTGAACAACAACAAAATGTTTATCTGAGGTATCTGATTAAACCATCTTCCCATAAATACAGTAAATATTTTTTTTAAAGTCAGTAATCTAGTGAGTTCATGCTAGAAGGAGGAAGGGTGCTGAAGCCTTGATAATCTTTATCCAGTATATGTCAAGCTTTTTGGGGTGTAGTTCAGATGCAGAAATTGGATGGTCTGCAATTCAGACTGTAAATGGTCATTCTCTCCCCTACAGCAAGAGTTGCTATATGTAAGCCAACTGGGCAGGTTGGAGAGAAAAAGCTATTTGGGCTTTTATAAACAAAGCTTTTGCTGTTCCAGGCTATGATGCTGAAAGGAAATCAATGTTTTTCCACTAAATGTGGTTTTATCTGGCCAGAATAAACAGTTGTGACAGGATATTGGTGCTAAATTTATTAATAGTCTTCTCTAGCTTTGACGTTCTGGGAAAAATTACCTGAGATAATTTGAAGTTAGCCAGAAAAAGTTAATTTTTTTTCCCTTTACTTCCTGTTTAGGCTTTAGTTAGATATATGGCAGTTCAAACAGCTGACCTGGAACATACCTTTCAATAATAATAATAATACTTTTTTTAAAAAAAAGTGGAAATACAGTTGAAGCTAGGATAAAAATATTCTGTGGAGAGAAGTATGTAGCCTGATCCTCATCCTTCAAAGAACAGAATCTCCAGACCATCCATTAACTTGATACTGATATTTTTATCAACTTCATGCTGCAGCTTGTGCTTTTAATTTTCAGGAATTATTATTTTTTTCGGTCCAGATTGCAGGGTAGGTCACTTGACTTGCAGCTCTTAGTGTGTGAGCTTCACTTCCAGGTTCTTTAAATTCAGATTTAATTTTGAACCACAATTGAATTAGTGAGGTTCTGATCTTCAAATGATTCTCCAAGATGGAGCATGAAGGATGGAATCATCACAGTTTCCATCTGCAAATGTTTTGTTGGGCATTTGGCTCCTGGGGGGATGAGTGGTTTTTGCTGTGTGTTCTGCCCCAAACCCTCCAGAACCTGGCTCCTCCTTCTGTGGATTTATTATCAGCACACTCACAACGTGAGATCAGGCAGCTTTATTTGCAGCTTGAAGTATTTTATCACCTTATATGTTTCTTACAATTTTTTCCCAATGCAGACACCAATGCTACAGCTGAATTCTTCCAGCCAAGCATCCGAGAGTAGCCTGATTTATCTCTAAATGTACAGGGGGAATCATTATAAAGGTCATAAATCTACAAACCTGTGTAGGTTTAGTGCAGCTCATGAGCAGGTGCATCAGTTTTGTCCCAGCAGCGATGATATATGGTAATTTACAGAGAGAAATCAGCAAATGAATAAATCTTTCTGCTTGCAGCTTTGTGAGAGTTCTGTTCTGCTTAATCTGCTGCAAACCTTTCTTTTTTCCGCACTTGTTTTCAACCTTGCACTTGGCCCAACTAAATGATACTGCTCCTAGTGTTTTTGTAGCACCTCTGCTTACTTTAGGAGGTATGGTGAGGGACGCTTTGAAAAATCAGTTATTATTTATTATTATATGACTCTCTTTTAGGTAAGGGTGACTGTAGTACTCTAGTTGCTCTGTGTTTGAAATATTCTATCAAACCCACCATTTGCTCTTTAACCCAAGTTACCAAACACGCTGAAAATGAAAGAGCTCATTCAGGGCTGGGGTCCTGCCAAGCTGTGGCTGTGTGTGTTTCCCAGGACTTTATTTACAAATGAGTTCCACCTTCCCAGATTTGTAAGAGTTTCAAGAATATGAAATTTTCAGAAAGGATAAAAAGAATCACTTTCTCTTGCCCTATAAAGAGCAGTTTAGCAAAATATCGATGAAGTGTTTTACATGTTGAATGACAGCTGGAAAGGAGCTTATTTACCCCTAAAGTGCAGTATGTTGCAGAACTGGAAAATCCGTAACTCTGCTGCCCTAAAGTCAAAGGCCTTTGCAAATCTGCTGACTTACTTGAGAAAAGGTACAAGGCAGGGGCTGGTCTTGAGTAGTCTAGTTCCTCATGCCTACCCTGATTTATACAATAATTATTTTGGCATAAAAGACTTTTGAAAACTTTCTCTTTTGAACGGCTAATCCTGTTCCTTTTTCAAATACCTCCAAGTGAAGCACAGGGGAAGAAGGTGAGGAAGACTGAAGCTGCTATTTCAGTGATATGGAATTATCTGTTCTTTGCTCTCCTGTGCAGATGGGTGTACAGAGGTAATGAGCCTGTACCTTGATATGTGGTTTACTGGTAGATGATGAGGCAAGGCTGAGGAGATTACTAGGCCAATTACTGCTGGCATATGGCACTAATGGATGGACTCTGGATTTCCTCTCATCTGATATTTCCAGTCTTGGATTTGCTTAGGTTTATAGCTGTTTTAATGTGCTGCTTTCTATTGCAGAAGTCCAGGCAGGAGCCTGGAGGTAGGAGTTACCCACAAATGTCGAGATGAAACCTCTCCAGGTGTCCCCACAGTCCCCTGTCTTTCCTCCTGCCTTCTCTCTTTTGCCATCCTGCTGTCAGGTCAGGCTGAGCAGCGAGCACTGATTCTGCCGTGTCTTCCAGCAGGAGCAGAAGTCATGTAGCAATCAGCTGTGGAAACTTCTATCCTGAAAATTGCCTCTGTGCTGATGCAGCATGGGGAATGGCAATCAAGGATCTCGGTATCGATCCACCTCCTGGTACTGGCAATGGCCTTTGCAATTGCTTTCTCACAAAGGCAGTGAGGGCTGGACATCTCTTCAGGCAATTGTGGAAGAAGGACAGTGAAAGGCAAAAAGCACTTAGCAGCACAAGCTGCCTCTGTCCTTGTGGCAGATCAAGGACTGTTTTTCAAGACTGACTTCATAAGAGTGTTCTTCTGAATTGTGCAAAATAAGTGACAAATTGGATGTTCTAGTCTGCATATTGAAATCTGGGGTGAGGTTGTGAAGGTTTAAGCAAACAGCCAGGATGTGAAGAGTGAGATATCTCTGCTCTTCCTTTGCTTGGGAGAACAAGTGTGGGAAGTGGTAGTCCTCACCTAGACATGCCACGCCAGCCCTCTGCATCAAATTAGGTACAAACATTTGTGTATCTGAAACAAGTGGACAAACTGCTGCCTAAAAAATGAAACGCTCCTCTCCATCAGCTGCTTGAAGCTCCCATTTACATGGACTTCACCCCAGAGGAAGGTTTCCAGGATAAAGTGACTTACAGATGAGGTTCTTTGGGAAGACCTTGATCCACAGTGGGAAGCACCTTGCAGAAGGAACGGCGTGAGTGATAGATACATCTATTATGCCTGTGGTGACATCCTGCTAGTGGCCATAGGGACACATGGTGTCTAAAGCACAGGTCCTATAAAGAGCAGCTGAGGGAGCTGGGGTTGTTTAGCCTGGAGACAAGGAGGCTCAGGGGAGACGTTATTGCTCTCTACAACTACTTGGAAGGAGGGTGTGGTGAGGTGGGAGTTGGTCTCTTCTCCCAAGTAACAAGCGATAGCATGAGAGGAAATGACCTCAAGTTGAACCAGGGAAGGTTTAGATGTGACATTCTGGAAAAATTCTTCAGGTTGTCAAGGATTGAAATAGGCTGCCCAGGGAAGTGGTTGAGTCAACATCTCTAGAGGTATTTAAAATATGTTTTGATGTGGTGCCTAGGGACACGGTTTAGTGGTGGACTTGGCAGTGCTGCGTTAACTCTTGGACTCTATGGTCTTAAAAGTCTTTTCCAACCTAAACAATTCTGTGATTCCATGATTCTCTATATGGCAGTGATGCCTGGGCAAGTGAATGCTGGTGGAACCAGCCCAAAGGCTGTTGCACAATTTTATTCTACAAGTGTTGGCTCATTGCTGTCAACCTTGACAGAGACCTCCAACGGGCTTGGACGCTGTGGATATTGTAGCACATCGGTCTGCAAGGGAACAGAAGGCTCCTTTGATCTGTGGGGCACTGAGGGGAGAGGGGGGCCTGGGCATGGATTGATGTGGGGAGCACAGAGAGCCCGGTATGGTGACCCTGTCTCCCCAGGGAAACACGGCTCTTGCCCAAGCTGTCTGTCTTCACAGACACAATGCAGTAGCTCGTACTCCAACAGGGACACGTCCCCTGGAGGAAGCTATTTAACAGCAAATTGGCCTAGTAATTTTTAGAGATGACCTTGTGTTAATTACAAGTTGCTATATTAGTAAATGCCTTCTGAAGGCCAGCTGTTGTGTTGGCATTAACTCTCAGACTCAACTGCTTGTTTACTAAGTCCCAGGGCAATTAAAACCATTTTTTCCCCCTTTTATTGTTTTTTTATTCAGCTTGGCACAGCCAGGTGATGAACACTTTTTCCCCTCTCCCTTTTCACTCTGTCTTCCTGCCTGGCTGCTGGAAAGGTCTGTGTCTGATAGACTTCTCCTTGCTCAGTCCCAGGTGTTTGCTTGCCGTACTGTGGGATGTTGGCACCCTCATTCTGGACCAGTGCTCCAAGAGGCACTGTACAGAGAGGAAAAAGGCAGTCTAGGGGCTTTGTTTTAGTGAGGTCACCCTGACGCTTTCTGGAAATGGAAAATATTGTTTTGCAATGGCCGTAGTCTTGTTGGGAATAGGTCATAGCAGGAACTGATCTCCCATGACACAGTGTGGGACTGGAGGGGAAGGGAAGACTTAGGCTTGGAGTGGGAAGACTGTTGGCTACAGCACTACCTGAGATGTGTCCAGGATCACGAAGCAGCCCAGAAAAGCATCAAAAGGCCATTTGGGATAGACTGTCCCTGCAGCAGCTGGTGGCTCCTGTCCCTCCCGGGGACAGTGTGTCCTCTTTGCTCTGCCAGTGGTGCAAAATGGAGCTGTTCCTTGCCTCTGCCCTAGGGGAAGTGGGTCTTAGTGCAGGTGGCAGCACTATGCCACTAACAGATGACACAGTTTTGGAACTGAGTAAACTTTTGGTACCAAGTTCTCATCAAGATTGCAGTGCCTATTGGACAGCAAAGAGGGGATGGACAGTGAGTGGGGCAGGGACCGTGAGTGGAGCTGGGATGCTGCTGCTCCCCATTGGTGTTGCAGTGCCTGGCTCTGCTTTGAGGTCTTCTGGCATCTCTGGATGCAGGTACTGCTGGGAAAGGCAGACTCCTGACTAGGGAAGGTCCTATACCTGTGTCACCTATGTCACAAGTGCTCGGGCCAGTGCACGTGTGTAGCTCTTGAAAGCAGTAATTCACATGGTGCTTTGCAGGGAAGGGGTGCAGGATACTGCCAAAGGCTTTGTAGAGCAGCTCCCCTGGGCAGGAGAAAACTTACTGAGGTCTTCTCCAACTTCAGTTATCAGTAAGAAATGTTTAGAAAATTGAACCAGTGGGAAGGTCTACATTCCCTAAAAATCAAACATGGTTTGTTCACATGTGCATTTCATACAGTAGTAAAGATTGTATCAGCCAGCATTGCAAAAGGGTACATTTATACAGCTTTCCACCAATGTCAGTCTCAAGGTATGCAGCAAAGTGGAAGATAGGGCTTCCTATGCCTATTTCACAGACAGGGCATTTGCATTGTATGTGCCTAAAACTCGTCCCTTTGTTCCTTATCTATCAATCTCATCTATTGGAAAGCAATTTGTACTAAAGGCTTTGAATGTGTTGGTAGAATAGATTTTTATCTGGGTACTGATTAATTTTTTTTTTAATTTTTCCCCAAGGGTTTCTTACCAGTCTCCTCCTGAAGGCTATAAGGGAATCTTGTACATCCGTCCTATCGCAAGTGTCCCACCACCAGTGGAAGCTGCAAAGCAAACATACATTTGTGCAATATTTCTGCCCCACGTATTCTGAGTGTGTGTACAGAGCTGCATGCTGCAGCTTCCCCTTGCCCCAGGCCCAGCTCTCTGCTGCAGGGCTGCCTGCTGGGCTGCACATGCAGGCACCGTGAAGGGTGGTGGTGGTGGCAAGTCCTGCTTTCATGTTCCCATCATGGCAGATGCTCCCGTGCACGTGTGGTGTGGCTGGAAATCTCTGAGCATATGACCTTGTCTTTTTCCTCTCCATGATCAGGCTGCTGTTTTCAGACAAATAATGAAGTGGGGGTGTTTTTAAAGCTTACTTGAGCAGGGAAGCCTAGGTATTGTGGCATGGCTTGTGTACACAACAGTGCATTTGCATTTCAGCTGTGCCAGTCTGCAGCAGTGCCGTGGGTATGATATGGAAGTGGCAAGTTGCTTACTAGGCCAAACCCCATTCCTGTCTTGACTGTGAATAATACTGGTTATACAAGTGCAAAGTCCTCTTTGCAGAAGGTGCTTTCCTTCCTGTTGGGAGCATTATCTTCAACCAGGGGCTGGGCTTGGGTTTCTTCTTTTCTTTTCCCCCTCTAGAGTACAGCAGCAGTTTTCATAAGTTGCATTTGCCTCTGTACTACTACGTGTCCAATCAAAGACATGCTTCTGTAAGGTTTGTGACTTAGTTAACTGTAGCTGATTCACCAAAGTGTTTAAAATCCATAAGCCCATCAGCATTTGGGAAGTCCTGCCATGAGTGAGACTTGAAGGCAGATGCTCCCAGCCCACATTCCTGCTACATTTATCCATGAATGTTCATCCATTCCTATTGGATGTCACACTCATGCTGATGGATGAGTGGAGTAGTGTTATCTGGGGATGGTTACTGGTTTCTGTCAAGGAAGAGGATTTTGTGGGCTTGATGAAAGGATGATGTGTGTATATGGAATTGGTGATAAACATATTGCTGTATAGATTTAGGAGTTGTTTACTTCTGTGAGTCAGAAATGGTCAGAGTAAACCAAATGGGGACAGTGAGATGGGGGAGTGCGACAGTGTCTCAAGAACTGTGGCAAGTTAGGGTTACTACTCCCCTATTTTGTATATTAATTATGTTGAAGGGTGGAGCTTTGTACTGGAGCAAAAATCTGTGGCTCTTAGAAAGGGCAATGGAGTAAGATCGGAGGAGAGGGTGTTTCAGCAGTATGAGATTTTGCAGGCAGCATTGCAAGGGAGAGGGAGGGATCCCCAGACTCTAAAATATGCACCTTCACTGCCCTTTATGTCAGTCTGTTTGTGCACAGTTATTATTAACTTTAAATCAGGTGTAAAGGAGTAGATACAAATACTTTTTAGGTATGCTTGTGTTGGCTGGAGAGGTTATAGCTCCTGGCCAGTGTCTACAGTGCTTTGGGGGGCAAGTGGGTTTATTTTAAAAAAGTAAAAAAAAAAAATTAATACTAGAATACCCAAAGAGAAGAAACTGCATCTTAAGTTAATAATGTAGAAATTACTCTCTGTAACTTAAATTAGAAAATTTTGATTATATATATGCATAGATGTGTTAATATAAAAATATAAATAATATCAAAATATAATTTAAATTAAAATCTCACCCCTACTCTGGTCTTAGAGGTGGATAACTTGCTCAAAATTAATGCGGTCCCCTGACTTTCCAGGAACTCTACTGGAAACTTAGCATCTTTGGCTTCCCTACCATTTTCTGCCTACCAGCTCTATAGTGAGCAGTCCTGATATCAAAGGTAAGCTTTGGGCTCAGCCCAGGCACTGCAGAGGGACTAAGTGCTGACTTTAGTATCTGATTTTTCCTTGATATGTTTCCAAATTAGGCAAAATTACAGCCTTATGCATTAAAAAAAAAAAAAAAAAAATTAATCCTGAGAGCATTTTTAAAGGGCTTGTTTTTCATTTCAATATTTTCCTATGATAAATATTATCTAATCAGTGGGATGGTGCTGAGAAGAAAGAAATAAAAAAGCCTGGCAGTTATACTAAGGAGACTGTGTCTATAACCTTTCTATATATGGAATATATATGCACATGAAGTGGCACATTTCCTTTCTTAGGGATTAGGATGGCTACATTTTGTCATTACTTCTGGTTGCCATTGCTTTCATAGCAAAATAATCTCCTTGTCACTAGAAGCCATTACAAAAGTTTATGCTTTTGCTCAGAGCAGCAAAAATAATTCATGCCACCACTGTGGTGTATCACCTTTTTAAAGTGCATGTCTGCAGGCCCAGAGCAAGGTTTTTCTTGTGCCCCAGGCAGGTACAAAATTGCTGCCTAGATGGGAAAGGGCACCACCAGTACTGCTGCTGGCAGTCTGAACCGCTCCTCTGCCCTGGCTGGCTGCCCACTAGGAGGGGTGTCACAAAGATAGCATGTGGCCAAATTTTAGCTGCTCCCAGCAGTTTGAATAAAGATGCTAATCTGTGACCTGTGATGCTGGAAGGGGAACATGCTCTCCCTTCTTCCCTCTCTGCAGCCAAGCAGCTGTGTTGGGTGACAGGGTGGTGTAGGCAGCTGGAGGCAGTGAATCCTACCAGGGTGGGTACAGTTGACTCTGAGTTGGAGTGGTGGAAGCAAGGTCTTGTTCTTTGCTTCATTTCCATCTCAAGCAGAGGGTGAAGTGAATAGATGGGTGTTGTACACCCTCTAAATTGGGTGACTGACCTGCCTGCTCTTTCCCTCTCCTGAGGGAATCCCTGCAGCAGTGCTTTTGCTGCTTTAGGTCTGTGCTACCTATTTGCTAGCCCTGGCCATGCCAATGCATAACTGGACAGAGCTTTACCTCAGTAAGGCTACTGTGCATCCCTGCCTCATGTCTGCCGCTGGATTAGATGTGGCTGTGACAAGGGGCCATCATAGCCTGCTTGAAAGACACTAACGTGGGGAAAGCCAAGAGAAAGATGAATTGTACTGCTTGGGCAGATCCAATGCGTGGACTGCAGTGCTGTGGCAGTATTTAGGAAGCCTAGGGTATTGTCAAAGCCCCTTACCTGGACATCAGTTGTTACTGTGGGTGTTCAGCGGTTTTGCAAAGTGCATTGTAGAGTCGATTTTATTTGCCCAGGAAATCAGGATATCCTTTTAATGACTGTACAGGAGAGTTTAGTTTGGTTTCTGTGAAATTAGTGTGTTCTGTTTTCTTTAGTTGATTGAACTACCAGAGAAGAAGCAAAAGCAGGTTTATTTTCTTGATTTCAGGGTTTGTAGATATCTAGTACAACTTGAAGAAAAAGGTTATAGGGATTATGATGGGCTGAGGAAAGATACTATTAATTTTCTGTTAATCACATTTTCAGCACTAAGCCATCAGAGTTAAAGTTTTCTCTTGAAAACAGAAATATCAACCAAAGGCAGATACCTGGTATGGAGCACTTTTGCCTAAACAATAAGACTTTAGCAAAGTTGTTAATTGATAGAATTTACGATGCCAAGCATTGAATGACCTTAATTATAGGCCACAGTCTGTAAAGTGTGTGAATTGTTTGTGTGACTAGGTGACATGTAGACTGCCTTCATTCCCTTTTTATTTACCTCCCTTTATATTTTAATACTATTCTGTTTTTCCAAAAGGGTTCACCCCTTAGGCCAGCTGAAGCCAGAATGATTCCAGCTGGGACTCTGCAAAGGTGAAGTAACAAAACACTGATGGTTTAACAGCATTAATAGGTTGTCCACACTCAGTAGGTGGACCCTTGCTCTGGTGTAATCCATGTTCCACCACAGCAGCACACTGGGAGCTGTGCTGCTCCCTGGAAGACTTGTCCTACCTAGTATTCCCACAACATGCACTGCTGCGAGTCTCAAGGCTCTTCTGCACTGGTGAGTGAGCCCAGGTCAGAAGCTGCTGTATTTTAAATGTACTCTTGGCCATCACCCATGCCATGGGTAATCCTCTCCTTGCACACTGCCCTTGTAGCCTCTCAGCCACTGTAGGGCTCCTGGTGACATCATGGAAAATGTTTGCTTATATATAATGCTGTGTAACTTTGCACCATCATTAGGAGAGCCCTCTTTATTTTTTAGTCAGGAATGATTCATTCCATGTGCATAGAAATTTAATTTTGCTTGGCAAAAAACATTGTAGAAAGCAGTAAGATCCGACTTGTAAGTGTATTGCAATCTTACGTGATGTAAATGGTTTAAGGGAATTGTAAAACACAGGGAAACAACTTCTGCTGAGTGCTGTTTTGTGATTCACAAGTGTTTGGTGTGGCCCTATGACAAGGGCTAGGGTTGACTTCTGACTGTAGTAGTTGGTATTGCTAATTTCATCCATTTGGAAATCATGGAGCTGTGTTAAAAAACGTGGCAGTTTGACAGGGGGTTGTCATTGGCCTGTTTGCACCTTCAGAATTTCCTGGGATTTATTTGGAAGTCTTAAATAGATTAATATATTAATGTTGCCTATATCTTAAATGAAAACTGAGAGTTTTTACAAAAATGCAGAAGCTGGAGCTTGAATAGACAAGTCTTACCTTCAGTTTCAGGCCCTTTAAAAAAAAAGGAGGCTGCTCAATGAATTAGGCTGGATACTGGTGTATCTGGCTTTGGAGAAAGCCACTGAAAATCAGAAAATCTGCCCGGTAACATTTATGCAAGCAGATTTTAACAAAAGGCAGTTGCAGTTAATATCCTTTGAAAATGTAAGTTTATTTACTGACTTGAAAATGCTTTTTAGGTTATTTAACCATTTAAGCCAAACTTTCTGCCGAACTTATTAAAGAGTACTGTTTAAACCCCCTTTTTGCTGCATATTTAAAATCTGTCAAATACTTACAGAATAGGGTATTGTTTCAAAGCTGGAATTGTTTCACATTTAGACAAAGTGACTTCAAATTGTAACCATGAGTGACTGAACTATGCTTAAAATTGTGTGGGTTTTTTTAGCCTTTTATTTTGTAATTTTTTTTTTTTTAATGTAGCACAGACTTCCATCTTTGTCACATAACACAGAAACCAGGGACTGAACACCTGGTACATCAAATGTTTTACTCTTCCCATCTCCAAGCTGGAGTTCATGGGTATTACTACGAGAAAAACTTGCAGGGATTCTGTGCAAGCTTTCCTATTGGAGTGACTTAATTTTTAGTTATATTAATCAGGTATTGTAAAAATAATGAATTTTGATTTCTCTTAAGAGATGTATAGAAATTTAGTTCCATTCTTAAATTTACACAGCTCCAAGCAGTGTTAAGAAATTGTAGAAGCCTATAAATGGTGGTGAATGTCATTGCAGGAAAAGCAAACGACACTTAAAGCTTTATTTCCAGCCACCCATTCTTAGGACCCTAGTTCATGTTTACAAGTGGTTTTAGCTGGAAATGCCAAAACTGTTATCTGTCCCAATGGGCAGTGAGGCTGTCCCTGAGACTGTTGTGTTTGTGGTACACTGACTGGATGAGATGTGCCTCCCATCCTCCACAGTTTATGTCTGTGCATTTTAACCTCTACTGCATTTTGGCAGTAGTTTGTGAGGTCAGTTTTCCATTTCTTAAAACTGCTCGGGGGAAAATGGAGAACAGGATTGGAAGTAAAATATTCTGGGTCCCTAAAACAGAGTGAATAAGGACGTGATTTGTAAACTGTTACCTTTTCTTGTGATCAGCATGGAAGAAAACTAGTTTAGAGTAAGACTCTATGGAATACCATTTTATTCATCCTCATTTAAGAATTGTGCTCTTGAAGAGAGCACTCCAAACCTCAATCCCCACCACTGCTTAATGTCTCTTGCAGATAAAATGTAGTCATGGTATTTTTGTCAAGATTTTTTTAAATCTTATTTCCCACAGTCAAGGTAACAACAGGGGAAACTGAGCAGATGTTGTCAAGGAAAGTTGCATCAAAACAATTTCCAGAGTTTGGTTTTAATGAGGATCTCATTGATACTGACAAAAGTAAAATTGGAGCATTAGCATAGTCCGTTGAAGAGTTCAGAAAATCATTGAAACTAAATGGCGTGACAAACTATAAGTGACAATTAGGCTTTGCATCAAAAGTGCTTGCTGTTTGGTGGGTCAAATGACTGCCACGCTTCCTAATGCCATGTAAAATGTAACAGTGGTATATCTGTAACGCAGAGACCTTTGGCCAATTCACTGTTGACATCTGAATCGTTTTTTCCTCCTGCTTCTCAGGCTGAATTTAGAATGTGGGACCCACTATATACAAAAGTCTTTATTTTAGAGATAATTGCCCTCTTGACGCTCATCAATAGTTTAGTGTCCAGTGGTGAACGCCTCAAGTGAACGGGCCTTTTTTTTGGCAAGTCTTAAAAAAAAAAAGAAAGACACAAATAAAAAAACCTCCTTGTATCTTGGAATTTTATCTTTCGTTATTTGTTTTAAAACTCACTGAGATTGTGTTCAGTTGTAATTAATGGGTCTTCTTGACTTGTATCTGTAAATATGATCACATTTCAGAACATACACAGCTGAAAAGCCATGTGTGATCTGGCATTTTATGTGTTATGTTTTAAGTAAGTTTTGCAGGTTTTTTTCAACCACTTTTGAAAAAAAAAACCCCTATGCGTAGGTCTCTTGTTGTGATGTACTTGGGTAATAATGAAAGAAGCAGCAGTAGAGTTTTGTGAAAGAGATTGGCATCCTGGAGCTAGACAAAATTAAAACCAAATGAGACTTTCCTGCACCACCATTTTTTCAGATATGAAATTTGTCTCTAGGACAGCTTCACTCATGGGTCTAATGTAGTTGAGTATTTTTACTGCCACTGGTGTAGATGGACAGTTTGCAAGCAGCTGTAGCTGAAGACAGCACCTGCACGAAGCTTTCATCATCACAAACGTTGTCTTGTCTTGAGGCACCTTTCGCCAAGGTCACTTTAGTGTGAGCTCTCCATTAGTTTTGGAGAGTGCAGAGCATTAATGAGCTTGGAGGTTGAGGGGTGGCTTCCCCGTGCCTTGCTCCTCATGGCTGTTCTTTTAATTAGACATTAGTGCTACCCATTCACTGAGGAAAAATGATAATCATAGGCCACAGCTCTTGCTGTGTGTTTACAACACCTAATTTGTGGCCTGGAAAATAAAAACCAAAAAAATCAAAGCACAGGTGCAGAGATGGAGGGCCATTCCTGGAAGAAGGTCAGGTAAGCCCTGGTCCCCTATCTTCCCTAGTGATACATGTAGACAGCTCAGCAGGTTCACCATGGCCCTCCAGAAGAGAGCATCCCCTGGGAAAAGTCCACCCTAGCAGCCCTCTGCAGCAGCCAGCTGCTTCCTGTCCTTCTGCCCTGCATGTCGTGCAGTCCTGGTGTTGGAAATGCAAGTGTGGAATGCTCCATGGACCACTGTGACTCAGCCTGTGGCAAGTAGGGGCCAGAAATGCTGCTGTTAGTGGGTATGACTTCATTTGTGTGTCAGAGTTGGGCTTGAACTCCTGACATAGAAGGCCCCTGGGAACCTACAAGAGCAGTGATAGTTTGTGCTGTGCTTGCAAACTGGAGTCAGGGGAGTCCCAGGGCTGCCCAGTTTACTGCCTTTTCTTGCTATCTGATGCTTTTCTAATGATGGAAGCCTGGAAAAATTCACCTTTTTATTAAAAATACTGACTTTGGAGAAGAAGTTAAAAATGTAAGCCCTAAACCTCTGCAAGACAAGCAGGAGAAAATCACAGGTGTGGTGTTTGGTTGGTTTTAAATTTTTTTTGTCTGTTTCTTTTTGTTTGTTGTTTGTTTTGTTGTTTGTTTGTTGGGTTTTTTGTTTTGATTTTTTTTTTTTTTGGGGTGGGGGTTTGGTTTATTTTTTCTAAGGTCTCAAGAATATTTTGGAGCCCTTCTCAAAATAGCAGGCTAATGACTTTGAATAGTAAGCCTGGGCCCTTCTGAAAATACTTGTCTCTGAAGTCAGGTTTCAACTGCCATGGTGACTTGTTTCACAGTATCAGATGGTGCAGAGCTATTGATAAGCACGGAAAATAATCTAGATGTCTTTCATCTGGTGTCTTTGCTCCTCTTGTATGTGCTCACATGAAATCGAGGCCTTGAGGGAGGTGGGTATCACCTGGGCTTTGCTGGAATTTGAAATTCTTCGTTGCTTTTTGGCTCTGATTTTTGAACAACTTGACTGTTCTGTAACAGTCTGAGGGGAGTTTGCTGAGTTATGTTTAAAGCAGAAACTAGGGGTGGCATTTTGGTTTCAGGATGAATGTTCTACCCTGCCTATCCTTGCTCTGCAGGCAGTCAAAGCTGAAATGTTTGGCCTAAATAATTTATTTTATAAAGGCTTTTTCATTGATAATCTAATGGAATTATTGTTTGCGTGGGGTAGGAACATTCTCTGTTGTGCTTGATGCTATGCCCTTTCTGCGGTATTCTCTGTGCTGAAGTGAAAGGGTTTGTGTTCTTCTGCTAAAGAACAAAACACAGCAAGGTGGCTCATGCAGGACTGTCCTCCCTGCCAAAACACAAGAGTTCTGTACAAATATGCCACCCTTTTTCCTTCCATCAGTAGCCAAAGTCAGCTGTGCCAAAGAAAGGCCCTTTTTTAAAAATTTTTTTTCAATGCAACCCACACACCCACACCATGGAAGTTGCAGTCATATTTTCCAGTAACCACAGAGCTGTGAGTGATGGCACGTGTGTTTTAAATAAAACTGGGAGGAGAACTGATGTAACGCTCTCTGGGTTATGGGTTTTTTTGTTTTGTTTTTTTTTTTCCTTTTTCTGCTCCCCCACTTTCTCTTCTGTCCATCTTTTGGCTGCTTTTGGGTTATTTTTGTTTTTTTTAAGATTTATTTTTTTGCTTGCTGCAAACCACAGTGAGGGAACTGTTGAAGAGGGCAGCTGTGACACCTGGAGCTCAAGTATGGATGGATTTCTTTAAAGTCTTTAAAATTACAGGGTGGTGCAATGTACCAGCTTATATAATCTTAAGATTTTTTTTTTCCTTTCTTCTCTAGAAATGAATTACTTGTGATACTCTGATAGAGCACATGAGAAATAAATGTGTCTTTTTTCCTAGTAGCATACTGAACTGCAACTGTCCATTTCTTCAGTGAGATCACAAAATAGTTTTGGAAAAAACATGTATTTCAGTCTTAGTTTAATAAACTGCAGAGAGACGTGTTCTAAAATGACAAGTGAAACCTGTTATTCCTCTGCTATATTTCCTACTGCTGCTTTCAATGGTTAAATTAGTTTAACTTCTGCTTATAATGGTCTGTTTGGGAATATTTAGATTGTGTTTCTATACATTTTCATTGAGAATCCCTTGGAAGGGCTCAAAAGTGGTTTTCTTTTTGTGTGTGTGTGTGTGTGTTTTTAAGAGCATAATTCTGAGTAAATTTCTGTATTTAATGTTGAATTCAGCTTTGAAAAATAGATTCAGCCACACAGCTTTCTGTGTGGGTACATGCCTCACTTGCAGACCTGCTCCTGCTGTACCAGTGCGGCATCTCTGCTCTCCAGCCCTGCTCAGGAGGGATGGGTCCCAGTCCCCTTGGAGAAGACTGAATAATTGCTATTCCTTCAACAGGAATTCTGAGATGTATTCTGCAGTTGTGTGACAGGACACCGGGTCAACTGGTCTCTTTGCATCCTTAGCCAGTGGGAGGTGACTCCAGTTAACCTGCAGGAACTGAAGGGTTAAACCCCTGCCGTTTGCATGTCAAGGTTAAGCCTGAGCCCTGAAGGTGAGGACAGCTGAAGTTGCCTTGTGCTTGCTGTGGGCAAAGAGCACTCAGGCAGACTCTGCCTCAATGGATGATCTGGCAGTGTAATTCATTAGCTGGAAGCACCTGGTTTGTGTCTGTGCCCCTGGCCACTCCTGACAATGGCACTTAAAGTCGCAGTCCCATTTTCAAAATAACCTGGGGGTAGGGAGCTAACTCTGTTGGAGCTGATCTAACTGGGGGCTGGCATGGCTCTTCCCCAGTTGCTCCTTCCCACTTTGCTCTTGCCCCAGGACCATGTGTAGAGCTGATGTAGCTCTCTAAGCCAGCAGAAAGCTGGCTGATTTTTTTTTATTATTATTATTTTTTAAATTTTGATAATTAATTTTCTGATAGCAAGAGTGCTTGGCACAGCTCTGTGTACGGTCAGGAGCGTGCCAGGGAGTGGGAGCACCACAGGGGTGTAAGTCAGTTTGAGATATGGTTGCACAGTGGTTTAATCCAGTCTAAATTGTGTCAGACAGGCAATGTAAATAAACTATTACTGTAGGGGAGGCAGAGAGAGATTCATCTTGCTTAAAGTGCTATAAGCAAGAGACAACTGAGGGAATGCAGAGAGGGAACGTTCATTCTCAGGTCCCCGCTGCAACATGTGAAAAATACTCCCAGGAGCTGTCAGAACCAAAGGTCCTGTGCTGTGAGAAGGAACAGATCTCTCTTGGATGGTGCTGAAATGTGATTTTTTTTTTTTTTTTTT
>VZRN01003941.1:731191-780127 GCA_013397935.1 Dasyornis broadbenti
AAAAAAAAAAAAAGCTTTGTTTGGAAAAGAAAAAAGAGCTAATCTTCTTGGGCTTTGATCTGTTACTATTTTTCTTAAGTTTCTTAAGTTGTCTTTTTTTCTTTGCCCTTATGCTGGGAAAGTCTGCTGTTGGGAATAGACTAGGATTAGACCTTTTGAGTGTCTATGTTGTGCTAATATTGAAATACTACACCTTCAAGAGAAAAGCAGACCTATTTTCCCTGACCACTGATAAGCACACGCTATACTTCCCACGTAGGTTTTAGATTCTTCCATAAGAAAAAGACAGACTTATCTGAAAATACATATATTTATTAGTCAGAGAAGTAGGAGGAACTAATTTCGAAAGAACATCTTTGCCGCTTTCAGGGAGTGAAAGCGAGTGATGTTCAGCCCAAAGGAGATGCCAGGGAAGCAAGTGTTTCTGCAGCCTTTTTAAATAATCCTTAGTGCTTTCTTTGTCAAAGTCAACACCATCTACTACGTGCAGAGCGAGAGCTCGGGAGGCGATGCTGTGTGGGGAATGTGGCATGAGCTTGGCAGGAGCTTGTGCACAGGAACTCCTCAGGGCTGGCAGTTACACACCACATTTTGATAAGGGCAGAGGAGTGTGGCTGTAAACTATAAAACTGAGACCAAAGCACTGCCATATCAGTACAGCTCAAACCCCAACAGTTTATGGCTGTTAGCAGTACTTTGCCCTGCTCAGTGTGTGCTTCAAATGTTAGACAGAGCTGACAGTAGGCTTGCAGGTCAGTGTAATATTTCTGCAGCGTAAATGCTATTTATAAGAAGTTATGACTATAATTTATTTACTAGAGGGTGGAGGAGGGGAGCAGACAAAGAGGCAGTCACTTCATCCTGCTCAAGTCAGTAACCAAACTGGAATAAAATCCAGGTGCCCCTGAATCTAGTTCTTCCACTGGGTTTTCCACTAAGCTGTATTTAGCATGACTGTGATGCTATATTTTTATAACTACACCTCCTCAAGTGGCAGAGATGGAAGCCATGTGACTCGTAGCAGAAGGGAAGACTTCCTACTCCTCTATCCTGCTTCCAAGAAGAAAGCAGTAACTTTGATGCTACCATTAACTGGGCTTGCAACTTTATAAATAAATGAAAAATATTCTCAAGTCCTTTTTATGAGCCAGAAAGACTCACTTTTTTTCCCTTGTAAGACTGAGTGAGAAATGTTGAGAATAGTAAAAACAGGAGTCAATAATTATTTTGCCTCTGTTTCTTTCTTTTGATACAGCTGAAGACCAGTTTGGAGCCCTGTGTTTTTGCGGTATTTTTTCTAATTTTTTTTTCTTCCCTAAGATATAGCATATGCATTTCAACAGCCTTAAAACCTGCAGGGTGCATAGGGTATGCTCTGGCTTATCTTCCCCAGGGCAAACTGCAGCAAACTACTTGCTGAGACAGTGCAAAGTTATAGCAGTAACACACACATGCAAACAGTGGGGTCACGATCTGGTATTCAAAACACAGAGATGCTTTGGGTGTGCTGGTGACTTCATGAGTCTCCCTTCTAAATCGGCCCAAATACACTAGAAAGGAAAATAAATACATGCAAGCAGAATAATTTTGATCTGGGAATGAAGGTGATTTGTACAATAAGCATTAATGTATTTCCTGTACAAAAGCACATTGCTTGCAATAAATATTTTTGCTACACTAATACAAGTTAGTTAACAAATGCTTTCTGTCAATCTATGGATAGTACTTGTGCTGGCAGGCAGATAGAAGACTTAGCCGTCATTTTGACAACATGAATCCCAAGCTCTATTTCTTGCAAAATATTATTTTATAGGCTTGGTATCCTTTGTTTAGCTAAGCACATCTAGAGAGAAGAAAGAAAACTTTTTCCCCCCTAAACTAGTCAATAACAAAGCATTGTCCTGTTGTTTATTATACCTGGCTTTGTGTGATGGCCTCTAGCCCTAGCTTGCCTTAACAGGAAAAAGGTGTGTATGCATGTATATGAATGAGAAGTCTTGCTGCAGACTGAATTCTAATAAAGAAAAAGATTTTTGAGGTAAAGTTCCGGACAAGCTGTCATACATAAATGCAGCCCTCATGGTCTGATTCTGGTCTCATTCCTCTCTAACTTAGACAAACTCCAATAAAGCCAGTAGTGACTGCTGTGAACTGCCATGAGGCCAGGCTGAAATAGCATGATATTAACTGTAAACAAATATTGTAATGCTTCTGCAGCTTTCAGAAAGTGCCCTTCTCATATTTTAGTAGTGGCATTGTTGTATTTGGGCTGGTTTAAGATGCAAGGGCTAATCTACTCAAAAAAGAAATTCCATTTCACCATTTGCAATTTAATGGAGTACAAAGAGGCAGGGAAAGCACTCTACATAAATACAGATGTCTCCACTTCTGAGGCTTTTCTGTGTTCCTGCTACTTAAATGGGGATCAAGAATGATATTGTTCTGTGGGCTTGCTCTTTGTTTACAATACCCTCTTTGAAACTAGATGTCAAAATGGGTTTCCTCGATTGGTTATTGAATTCTGCAGGCTGACAATCCACTGTGAGCACTGGGAACCTTTGGCTTTTTACTTAAAAATAGCCCAAGTTTCGAGATTTGAAAAGCAGCTGTATTTTGCCACTACGTGGAAAGGGCTTGTTTTTCTGCTTCTCAAAATTTCAAGTATAATGTTTGTACCAGGGCAAAAAAGCCTCAGGAAAACTCTTCTCTGCCTGTACCGGTAGAATTTTATCTGTCCTTTGCGTGGCCATAAATGACCAAAACATGGGGATGAGCAAATTGGGCCCAACTCTTTTACGGATTCCTGAGCTCTTGGCAATGAAGGATGGTGCAGTTAATGTAAATGGTCAAGGATGACAGTTTAACCTCCTGAAGATATACACAGGGACCCTCTTGTTCTTCCTCAAGCTGTGCCACGTTACTCAGCCTCAGCCAGGCACTGCACAGTGTCACATACCTCAAGCTGTCTTTTCCTGGCCATCCTTGCTAAACCTCTTCTTTTCCTTAAAGGGTGTTTAAACAGACCGACTCTTTTGCCAGACCCTTCTACTTAGAGTAAGGAGAGTGCCCCCCAGAACATTTGCCAAGGGAAATGGAGCAAATGGCAAATTTGATGCTGTTTTTGATCTGTTGTACGTAGGGATACAGGCATTTCCATGTGTGTAGTGTCATACACAGCTTCCTATGCTTACTGTATATGAGAGAAGATGGCTTAATGACAGACTTCTAGCCTTTGCTCCAAATGTTGTGGTTATCTATTTTTTTGTTTCATTTTAGTCAGACCCATGAAGTAATTAGCGCACCCTGTGGGTTTTTTTGTGTGGTTTCTATGTGAATACCCATGAAGGAGTTAATTAACTTGTTTGCAGTATCTCATTAATTCATTTTTGGCTGTGAACTTAATTGCTCCTTTATTACTGATGAGTAAAATAGCTTTAGGCTCCCAATTAAAATGGACTTTGATGGATGTATAAGAGCTGGGCTTTTGGCTTGTTGAATAGGCAGTGGAATTGCCATTCTGCATCCCATTGCAGGCCAGGCTCCTTCATGGCAGTGCTTCTCAGGGATAAGTTTCTCTCAGTAACAGACTTGGTCTGAGCATTGGAGCATTAGCTTCCCCCATGGAGGGAAATCAAGTGGGAGTTAGTTCCTGTAAACCTCTGAGGGCAGATGAAACTCAAAAAAATAGGTGGGCCCACTGAAAAGAAAGCTTGTTACTGAGTTGGCAGATGAACATAAACTGTAGTTCCCTCCATTATGAAATGGCAACTCAACTGAAGTCAGGTTCCCAGTGGTGAAAGTTTGGATTTCTCCCTATGGGCATCCTGAGTTTTACTGGAGGGCAAAAGCTGTTTTCAGATGTTTGAAGGCATATCAAATGTTTGTTCTCAAAATAGCTTTTCTTCCTCCTGGTACGTATTTGATGAGCTGGGGTGCATGAACATCAATTTGCTTTTCTGGGCTCAGATCTCTTCTAGGACAGTAGTACTTTCTTTTTAATGTATTTTGAGGCTACTAGATGTCAAGCATTATAGAAGAATCAGGAATGTTAGTATTATAAAGAGAAATAGCCATATTGATTTTAAAGAAGAAAAAGAAGAAAGCTGCAAATATGTCCCTCACTTCTCCCAGCCACCCCCTCTGTATGATTCAATGTGAAGAACACACAATTTATATTCCCAGTGGTGACTGGCTTGGACCCAATGACCTTTGCAAAAAAATCCATTGCCTGCATGGAAAATGTAGTAAAACAATGTAAGCGTGCTTACTGTAGGCATGTATATTTCTTAACACAATAGAGTCCTGAGACCAACCGAAGTCTCTGGATTCTTCTGCAAGAAATGTTCCCACAGGGGAGCTATTATGATACTCCCTCTGCTGACTCTCATTCCGCCTCCAAATTTTCCTTAGGAGACCTCACTTGGGCATTGATCCACAGAGAGCAAAATTACCATGTCTTGTTTGCTTATGTGATGAGTCAGTACAGCCCAAAGGGTGGAGACTGTTGCCACTTTGAATAGACAAGAACCAAAATCATTAAGAAAAAGATATCTGCCCTCAGACAAGATGATTACACATAGCAAGTGGCAGAGCAGAGTCAAGCAGTACTTACTTCCATACCCTTAACTGAAAATCTACTCAAAAGCTGTTTGACATGCTTTGAGTAAAATTTGTTTTCATTTTATAGCGTTTCAGAAGGAAACACTATAGGTCAGTGGTTTCTTTTCTACAAAAAGATCTAGAACTTCATAAGCTGAATTCCAGATTGTTTTTAATACTGTAACAGCTTATTTGCTTCACTCATAAAAATCTGAACTCTTTCTGACTTTTCCTTAATGATGGCTTTTGGGAAGAATTTCTGCTTCCTGGAATAGTGAAGGGGGAAAATCCTGTTTGCTTTAGAAATAGCTTCTTTTTATGCTTTTCTCAAATCAGAGGGTCACAAGATGACCAGAGTCGCTGACACACAAATTATGAAACAAAATGATGATGGAACACAAATTTAAACCAAATTAAAAAAAAAAATAAAGTAGAAAGAAAAAGAAAATAGAAATGCTGACAAGCTTGCAGCAGTACAATCTGCTAACAATTTACCAATTTACTCTGAAATTCTCTATGAAAATTTCAGTTATTGTGCAACATACAAGATCTAGCTATGACTCTGTCTTTTCCAAAGNCTTCCTTAGATAATACTATGGCACCTCTGTTCCTGTTTTAGCTGATTGCTTAAACGTATGCCTAATAAATACGCTTAAGAGTCTGCTGACCTAAGCTTTGCTTTGTCACCAACTTTAACCCTGGAGTTTATTGTAGATATTGCTGTCCAGCAAGACAATTACTTTTCCTTCTCAGGAATAACTTGTCTTGCTGCTCCAGGTAGTGTCCCCTTTGACAGAAAAGGGGAGAATGTGCCTTGGAAGGAAGTGAGACTATGGTTATGATCTGTGGTGAGGGGCCCAAACAGTGAGGTTAAGGTTTTAATTTTATCAGATGGGAACTGGAGCAACAGGATGTGAGGAGGAGGAGGGAAAGGAGTTAAGACAGCTCATTTGGGTACAGGCAGGCCAAGGACCCAGCAGAGGCCATCTAGGGCTTTGAGTAAGCCTGATCCTGCTTGTGGCTTCTCGCTTTCTCTGGGTTCTCGTGAGGATGAAGCTGCCCTGAATTTGCACGTTGTTATGCTGGGTGTTGCTGAAAGGAACTACTGCTCATGAGAACCTCAGCTTCTGGCAAGAGCTGCTTTGCCCTGTTTCTGGCAACTCTCTCTGGCCTGTCATCATTACCCCAGTGCCTACACAAAGACTCGTAGTGGAATGGGTGATGGTTCTATTTGTGGTGCCTTGGCTCCTGTTTCTTTGTAGGCACTGGCTTACAGGATGAATCTCATTAAATTATCTTTCCATTAGGAAGGTTTCTTCTGACTTGGTCTGCAGTGGAATTAGACAGTGGGATGCAGACCTGTGAGTGCCTGGCTGGTCTGTGTCTGTTGCGATGGACAAATGTAACCACATACCTCTGGAAGCGCTTTTCAGGAGTCTGGAGAATAAAGATGGCTGTGAAGCTGCCAACCAAAATCTAACCCCACTGTCCTTGCCAGCCTGGACACCACTCTTTATCAAACAAGGTTCATGATCATTGGAGCAACAAAGCTGATTTAAAGTAGTGGCAGGGGGAGGAGAGTTAGTAAAATGTTGTCACACTTTTTGTTTAAAGTAGTATTTGAGGCTTTTGTGGGTTGTGTTTGTTGATGACTTAGTCAAGTATATTTAGGTCTGATTATTTTTGTGGGGAATAACCTAATTTTTTTTTTCTTCTGCTGTGTAAGTCCCACTGTGTTCAGGAGAAGTGACTTTTCTCATAGTTCCTGCCCACCTTTTAGTGGAACCATTGGTTCTGTCTTGGTATTCCTAGTCAAGTGCCTCTACAGCCGTATCTGATTTGTCCTTGCTGCCTTCTTTCTGTGCTCTTGTGGTATTTTTTTGCTGCTTATCTCTTACACACATGCAGCTCCAAGCAATAGCTCTCAAACCCTCCAGAAACATCCTGAAACACTCAACACAGCTCTGCTTCTACTCCAGCCCTGCCCGTGGCCTGTGTTTTTGGTGGTGACTTCTCTAGTTTTGGTTATCTGCCTCACGAAGTATCTTCGATGCTGTTTTTACACTGCCCTGAACAGGAGATGGTTGCACCATCAGATTAACAGCACTGCCAGTGATCACTTCATCAAAGGGGCTCTGGGGAAGTCCAGCAGAAAGACAGCCAGTCTATGGTGAAATTAAGGAATATAATCTATGGTGTGTAGGACATTCGCTATCATCACTGTAATCTTATTTTAAAGCTTTTATGAAGCTTTTTAGACTTGAGTATCACTGTTGCTTAAATTTGCACGTGGGCACTGACAGCATCCATATAACCCGCCTTCATACTTATCTCAGACATCTCCAGCTTCCTCCAATTTTTGTTGCTTTGGTACAAGGTCTGAGGAATCCCAAGAGGCTAGTGGGTAATCTAGGAGGACCAAAATTCCACTGCATTAATGGCAATCTATCCATGGGCCTGTCTAAGCATAAGGCTCATCCCTTCAAAGTAAAGAGACAAAATGGAGGTGCAGTAAAAAACATCTGAAGACATTTGTCACAGCAAAAATGTCAAGTAATATTTTTAATTTGCAAAGGAATAAAGGGGAAAGCATGCAATGTTGTAATAGGTAGGAAAGCTGTTGGTTGTACTGTGAGAAAATTTTCTCACTTTTATGGTAATATAATTTAATTGCTTTTGAAAAATGGTGTACCTTGCTAATCTGGTTGGATCTAGAGAAACTGGGACATACACTTGCTTGGTATAAATTGGTGTAGCTTTGTGTGGGGGCTACATACTTAGTGGCGAATAAAAATCTGTCCTTTTGTGTCTTTTAGGGGAAAATTTCAACAACTATACTTCAAAAGGTCACATTTTCTATATTGTGTCAGCCCCAGTCTTAATACTACCCTTAAACCAGTATAAAAGTTTCCTAATTGCTACTCCAATAGGAGACATTGCATTTATATACTGCACTATAGAGAATGTAGTTTTCACCATGCTGTGGTGAAGCTATTCAGTACAGTGTGTTTCTGCGACAGCATGACAGAGCTTGTTGCCCAAGCAGCTTCAGAAAATGTGATGTTTCCCCTCTGTCTTACTCTTTATGACTTTTATGTTAGTGCTGCAGAGTCGAAAATCTGGTAATAGATGCACGTAGTGTTAGCATCAGATCTGGGAGGTGTTAGAAGCATCACACCACATGGAGCTGTGAACTCCTCAGTATCTGTTTTGCACCTTGCTGCTATCACAAAGAGGAGGAGAATGGCTGTTTGCAGAGCTAAGCTCTCTGTGTCCTGGCCAAACCCTTTATAGAAGAGCCAATTTCCTCCCCAAATGTTTGATCGTGGTGGTGTTGCTGATGTTCCAAAGACAACCTGGCAAACGGCTGCTTTTAGCTGTCAGAAAGGACCAGTCTTTGGAAATTTAATTCACTTATTCCTGGGAAACTGAGAGGCAGATTTTAATTGGCAGAAGGATTCAGACCTTTACTCTTGGTCAATTATCCCTCATTTTCCCTTCTGAACTCCAGAAAGGTTATTTAGAATGCAAAGGGCTGCAGTGAAATGGGAAATAAGCTATAGTTGAGAAAATATTTTCTAACCAGATAACAACAGTCCAGAAAGTCCTTCTGAGCTCTGGAGTATTGGGCTTAGTTAAACAAAATGTTTTTGTTTTTTTTTTTTTCCTGATAATGAATATGCTTCTTCTTGTTTTACATATTTAATTAAATCATGATGGAGAGTATTAAATACATGATATTTCAGAAATTTATCCTGTTTTGCTGACAGTCCTGGAGCCTCTTTTGTCTTTTAATAAGTTTGCCTCTGACTAAATGTTTCTGATTACTTGGAACTGAAGATTAATTGCTGTATTCAACTCTACCCAACCATGCAAATATTTCTGGGAAGCTGACTGTAAACTGGGCCATAAGCAACCAGAGTCCCATAGATTATGTCTCAGGGCCAGCTGCTAGGATATTAGAATATGTTATGTTTTGTTGAGAGATAACACAATCTCTTTCCTGGATTTGCAAAAAAATACCTAGGGAAAAATTGCTGGTGAGAAAGCTCTAGGGAGACTGGGCCAGAGCCAGAAGAAACTCTGGATGAGAGATAAAGTTGTAATTATGGAAACTTCTGCTTGCCTGATGCCTAAGCTGTTTGGATCCCCAGGCACATGGAGCTCTCTTCTGTCACATGTGTTTCGGCCCAGATGTTCCTTGGTCTCAGTGTGGTGGCAGCTGGGTGCCTGGCACATGTGTGCTGCCCTGGCCCTGCCTGCACTGTGCCACAGCTCTGTGTGCAGTGCTTTGGTGGCTGCTGCTTTTAGAATACACTCGAGGGAGAAGGGGCAATGCCCCCTTTAGGAGACCCCTTAGCGCTCACAGCATTTGTCCCAATTTCTCATCTAACCTGATTTCGAAGGGGGGAAAGAGATTGGATCACTTCTGATCCAAGAAGGACCCTGCTGCAGGATCTTCCACTGTGTGGAAAGGGGACAGAAACCTGTCTTCCTGCACACCTTAGCCATGAGGAGGGCTGATAGTGTATCTCAGTCTTGCTCTCTTTCCCTGGCCTAGTGAATGTTGTCTTATGCAAGGCACAATGGTTTATCTGGGAGGAAAGACATAGAAATCTCTTCTCTCCTTTTGAACAGGCTCCACGCTGGGCAAACAGGGTGGGAGACAGAAGACTGAAATCTCTGATCTTGCATTTCCTGTTTTTATGTGGTCTTCAACCACTTCTTTACTTTATGTATCAGAGAAGCTATAGTTGGCTATGCATTAGCAGAAAAGATGAAGTCCAGGGCAACTTTTGGAGCTAAGGGTGTAGTCTGCTATCTTCTGGGTCTGCTTTATTCATACCAAGTCTAATGGCACATGGAAAATGCCCACCTGCCCTCTGCCCTTGCTTTTTATGGGCTGTGCCACCATCAGCTAGAGCTGCTGGTAAGTGGCAGCTACAAACTGGGGTGCCAGATGCTGTTTGTTCAATGATCCCAGAGGCAAGGGACTTGACAATGGTCCTGAAGTCACTTTGAGACCAAAACCCAGTCTTTTAGTATCAAGAAAAAAAATAAAATTAGTCATCTTTTCTCCTTACTGATGGTTGTGTTGCTGGCAGCTTTTTAATTTCACCCAGGTCTGAGGCTGGTGTTTTACTCCATGTATAGCAAAAGAAACTCTGCCTCAAGAGTGCTGGTGGTGGTGTTTCTGATTCAGGGCTTCTTGCAAATGATTGCCCTGGATCTCCCATGTCAGACAAGCCTGCCTTGAGTTGTGAGTGTTGCTTGCTGTTCCCGCACTGCTGCTTGGCCCCATGTAATGTGTACACCACACAACCATAACCTCTTCCTCTGGCAAACAGTGGTAAAAATATTGTGAGGGCCAACTGCGGTTTATTTTTTCTCTCCCATTTCTCTGAAGACTTTCTTTAATACCTGTAAGTTGCACAGAAATGATATATCACAGTGCATCTCTGCAGTCTAGCAGGTCTCTGATGTGATGGATTTAGCAAGCCTGACACAGATCCCTTGGTGTGGTTGAGGAAAAGTATGCTAAGAAATGTCTTCTTGGGGGAGTGGAAGAAGTTGCTGTCCCAGCTGTTTCTTGCTGCTTTTCCACTGAAGATTTCAGACTGGTAAAGGTGGAGGTGGCATAGGGCGAGTGCGTACATCTCAGCTGTTTCTGGGTGAGCAGCCATGGCTCAGACAGACTCTGTTAGGGGATTGTGCCACAGGGTTTCACAGTGGTGACACAGCTGTGCCAGTCCAGTGGCTTCTCACCACTGAAAAGGATGTCCCTCCTCTTTCTTCACACCCTGCAGTTGTGGTCCTTCTTCCTTGCACTGGGATTAGCACCTGTTGGCTCGGTTGACATGATGAGCAAAAAAAAAATATTAGTTTTTAGGGGCTGAGTTACATTGGGTTTGCTTGTGTTTTGGGTGGGTGTTTTTTTTTTTTTTTATTTGGGTGTTTTTGCCCCCCCTCCAGGTTTAGTGAGCTGAGCTGGCTCAGGCTGGTAAGGGGGGCAGCCTGTGCAGAGGTGGTAGGATTGGCAAACAGGGAGGGGTGTCCCTTTAGTCAACACTGGCTGTTAGACCAAACTCAGCTGTGGTGGCAACCACAGCCTAATTAAACAGCAAGGGCTGTGACATGCTCAGCATTTTCCCCTTCTCTGAATACCACAGAGCTTAGACTGAGCAGCACGTTTGCAATGCCAGGAAGAATCTAGCTCCATGCACAAATTAAAACTTTCTAATTATCTCTTATTTTTATGTAACACCTTTTATAATTTCTTAGTTGTATATTTTCCCCTTTTTTTCCCATATTTTCTTAGCCACAGAGAGGAAGAAAAAACTTTTTGAAAAAGAAAAAAAAACTGTCAGGCAAAAATTTTATGTTTATTGACCAATGCAACTGAATTAATAGAGTATTTTTGTTTGGTTAGAAAAAAAAAAAGACTTTGAAATATTAAAAGTAAAGAGCTGGCAAAGATTGCAAGTCCAGATGACTATTTTTGCCAGTAAAAAAAGTCATGTTAGTAATTTTAAGCCACTTCAGATCCCACAGGTCAGAAAAATGGAAAGCCATTCCTTGAATTTTCAGATGTTTGTGGAAATAATTCCTTTTGTCCTACAATGAGAATTAGGGGATCTGCTCAGATGTTCCTGGTGTTTTCACTGAAGGAGATGAGGGGGCCGGACTTGCCTTTGCATACGCAAAGGGCAATAAAACAAGCAGCCAAATAGTCAGAGAGGTCCCCATAAACATATCAAAGTTTAATGCTCAGTTTGTGTAGCAGGCCTCCTACGTCTGGAGAAGATGGGTTTAAGCTGGGCTGCCAGACTTGGAAGCAAGGCAGGCACGAATGCATACTTGGCTTTCCAGCTCTGCTGAGAGGGCAGCAACAAATAGGGGAAGGAAAGGGACCAGAAAATGGGTAACATTTGAAATGCTGGTTCATGAGCATTTGGTATGTGAATGTATATCAGCACACATAGAAAAAGGAAGATGTACAGGGTTTGGTTGGCTTCTTTTTTCTTTTTTCTTTCTGTAACCCTGTCACTTCACAGAGAACACCAGGGCCTCAAACAAGCAACAGCTTCTGCCATTGATGCCTATAATAGGACTGTGCTGGTAATAAATTACAGCAATGAGCTTGTTAGCAGAGTGCAGGCCTTAAACACTTGCTTAGTTACCGTAGCTATAGCTCCAGATCATCAAAGTGCTCGAGGCGACCCAATGCCTGTGACAGGAGAGCGTCCCCAACTCAGGCTCTGCCAGGGGAAGGAGCAGGATTTCCATCTCTGCCTGACAGGCCTGTTACTAAAAAGACTCAGCAGCACTCAGCACAGGTCTGCTGCAAAGATAAGTAGTGACAGCACTTTTACCCCCCCCTTTTTTTTTTTTTTTTCCCCTGTGTTATTTGGCCCTCTACTAAGGTGTGTGCTGAGTAGCTGCCTATAGGAAAACCTGCCTCAACCTATTCTGCAGGCAGAGAACAGCTTATCTTCAGTCTTCCATAAAAAGACTTAGATGAAAGAGAAGATGAGAGCTTGTTTCACTCAATATCAATCAAAGTAATATAATATGTATTTGCTTTTCTCAATTACAGGCCTGAAATGGGAGGCTCCAGGGGAAAGATTTTTTTTTTCTTTATTTTTTTTCCTCTGACAATCTTATCGTTTTAATGCTGGCTGCTATTTATGCATGAAGGGAAGGAAAAGAGAGAATGACAGCATGAAGCACTGTGGACCAGGCTTAGAGCAACAAAAGCTGAGGAAATTCAGCAGCAGCTCCAGAGCTGCAGGCTGCTGCGTGCAGACCAGGAGGAGGAGGAGGAGGCAGAGGAAGCAGTAACTCCTAGCTGCAGCCAAGGGCTCCTTTTGCTAGTGACGTGTCAGCGTGTGTACACTGGGTGATTGGGTCTGGTGCACTCCTGACGTGGGGCAGAGCCGGAAAAACTGCTCGATGGGAAAGACCAGGGGCCAGGTGGGGACCCAGTGCCTGCACGGCCATGGCCTCAGCATCTCTGCTGCTTTGCCCAGGTCAGATTGTGGGTCCTCCCAGAGCGGTGCCAGAGGCTTTTCCAGCCCCCTTAGCACGTGGCCTTTGCAGCCTGAAGCATGGTGAGGGAGTTGCCCTCCACGGGGCTGAAAAGAGGAGGAAGAAGTTTGCACAGCTCTTGCTGATCTTCTATGGAAGAACAGGGAGTGCATATGATATTGGGAGGTTTGGTGTCAGGGAATGGGCCAGGCGGTGCAGGCATGTCCCTGGGAGAGGCCCAGAGCAACTGAGAGATGGAGGGACCTCAGGAGGTTATGCGGTGGGAAGGGAAAGCTGGAAAGGCAGCAGCTTGTACAGCTACGTTTGGGGTGGCGTATCAAGTGCGTTGCTTTTGGATCGGTAAAACAAATCACTGAACTTGGCTGTGCTTGGAGAGAGATGTCTGACCATCTGTGTGCTTAATTACTTCCCTTTTCTCATATAGGATCTAGTCCAAGCTCCAGTAAAATCAGAAGAACTTTGTTAACTTAATGGATTGTGTCATTAAGGGCCAGGATATTTTTTTCACAAATATTTTACAGTTTGGGTGGTGGGCAGAAGGGCAATTGGCCAGCTTGGCTTCCTTTCCTTGCAATTAAATTCAATCAGTAAAAATTTTATTTTTTTCAGAAATTATCTTTTTTGAAACTGGAATGTTTTCTTTTGCAAAAGTATACTTACTTTTTTAGAATACTTTTAATGATTGAATGAAAAGAAACAATACAGATAATTTTTTGTGGTTTTATATTTCGAATTGATTATTTTTTCCTGTCTCCCTTTTAAGAAGCTAAAAGGGAAGGAATGAAAAGAGTAATTATAAACTTCTTTTTCAGTAAGGGGCTTTTGAAACTGAGTATCTTGAAAGTCCCAAAGGAAAAAAAAAAATCAGTTTATGCAGAGTGTCATCAACTTCTTCCCTCTGACTTAAGTAGAATTCATTGGAATTCTAAGTAGTCACTGAGGAGGAGGAAGAATCATAGAATAGTTTGGGTTGGAAAGGTCACCTAGTCCAACCTCTCTGCAATGAACAGGGACTTCAATTAGATCCGGTTGCTCAAAGTCCTGTCCAGCCTGATTGCGAATATTTCCAGGGATTGGGCATCTGTCACCCCTCTGGGCAACCTGTTTCACTGTTTCACCACCCTCACTGTGGAAGAATTCTAGTGTGAGTCTACCCTCTAGTAGTTTAAAAGCA
Organism: Dasyornis broadbenti; assembly: GCA_013397935.1. Lineage (NCBI taxonomy): Eukaryota > Metazoa > Chordata > Aves > Passeriformes > Dasyornithidae > Dasyornis > Dasyornis broadbenti. The sequence continues at coordinate 745,014 of VZRN01003941.1, forward strand.
TTAACCCTGGTACTGTTGCAACAGGCCCTGCTAAGAAGTTCCAATCTTTTTTATGAGACCCCTTTATGTACTGGAAGTATGCAATAAGGTCACCTCAGAGGCATTCTCTTCTCCAGGTGGAACAACCCCAACTCTCTCAGCCTATTCTTGTAAGGAGAGATGTTTCACACCTCTGATCGTCTTTGTGGTCCTTCTCTGGACACACTCCAACAGGTCCCATGTCCTTCCTGCGCTGGGGGACTCCAGAGCTGGATGCAGTGTTCCAGGTGGGGCCTGAGCAGAGCAGAGGGGTAGAATCCGCTCCCTGGCCTTGCTGCCCACACTGCTTTGGATGCAGCCTGGGATACAGTTGGCTCTGTGGCTGAGTCTTGTCCAGCCTGTCACCCACCAGCACCCCCAACTCCTTCTCAGCACGGCTGCTCTTGATCTGTTCATTCCGCCAGCATGGATTCATAAAGGGAGGTTGTTCCAATCCAGGTGCAGCACGTTGCACTTGGCCTTGTTAAAGCCAATGACATTTCTGTGGGCCCACTTCCTGAGCTTGTCCTTGTCCCTCTGGATGGGATTCCATCCCTCAGGCAAGTCAACAGCACACAAGGGAGTTCAGTTTTCTTCAGTTCTCCAATTAATTTGAAATTTTGGGGGGCAAAAATGTTCTCAATATGCTAACATCCATCTCAAATTCAGCAGGTCACTGTCAATAGGGCAGCTCAGAACTGGAAGGTTACTGAAGTCAGAGTTAAGATGCAATATTTCAGAGAGTGGGGCTGATGTGTCAGTGAACACATACAAAGATGCTAAAGAAAGCCACAGGTAGATATCAAGGTCTTATTCACTCCTAAAATCGCTAGCCTGTCTTGTATATTCAAGCTTCCGGTTTTCCGTTTAAACCAATATTTATACAGAATGAAAATATTCACACTATAAAATTTTTAGTATATAAACCTCACTATCCTCCTAATTATTCAGTCAGCTGTTTGGATGTGTGCGCTGACAGGAACAGTGTGAAGGAACAGTGGCTCAAGTGTTTTTTAGTGTGAAGGGTGTTTTTATCTGTGTTAGCAACTGTTCACTAGGCAGCAAGTCCTTAATAATAAATATTTTTTTAATCCTGATTTTATTTTTTTTATTTCCTTATTTCTACATCTTGCCCATCAGCTTCATGCCAGTCTTGGTCAGCCTCATCTGAGGGATCAGAGACAGTGAAAACTGTCCAGTTTCTGTGTGGGATTTTTTTCTAATGCATGGCTTTATTTATAGGATTTTAAAAATTTATTTCTATAAAGAGGCCTTCTTTGCACAGAATCCCTCACACCTTTAGTGGATTTACTGAGAAGCACCAAACAGGTTTTTAACGTGTTGCAAAAATGCAGCCTCCTCTGAGGAAGATGGTGTTATTTTTACAGCTTAGGACAAAGTATAAGACAAAAATATCTGCCTGAACTCAGAGCATGGAGCACTGGGAGGTGAATTTCTAGGATGTTAAGTTTCTGGAGGTAGAGAGGATGTAGAAGGGCTCTGTGTGTTTAGGTATTAGCTGGGCTTATCTGAGAGATGGCATCTCTGTGATCCCTTTTCCCATGCTGTAAAATCAGATATAGGTTTGGGGAAACAGTATGCAGTCTGGGTCAGAAAGCAATTTTCTCCCTTGGTGGTTCCCTCTAAAATACTAATGAAATTGAAAATTATTGATCCTTTTGATGAGGTGTTTTGGAAGGGCTGAGCATACAATTGCAGGCCCATGCCTAGCAAAGCACAATGACATTTCAGTGTGTAGAAGGCTCTGCTGGTGCTGAGGTAATGAGGGACCCCACAGCTGTGTTACTCCAAGGTTTCTCATAGTAATTTTCCATGAAGCTATGGAAAAATATTTATCCTTCCTTCTATAAACATATCTGTAAGAGATTTAAGGGAAAGTGTGCATGCAGACATACAGAGAAAAAATCCCCTTACGTAGCCATAATTAACAAAATGTCTGTGTTTTGATATTCTGGGAGGTTTCAAGAAAAACTGTGTTTTCTGTCATCCTCTCCAGTTTGCTGTATAGTTAGGTGCAACGTGTGCAGTAGAGAGGTCTCAGGTTCTTGCCCCCTCTGTGGCAATCCATGTGCTGCAAGGACCATTTTCTGGGATAGTATAGATGAAAGAAACTGTACTTGTTTCATGTTTTTCAGTAAGTCTGGGTTGTACAACATGCAAATAAATGCTTATGAGGGTGACCCATGTCTCTCCTTATCCCCTCCTTGCTCATGCATGTCTGGATTTCTTGTCTCTCCTCCCAGGCCCAGTTTTCACTCGGTTCCTTGCCTCCAGGAAATCAGCGCTATTCCATTGCAGCAAGGCCCTTTGCAACAGTGAGACTGGTGCTTTTATCTGCAGCTCAGTCTCCCCAGCATCTTGCCAACATGCACAGTGAGGTAAAAAGGGAGAGCCGAGCACATGCATACCCTCAAATGGAAAGTTGTGTTTATGTGGTTGTGGTTATGGTCGGACAGTAACCAGCTTTGCATTCCTGGGCACACACAAGAGATGTGTCTGAATTTTCTGAGTCTGCCAGTTCACTCAACATTATTTCAACAGAAGGTCTTTGATTAGGTCACAGAATGCAAGATAAGAAAGGACTCATTTGACCAGGCACTGTTTTTCTTGTTGATTTGCAGATATAGGACCTGAAAGGATGGGCACAGATGACTTTTCTGTGGGAGAAAGAATCTGAACAATCTAAGTGGGGATGAGCTGGCCATTACTGGATCAAATATTTCTTCAAGCCCAATCAAGTAGGCACTGATGTTATTTTTCTCTGCAATGGGTAGCTTTCCCTAAAAAAAAAACAAACCCAACAACCAAAACAACCAACAACAACAACAAAAAGTCCAGCCCCTCTCCCCCTGTAGAGCCAGTCAGCCCTATAATATCAGTTTTGTGAAGAATCATACCACTTTGAAATTGGTTCCTGGTCTACAGTTGAAAAGAAAACTACCATTTTTGGGAGCTCCTCCCTTGCCATCATTTTCCCTGGGTTTTAAATTCCAGGTTTTTTTCTGTTACATGTTTGAGAGTGTCACGGTGTTTCAGTGCCAAACACATGTCATATTTTGACTTAGAATAGGAATGGGATTTCAATCAAAAGATGAATTGGAGTCATGACGGAATTCCTACCAAACATAGACAGGCATGATCTAATTCAGGTATTCTGTGCTCGTGTTGTAGGCAATACTATAGGAAGAAGAAAGAAGAAAGGTAATACACTGGGATTTTAAATGACATTTCTTAAGTTTCCTCAATTAAATTTTAAATACTTATTCCAAGGAGGCTTTCCCTACCATTAATTGAATTTTAAGAAGAAATTGTGGTTTTAGCAAATCAGACTTTTGGAAAGCTATTCTGATTGCATTTTATTGCTCATTCTGCTGGGTTTTTTCCCTTTTGTGCTTTTAGAAAATGCTGGTTGCAGGGCTTGGGTTTGTTGGTTTTTTGTTTGTTTGTTTTCCTTGTTTGATTTTGGATTTCTTTTTGACTGAAACATCAATATCAAAGTAGTAGTAGGAGGCCACTAGAGGTTCTTGTCCTGATACCATGTTTAATTCCTGCTTGGAGCTCTTAGCACTAGTATCATTAATGGGGATATCATGGGCTAAAAGCACATCCTGCTGTGAATTGCTGTGTTGTGCAGGCCAAAGGGAATTGGCTGTTTGGTAAGAGAAGAATTATGCCTTCAATGTTATAAAGACATTGGCCTGGTAAGGAAGCTCAGGTGACGAAGTGCTATCCCACTCTAAGCTAAGCTGTTCTACTGATATCTCTTTTTCCAGTCCAGAACTTGTTGCCCTTTTTCAATCTGAACATTATTTTTGCTTCAGCTTCCAGACGCCCTTGTTTTTAGCCAAATTACAGATCTATCTAAATGACCGACATGCCTCCTGATGTCCAACCCAAACCTCCCCTGGTGCAGCTGGAGACTGTCCTCTCATCCTGTCCCTGGTTGCCTGGGAGAAGAGGCTGACCCCCACCAACTCCTTTCAGGCAGCTGTAGAAGGCAATAAGATCTCCCCTGAGCATCCTCTTCTCCAGGCTAAATATCCTCAGCTCCCTCAGCTGCCCCTCACAGGACTAACCCTATAGACCTTAGATTGATCAGTCTTTGTTAGTGCTTATCATGTTTTTGCCACTGTCTAGTGTTACCAGCAGTTGTTTTATACATATTTATTTGTTTGTGTTATCAATATGTGTATTGGACTGTATTGACCACAATGTGGCCAGCTGCAGGATTTCACCAGAAGCACACGTGGCTGAAGGCCACCGTGCTGCTGGTCTGCACTGCCCGGTGTGAGCCTTTGGTGGGTTATGAAGAATTGCTGGTTTTAGTGGGACTGTGTAAAGCATCTTGTGAAATCATGGCCTTCTGCAAGATAGAGATCACATTGCCACTTGCATATTTTATATATCACGTCCAAAATCTTGCAGTGTAATTACTATAGGGGCAAGAACTATATTCCGCCCGCCATAGAAATTCCCTTTTCTGGCTGAGTATGTTTGAAGACGGTGGTCTCTGGGTTCATCATTCTCCTCTACATATTCCCTATGCCTGATGCTTCTGGCCTAATAGAACTTGGCAGAGCTGACTACTGTTGATTCCAAGTTATGACATGTAACTAAGCTGGGGATCTTATTGCCACAAGGAATCAACAAACCTCAAGGCTTTAGCAGGATCCTGGAAAGAAAGAGAAGCTAATTTATATGCAAGCAGATGAATAAGAACATCCATAATTATGTGAAGAAGGTACTGGCCTGTCATACAAAGATCTGCTTCTTTTTCTAGATTACCATCACTCCCCTTTCATCCCTTCCTGCTTTGCTTTACCCCTTCTCCTCCTTCCTCTAGCATAGCATATTGCTTCAGTCTGCATATGTTTTAATTTGTTCAACAGCTATATGATAGCAAACAAAATTCCATCTGGTTCTCATTGTAAGGTAGAGAACTAGTCAATTCCTGTGACCCATATATAAAACTAACTCAGAGGGAGGAGTTTTTAGGAAAGTAATCAAAGTGCATGCTTGGTTAGCAGCAGAAGGTGAATGATTTAAGTAGGACAGTTGTAGTCATTCCTCTCTTCTTATGGGATTTACACCCATGTAACTGGGGAATGTGTTGAGCCCTGTGCCTTGCTGTCTGCTACTTTCTAGTAGCCCTTCACTGTTATACTTGCTAAACCTTATTTAAATATTGACCCTGTCAAGTTGGGAAGAAACAGAAAAGAGAACTTCAAGAATGAGACAAAATATGATGTAATAATACTAAAATAAACATGGTACAGGAAAGGCAGGAAAGTCAAGTACAGTGAAAGCTGTAGAACGAGCTGAAAAATCTTTGGGTGGAAGGTTTTTTCCAATGGAAAATGCTGATTCATCCAGCCCTTTGTGAAAGGTGTTAATTTCAAATAAACCTTTTTTAGAAGGAGTGATTGAAAACCACTTCCATAACATTACGGTCTACCTTTGAAGGTTTGAAATTACTGCAATTTTGTCTTTGATATTATTCAGGCTCTCTTGAAATTTCGGTTAGCTGGGAATTTCAATTTCTGTTTAGCTTTTGCTCTTTTTAAGTTTAGCTTTTGCTCTTTTTAATAATGGATTTGTTAATTAGCGGTGCTTGATTTTTCTTCTTTTTTTTCTTTTTCTTTTTTCTTTTTTTCCTTTAAATAGAAATGCTGTTTTTTTCATAAAGAAAAAAAAAATAGTTAGGTTTTTCAAGTCAGTTAAAACGAGAGGGTAGTTGAGCAAGAGTAACCTGAAAAGTCGACAAAGAGAGTAGAAAAAATCGTGTATAGTGGTACCTCTGACAGTACCTGATGCTGGCCCAGGGGTTTGGGTGGCAGGATCTCTGGGGCATGCAGCACTGGATGTACATAAAGGGAGGTATTTTGGTGAGACCTCAATGCTGTGTGGTGGCCACAAAAATCTGTCACTGGGTTTCACCAGGAAGAACCCGAGCTTCCCTTTCCTTGTGACTTTCTTGATCTCAGCTGGCCATTTGAAAGCCAAGAGTGTGGATAAGGATCCCAAGTGGCCACAGGCCCTTTCCATGGTGTAGGATGGCAAACTGGCTTTCTTGATTAGTGTCTGGACTCTTCAAAGTTTGAAAGAAGCTATCAGGGCCCATCTGCCTGTGTTACTGGCCTTCATACATTGTAAATTCATGGTCCTATGGGGCTTACCTTGTCACGTCTGACCACTCAGGGGTGACTGTGCTAAAGCTCTGCTAGAAACCTCTGAGTTTCCTTACTGCCAAGACAAAGTGGACCTCGAAGGCCAGAGAAGGAAAAAGCAGGATGACAAGCAGTAGGTTTTTGCAGGCTGGCTTCCACTCTGATTAAAACCAGCCACTTATCCTTCAAGATACAGATATGAGCAACTAAGGAGGACTTGGGTGGGTGGCAAGGCTTAAAACTCGGTGGGATTTTACTTGGGGAAGCTGAACCGGAGTGAAACAGTAATTGTCAGCTAGACGTAACTGTTGAAGTCTGTTTAAAAGGCCCTAAAGGAAGGAAAATCCAAAAAAATGTTTGTGTGCTAAGTATTCACTCTGAGGCTTGAAGCTTGACAAAGTAGCTATCTCCCAAGTCTTTGTTCAAAAATAGTAGGACTTTGAAAATATTATTTTACAGAACCATTGTTGCACCAATGAGAGAACAGACTGTCACAAATTTTTCCACTTAATGGAAACAATTTTGGCTAATGGCCTGGGATAAGCAAAGACTGAGAATTCATCTGATGCTGTATTACTTCAGTGGCACATAGAGAGCTCTAGGTGTCCAGGTGACATGATTCAAGGGAGATTTGTATCTTAGCTCCTCAGTCAAAAGAACATAGGTACAGTGTTTTGCAGCTGTGATTTGCATCTTCTAAGTCAGGAAGGAGGTTTTAGCTGTAGCAACCCTCTGTAACCACTCTCCTGGAAGAAGCAGTACATCATGGAGGGGTTAGATGGAGAAATGGGGACAGCTTAGCTTGTGGTGAGGACTGTGATGCTGCACCTTTGCTAGTAATGGTTTGCTGTCATGTGTTGGGCTGTGAACTATGGCAGATCAGCTGTTATTTCTGGAGCAGCAGAGCTGTCCTGGCAGGAAGGGTGAAAATCTCTGGTGCAGGTGTGGGAGGGAAACCTGGGGAACTACTGCAGAAGTTGCAGGGTAAGTCCTTTCCCTGCATGACTCAGAGATCACCAGGAGACACGGGTTCAGCAGCTACCTGGAGCCGTGAACACATTGCCTTTATGGCTGCAGTGGGGAGCAGCGTGGGGACTGTGTGGGCATGACCTGTGTCTGTGCTAGCAGTGCTGCTGACGTGTCCTGAAAGAACCCTTGGAAACGAGCGTGAAAAAATGCACAGAGGTCCAGGTTCCTGAGTGCCCTCTCTGGGAGGGAAACAAAACATGCCTTTTGGAAATAAAAGCAGAAAAGAAGATCTGCTAGCACAGTCTGCTGAGCCCAGCATTCCTGCTCCTCACAAGGGCAGTGTTGTATGATGATGCCTGTTATATAGGAAGATGAGGGGATACATAAGTAGGATGATTATATCTGATTTGCTGTCACTTAGCATACGAAAAGCTTGCTGAAAATTGGGTGGGTAGTAGGAATGAGTTATGATATTAGAAGCACCTGCTGAGCCACGTTTGTAACTACAGCATTGTTACAAGGGAGAGGCAAAACCCAAGTGCAGTGACTGACACCCTCTGCAGTAACAAATGGCTTCAAGGTGGGTAAACAGATATTCCCCGAGTTCCTGGAACAATCTTTTGTCTAATGAAAATTTGATCTCAGCCAGGGCTTAACCACCATCAGAAACCATATTAAAGACATGTTCTCCTGCAGGTCATATTTAGACTGTGAAAACAGAATTTTGAAGATATGTCAGTTGGCGTGCTTAGTTGATGCAGGTTAAAAAGGTTCAGTCTGTCTAAAACAATATTTAAACCAATGAGAGTATACATATGCATTTTTGAAAACTTACTGAATACAACTAGTCCCTTTTCATAAAAGGTAGAATGTATATGCAAAATTTTGCTACTCGCAAAGCTCAGACTAGTAAAAATAAAGTTATTTCCCCATTTTAGCTGTGGCCTAAAGCTGCATAGAGATTACTGGTATTTTAATAGAGATAGATGGTTTCGGCTGCCTCCTTAACCCTTTTCAGACCTGGTTTGTTTTGTGCCTAGTATAGAGAGCTTGCTAATAACCCAGTGCCAGGTGCAGCATGGGCACCTTGCAGGGAGCCAAAGGGAAGGCCAAGAAGGTGGCACGCAGGAGGAACCAGGCCAGGGCAGCAGTGCTGGCTGAGTGCTCAGGGTAGTGCTCCTCCTGCCCCAGCCCTCTTTCACAAGCATGCATTTTAACGACGAGCTAAATGAGCTTGCTTGTTTTAATTGTGTGATGCTTTTGGCTTTGCTAGTTAATCATCCTCAGCACGAATCCAGGGGTGCTGGTGGTGCATGTGGTGCGTGGGGAGCTCCTGGCAGGGTGCCGGGCATGTGTGTGCCAAGGGCTATGGCCGAGCTGCTGGCCCTAGGGACCTGGCACCCGGGAGGTGTTTGGAGCTTGTGTAAAGCCGCATGAGCCATTCCGGATCACCGGGGCCCTTTCCTGTCCTTATGCTTTCCGACTGGACGGGTGGCATTGGCTGGGGAGAGATGCTGCTACTTCAGTTTGTCTAGTGAGTTTTGATTTTTCTCCCCCTCTAAACGTAAATATTTTTATACCTGCTAAAATTAAGGACAGTTACAAGATGAAGGGAAGCAGGAAAGCTGGTAAGCTGGTTATCTGTTCAGCTCTGAGAAATCCCAAGGTTAGGTAAATAGCACCAATTTCTTTNTTTTAAAGTATCTAGGAGAGTCTTACCTCGGTAACACAGGACAGAGGGGTTCATGTATACTCATGGCTGCAGGGCTGGCTGGCTGGAAAGTTAAAAAAAAAAAAGAGAAATGGTGTCCCATCTGGCTTAAATATTTACATAGTTTTAGTTGAGTAGGAGAAGAATATTTAATTTCAGTTGACCAAACACAAATGGTGAGCTTCTTAAATTCTATGGGGCAAGGGGCTCCTTCAGCTGAACCCCTTTTCCATCCCACCTATTTTCTGCTAAAATAGTTCCTCCTCTTGGTGCTGTTTCAACACAAGCCTGTATTCTTACTTTTGCTATCAGTTTTAACTGCCTTTGGACTGACCCTGTTGCCTGTGTGTAAGCAGAAACCAGAAATTTTAAAACTCAGATGATTTTCTCTGTGTACATATCTTGCTTCCACTCTTGCAATACATGCACCTCCATCCCAACCCCATATTTTTATTGCTGTTAGATTCTTAAGGAAGGGGACATTAACTGTCTGTAAGGATTATGAGCAAATTGGTTTTGTACGCTGTCATTTTAGATTCTTTGTACTTGAAACCCATTTCTTCTTCATGTGCAATTAACAGCATAAGTCATTGTAGGATGTATATGTTGTAGGTTTTTGCCAGCTAAAGAATAAAATTTTATTTCTCCAGACCTTTCCCTGTGACACCTTCATCCCTTCCCCACTCTCCTTTTTCTCCTCGCTTTTAGGAGTGCTGGTGAAGAATCCAGCATAAACTCTGTCTCCTTCATTTGTGCTCCTCCTTTAAATGGGATGTCTGTTGTGGTAATGGTTAGGCTTGGAAGCTGCATGATCTTAGCAACAGGCTACAGCTTTCTGCTCTTCTCCTGTTACCTCAGCATGTGCAGCCCTGGCAGTGTTAAGGTCTGTTCAGGCATGTCAGTCCACCAGAGCCTGAGGTTAAACAGATGTGGCTGGCTTTTGGTTTAATCTAAAGGTAAAGAAAAACACAGAGCTATTAGCTGGCTTTTTGATATGTTTTAAAGAAAAGTATCCCTGATTTCGAGTTAAATGGTAAATGTTTTGGCCCTGACTTTTGAATGGTTGATAGCAGTGGGTGCTTTTGCTAGAGAAGCTACAATGGACTGCAGGTCATACACAAGCAACAGTTTTTAGAGAGCTTCCCTTGTTTCCAGGAAATAGAAATTCCCTGTCTCTGCTAGAAAGAAGCATGTCTTGGCAACAAAAGATGATTTCTTGAAGATCCTTGAGCTGCTGCAGCCTTGTAGGATGAGGCTGTACAATGTGGTGGCTTCAGTGGTAGACCCGGGTGAAAACATTTCCCAGCCCTCCTCTCCTTCTCCCATTCCCACGTCAGGCTTTGCTGCTCCCTTGTCTGTACCAGTCAGCAGCCTGCATGGTGGTGCTGTGACCTGCACAGAGACACCCCGAATTAAATTGTCACCGGGCCTGCAATGCAGAAAGGGAACCGGCCCTCCACTGCAGATGCAGGGCTGTGGTGGTTTTCAAAGCCAGCCGCTCTTGCTATGGCCTGTGCCCCTTCTCCCCAGCATAGAGGGGGAAAGGTTCCTGGCCTTCCAGGAGGTCTACAAAGGTCTGGGTAGGCAGCAAGGGTCTCTCCTGTCTGTCCTTCATCCTTTTTTGTTGCTGGAAGTGTAGTGTTGTGGTGACATTTTCTGAACAGTCAAAAACAGAATACAGAAATGCCAGCGTGAAGTGCTGAAGGCTGGATGATGCTGCCATCCCACACTGGCTGATCCCACCCTGTTAGCCCACCCTTGACTTCATTTACCTGGAACAAAACTGAGTCCAGTGGGGAGCTGAGCACAAAAGAATGAGCAGAGGTTCTTCTAGGCAGAACAATGAAGAATTTGGCTAAGGAAAGTGAACTAACTGCAGCAAAAATACATTTGGCAGATATATCCTTTCTGTTTACCAATATTATGCAAACCTTTTTTTATTTTAACCAGCTTTTCATCTTGCTCGGTGAATGGTTAGAGGGAGCATAGCTGAGTCTGGAGAGTACTTGTACATGATTTGAATATTTGTTATTTGTTTTACCTCTGTTGGTTGCTTGCAATGAGCTGTAATTTTTTTTACTACTTTTTTCTCCCTCTTCATTTTTTGATACCTGCCTTGGGAATTCCCAAGCCACAAGAAACTTTTACATTAGCTCTGCAAATGCTTTCAATGCAAATTGTTATGTCAGTTTTTAAGCATATCTTCATTAATGGATATGTGTTTGCACAAGAACCTGAGTGTTATCCATGTTTGTGAACCTTCTGGAAGATGGAACTAAATAGTTATGTTTGCAGTAAGATTATGAAAAGAAACTTTGAACACTCTGAATTTGTAGGGGTTTCTTAAATAAATATCTGTAAATACTTCTCCTTTCCCTGTTGGACTATTTCCTCCAACATACATATAGCTGGGAAAAGCAACACCTTTATGTTTTTAAAAATGAGATCTTCATCACTTTTCACGGGAAAGGGTATATTTTCATGAGCTGAAAATAATATATTCTTTAAACTTTCACTGCAGAGCAAGGGGGCTCTGGACTATTGAGCACAGATGCTTCTGGAGAGATGAAGGGTAAATAGCAGGGTGAATCCTGCCTGTCTCACACCATCACTGACTGGAAATAAAACCTCTCTGTAGCGGCAAAACAGGAGTAGAGTCTGTAGCACATGTGACCGTCCCAAAGCAGAGAGCAGTGTGGAGCTGGTCTGCCAGCAAGGCCTCCCAGCTGGTTTGTTTAGTGATGGAGATGGCCTGGGAGAGCCCTCTGGTAGGGTAGTGGGTCCTGGGTACTGCTGCACCCTCCTGAATGGAGACAGTTCACCTGGGATGGCTCCTGTCCGTATCGGGCATTTTCTGAAATGAGAGCGCTCTGAGTTCCTACATGCAGCCCTATTTGTTCAGAAAGCCCTTCTGCAGAGATGTCTAATGCATCAGTCCTTTTATTTCCATCAAGATAGGAAAATTCCACGTAATTAGTGAAGGCTGTTTACATATTACATATACTCGTCCCTTAAAATTTGTCTCATCACATATGTGACACACTCTGTCTATGCTTGAATTGTTTGTTTGACTAGCCCTCATTTACCTAAAAAAATTTTTCTATTTCTAGTTTGGGTTTTGGTTGTGTTTTTTTGTTTTCTTTTTAATTTCATGCCTTGGTATTTTAGAAATTCTTGAGTAGTCTTTGAAGGTAGTTTCATGTTGAGGCAAGTGTAATCCCTTTTTGCAAGAGGGGAGACAGCTTTGACTGTTTTTTTACATTTTTTTTCAGAGGCATAGGGTTTTCAGAAAGTATATGCATATCTATCAGTCAGTTGCTTTTTAGCTTTTCCTTTGTGTCTTGCTGTTCAAGTCTCAGCAGAAAGGATGTTGTGCTGTCTGCCATGTCTGTGGTTTTGCCCTGTGTTTGTAGAGAGTGTATGTATTTACTATTTTGGTGAAATATACGCCTGTCCATTATTATGTTATACAAATGGGCTTTATCTGTTCAGCCCGTGTTGCTTGATTCCAAATGCATGATTTGTCCTGGGGAAATAATTTAATTCTGGCAGTACCTCCTGGTTTTCGTTCTGACAGGCCTTATCAGATAGCAAAGACTTTGAAATTTGCATGTCTCTTCCTTTTTGTCTGTTACTTCTGCTAACACGGGTAGAAGTAACATTGAGCTTATGTGTGACCTGGTACGTATGCAACTCTTGTAATACACACTAGAAATTTTGGGGGTGCTGTCAATAGGCCTTAGAGCATATTCTCTTGTGGTTTATGGCCATTTTTTACTCAAATGGATTCACTTTATCTGCTCAAGGCAGATGAACAAGATCTGCCGTTAGATTAATTGAAACTGGAGTATAGAAATACATGCTGTGGTTGTCAGGAAGGCTCCTTGATGATGCTTTTCGTCTTTCCAGACCAAGCTCAGGATATTCACGCACAGCTGCCCCTAACACATGGCCAGGTCCATGCATGCAGGAACTAAAACAGCATGACTATAGACTTCACACGTTAAGCTGTCAGGTTACCCAAGGCAGAGGAGACACATCCTGTGTTACTGCAAAAGGACCTGTTTAAAATTTGTCTGCTGTGGGTTATATCTTTTGCACTCTGTCACATCTTTGGTACTCCTGTATGTATTGTTGCAAGAGACTACGCTATGACACTTGTCAAAGCAGAAATTTTGAGTTTATAGCATCAGTATTTCTCAGTCACAGCATCAAAGTGATTTCTCTAACAGACCACCTCTGAAATGTGCTAAGATAAGTACTTTGGTGTTTGGAGAACTGCTAGGGTAGCTTGGTCCACTGAATGTAGGGTAATGTCTAGAAGCAGAGAACACTGCTTTCAGGAAAAGGTTTGACAATGAAAAACAGTCCATGCAGAGGAAGTAATAAATGCTGGACAGCCTCGGCCTATCTCTTCATGCTTAAGTGTCAGATTTGGTGTCAGAAATAAGTGGTCTCCTGTGAATACACGAAATCAGAAGCTTAGGGATCTTTATAATATTCACAAGCAAGGAACCCAAATGCCAACAGTACAAGCCAAGAAGGCTTTGACATTGCTCTAAGTATACTGAAAAAAGAAGGGGATGGTCAGATCCTGTTGAACCAGGATCCTGCAGTACCTGCTATAGATTCCAGAAGGACCAGGGAGTGGAAGCTTGAAGGAGCCTTTGTAAAATTCCAGGTGCACTCCAGAAACATCTTCAAACTAAGGAAATGTAAAAAGTATCACATGCAAAAGCTTTTCGTCAGCCATTGCTGGGAAGTGCTTTGTTAATATAATTGGTGCAAAACAGATGATTTGTGTGAACATAAAATCTTAAAAATCAAACTGTACTTTAGTAATGAGGTAATTCTGAACAGGCCTGCACAGAAAGCTACGAATAAGCCTGACAAACATGACAGCTATGTTCCAAGAGAGTGAGGTAGCTCACATCAAACACAATGTAAACAGAGAGAAGAAAAAGTATAAAAAAAAGCTAAGTTTTTTTTTTCAGGAACAAACACATAGAAGAAAGCAGGAAAAGATAAACAAAGGCAAAGGAAGTTCTGGGGAGAATAAATTCTGCAATAGTGAAAAATGCTCCAAGTACAGTGCCACCTGCATCAATTGTAGCAGATGCTATCACTGTTGAAAAGTTTCGTAAGCATGTGTAGACAAAAAGAAAAAAAGCCTGTACAAGATAGTGCTCCAACTCTACAATAACAATATGGAACGGCTGTAAACCTGAATGTAACACCAGCACAGGGCAGCTGCATGCAGACAGGAAACTGTCGTGTGGTGGGGGCATTATCAGTAAAGTCATTGCATGGTTAAAGGGAAGAATGTGAAAATATAATCAAGCACTGCAAATATTAGTCAATATTTGCCAATGAAAAACTCAGGGCAGACACCAAGGGGAGGTGCAGTTAGTACTGATGTTGCTTCTCACTTAAATAGTAATAAATTCATAACACTTGTGACATGCAGTATGGGACAGACAAGTGATTCATATAATAGAGACACAAAGAACTCTAAAAACCTAGTCTGAGCAGACATATAGCGTGGTATCCCTACAGCAAAACTTCTGAAAGATGATAAAAATGTTTTTGAAAGTCTGAGATTTCTTCCAGGCACTCTGCACCTGGAAAAAGATTAAAGAATTCAGCTGCTATAGTGCTTGGCCCACAGAGTAATTGCTGTATGAGGAGGAAAAAATGTGAGATATAGAGAAATTGAGGGGAAGAGGGAAGGTAACATTGCCAGTTATAAAGTTTACACAGGCAATCAGCATATGGTCATCATGGAAAGACAGCTGAGCACCTTGGAAATGTTCACCTCAAAGTGTGTGTGACTGGGGAAGCAGTGGCAAAAATGAAAAGCAGCCATCTGTGACACTGAATATTGAGGGTACTGGCAAGGGGCTGTAGCAAACACCTTAACTTACCATATTTGGGGCATTGGCAAGTAAATGGAGGTGGTTGAGGATGACATTTAAGATCAAAGCTAATATGAAGGTTATCAGGGCTGCCAATAAGATATTTTAACATACAGGATCTGTTACCAATGATATTTTTGTAGACTAATACAGAGACTGATTCCAGAGGAGTGGAAACTGTGCCAAATCAAAACCTCAAGCTCATCAACCTGTTGGAAACAGGGAAGTTACTCCATGGTAGAATGGAAGTATGACAAAACCAGGGGCTGTCTACAATAATGTATTTAGGATGCAGTTTCCAGTTTGCTGTGTCCTGACCCCAGTAGTGCCAGTGCCATGGTAGATACCTGCAGTGAATTGGTGTTTTACACCTCCTAGATCAATTTAAGCTCTTACCTGTTCTCAGGTTCTTCCTGAGAGTATTTATTCCTAGCTTCTCAGCAGCCACTTGGAGATCTGGCTGCAAACATGTATCAGGGGATATTTTCCAGATTTACTGCACCTGATGCAATTACCTGTGCCACCCATAGACAGTGGCACAGCCATCACATAAATGTGCCCGTGACCCTGCTGTTTCCTCTGGAAATTATACCAAACATGGTGCCAGTGAGATACTTCTTGAGATGTTCTTCAAAAAGGTTAGTTAGTTGCTTTTATGCCGCACCATTCTGATTACCAGAGCTAAGAGTCAGCCGTGTTGAACAGGGATTTTGGCAGTAAGTTGGGGGTGTTTCTTTGGGCCAAAAACGTACATTTTGGGTACAAGGACATTGAACCATTTGCATCCTGTGGCTTTTAAATCGTCACATTTCTATTTTGACAGCTGTCTCTGCTCTCTATAATGCCACATTCATCTATATGAAGGCAGTCTTTTGTAACATAAACATAATGACCACAGGAAACTTAAGCACCTGAGGAAACTTTGACATTAGGCCTTGTGAATTTTAATGATGGAAATGTCTCCTCTGAACTGGGCAACTCTGTACTTTATAGAAAGTGCCTCTGAAAAAGTCTTTATTGGGAAGTACCTGTTTCCTGCCTTAGCCTGGCTCTTCCGTTGTGAATGGGAACGTGCGTGAGAAACAGCCCTGTGTGCCCATCTCCCACCTCGCTTTGCAGTGGTCAGCATGGTCTGGCAGCTGCCACTGTCAGAATTGCTCTAAAGAACTGCAGGCTCCTACCCTGGCGAGTCTAGCTGCAGACCTGCTCATCTGCCCAGCTCTAGAAAAAGAGTGAAGGCATTTGAGCAAAAATGACCATCAGCCACAAGGAAACATGTCACTAAAGCTCCTGACAATAACCCCACAGGTCTTTTAGGGAGAGCAGTGTTTCAAATAAAGTGTAGAGAACTATAAAAGAGACTGAGGAGTATATGATTACCAATCTGTTGTAAAAAGAGCTTGTAGCAAGAAATTGTGCAACTAAGATCGTGAGATCTCTGTCCTGATAGAGAGTAAGCCAAGCCAGATAGGGGCCAGTGTGTGGGCAGTGACTGGAAGGAATTGTGGAACAAGCCACTCAATGCAAACAGATGTGTAAGAAGGGGATGGATGTAGGGGAGGAGTTTCACATGTCTCCCAGAGTTATCACAACGAACAAAAAGTCCAAGATAATATCATCTGAAAGCAGCTGGATCAGTCTGTTGAGAGCAGAAAATATTTATGAAAGATATAGTGAGGCAACATATTAAAATGCTGGCAATGTCATATTCTTGTCATAATAACCCTGGTTAGCCAACACCTGATGAGCAATTGTAAAGCATGATGCAATGAAGGCAAGGGAAAAAAGATAAAGAAGTACACAGAGTTTCTGAGAGGCCTTGGAGACCTTTTCACCTGAAGCCGTATGAATTGCCTCATTGTTGTAAATTACTGTTTGGATTTTGAGAAATCGGTTAATTGTTAAATGTTGTTATTGTGTCTGTAGCGGACAGATCATAAAATCATAGAATGGCTTGAGTTGAAAGAGACCTTAAAGGTCATGTCATTTCATACACATGCACCACCCCCCTCTTCCCCTCACTCTTTCCTGCAGGGACACTTTTCACTAGATTGGGTTGCTCAGAGCTCTACCCAACCCAGCCTTGAACACCTCCAGGGATGGGGCATCCACAGTTTCCCTAGAAAACCTGTTCCAGTGCCTCACCACGCTCACAGCAAAGAATTTTTTCCTAATATCTAGTCTAAAACTACTCTCTTTTAGTTTGTGTTCATTCCCCCTCATCCTGTCAATACATGCTCTTGTAAAAAGTTCTTCTCCATTATTCTTGTAGGCTCCCTTTGGGTACTGGAAGACTGCGATTAGGTCACCCCAAATGAGGTCACGCTGTCTTTTTTCCAGGCTGAACAAACCAAATTTGCTCAGCCTTACTTTGTAGATGCTTTCAGGTAATATGGTGTTCCAGACTTTGATTTTCCGTTGGTGGACTCCACTGTGCTGGTGTCGAGTTTCAGCAATTTACTTGGCAAAAAGAAATCGGTCATAGCACATTATTGTCATTCTACAACTGTTCAAGTGGTGGGACTAAACCTGCATTTTTAGGCCACTAAGGTTCTCCTAGGCAAAGCTGCAGCAAGGCAAGGAAATAGATGGAAAGCTTTTCTTGCCCATTAAAAAGTGCTTGGAGAAAATATAAGAACATCCTGCTGCAAAAATTGACGTCAAGCTGTTCTTGGACTTTGGTACCTATTACTCAAGCTTGCAATAACTGTCTGAGAAATGATTGTGTCTTAGTGCTACGTAAAATCTATTTAGATTAATATTCCCAGGTTCTGTATGGGTAGTTCCCTATGAAAATGATTATTTATTTAGCCTTTGACTCTTAAAAGATTAGCTTTTAAGGATCTATGTTTTCATGCCTCAAGATGCAATATGTATTGGTTTGCTGAGGGTGACATGTAGGGGAGAAACTGTAGTTTTGTAATTTTGTCTACAAGACAAGTGATAAAAGAAACTTGAAAAATACGATGTGAACCCACTGGTGAAAGAGGAGCGGGCCTCTCAAAGCAGAATTCCAAGAGTTCTGGGCCTCACAGAGACATGCATTGAGTGGGCAATCAAAACTCATGGAAGTTTTTTTCCTTCCATCCTCCAAACTGGAATGTGTAGTATTTCTGTTTATATATGTTAGTAGCTCCTTTGAGTTTGGAGACAGCCCATATATGTAGCCATTCCCATGAACAAGTGCCCTGGGTTGAGATTTCATTTTGTACTGCTTTGCTCCCTTACATAAGGAGAGTTTCCATCCGCTTGCTCACTAAGAGTACACATTGCTCAGGTAATGGCCAGTCCTTGCAAGTGTCTTTCCAGGCTGAAATAGGCAGCCCATGAGGCTGAGTTGGTCCCAGTGATTTGTCACTTTCCTTATGTAGCTATTTTGACCTCTACTTTTCTTTTTCAACTCTTCTGGTTTTGTTTATTTTTCTTTTTTTCCTTTTTTACTTCCCTGCCTCAGTTTCTCTATCTGTAAAAACAGGAACATGATGGTGATAGCTTGCTTCCCCCATAAGGGTTTGAGTGAATTAATTATTTAATGTATTTAAATTTTTTAAGTTTTGAAGATGAAAAGTATGCTTTAGATTTAGTCTAGGACCAAACGCACTTATTAATGAGAATATTATTCTGGAAGTTCAGCACAATATACAACATTAAAAAATGCATTTATAGTGGTGCAGTTAGTTAATATTCATGGGTTTTTTTTCAGCTCATGAGTTTGCAATGAATGCAAAGATGGGAAAGAGAATAAGGGATTATTGTAGAACACAGCAGAATGCATGTTGTGAACTCATGTAACAAGTAATTTTGCCACTATTAAACCATCTTCAGACAGCTGCAAGGATTTTCATGTGCTGGAGCTGGAACAGGAGAAAAGGAAGAGATCTTGGTAGGTTTGCTGCTATAATAATAATAATAATCCGTTTTCCCTTCCGGGCAAAGCCATAGGGCTAGACCTTGCTTGTTGTGATGTTTAGTCACCTTTGCACTTTATCTTACCTGCAAATCTCAGGCTGAGAATCAAATTGCAGCCCTCCTCAGCAGGTTAAGTCACTGTGATCCACCTTCTATTCTTAAGGAGTCATTGCTAAACCAAATGCAGGAGGAAAATTACCTGTCCTGGGGTGAAAAGCAAAAAGGCAATGCTGTCCTTCCATCTTGGGGAACCTGAAGGCAATGAAGCAGGAGAGCTCCGATTTTATTTTAAATTCGTTTTTAGCTTTGGGAACCAAACCTGGGTGTTTTGGTTTTTGGTTTTTTTCGTTGTTGTTTGTTTTTTTTTTAATTCTTCCCTGCTTTCACAGCAATATTTCTTTGCATGTCTGATATATGGTCTGAAACCATGACTTCTGTGCTTTCCTTGGAGTTAATATTTAATTCCTTCTTAAACATTAACTGTGGCTAGAGGTGCTTTTGTAAAAGAGGACTGCTGTGCTAATAACACTAATAATTTCCTTTGAAAAGCATGGGAACAATATGGTGCACTGTACATGTCTGAAAAGTAAACTGTCTCTTAATGGCACGTTACTGTTTCACAACACAAATATTTTTTTGCTGTTTCTTCTGATGTTTACAAACTGTTTCTGCCCAAACTGCAATCCATGAATATGCTGTGGTGCATCCATGTCTCATCACAACCTTGGTTATGAAGCAAAGCTGTGGAGATCAGTGTCCTCTTACTCTCACCAGTTCATGTGGTATTAAGTGCAAGTCAAATATAAATATATATATGTAGCTATAGTTACCAGATGAATGGCACTTGGCACAAACATTTCTCAACCACAGACATCAGGAAGAGATTTTTTTTTTTCAAGTTATCAGACACCAAAGTCTGTATGGTGTGATTCATATTAGCTATTTCTGCAGAGGTGTCTGTATTGCTGTGGTGCCCTTGAGGTGGGAGCCTGCACTGTCTCACAAACAACTCTCTCCTTTATGGGCAACGGGCATTCAGCACCTGGGGCTGTGGGCAACAAAGGCTAGAAGAAGAGAAGACCCATTTCCAAATGCTCAGGACAGGCACACCAACACACCTGACTGAGCCAGGTGGGCAGCAGCATGGCACCAGAGATGACACCGAGGACTGGAGGAGTGCTGCTAGGGTGGGCAAGATGCATAGTGGTGTGACAAAAATTTTGATGTAACTGCCCTTCCTTTTGTCAAAGAAGGGGTGTGTACACGGCGTTCACATGTCCTTGCTAGATGCAGACAAGAAATGCTGAGACTCCACCAGGGCCTCCTCTGGGAAGTTCTTAAACCCATGTCTTTTGGGTTATTTCAAAAAACATGGGTTTTGTCTTTAAGAGTCTGGTTAGTGCTGCAGTCCCAGAGACCTCCTGACTGCTGTTGAATGTCCCTCCCTGCACCATCAGCATGGAGAGGTGTTTTTCTGTGAGGAAGAATGAGACTCCTGCCTATGTTTATCAGCAGCTGAGAGAGGACAGGAGGTCCCCTCCTGGAGGAGGCACTGAGGAGGTGGAGGTGAGGCAGGAAGGGGTTATTCTGGGTGGTGGATAGCCAGAAGTAAGAGAAATCCTTTCTGGACATGCATGGCTAGTTTAGTTCTGCTCCTCTTGCTGATGCTGTTCCGAGTACAGTTAGCACAGGCTTTTATCCTCCACTGATGCAATTAACTTCTCCTAGATACCTTTTCTGCAGGGCAGGAATTGTCCTAATTATTTTGCGGTTCTGGCAAAATCAATTTTTGTTGTTATTCCCCCCACATTTGCATAGTAAGCCATGCTGACCAGTCAGCAGCTCTGAAGAAAGCATTCCAGAAATGCTGCCCCTCCAGTTCTGTCAGCCTGGGTGACTACCCAGTTTATCTCCTTGGAAGTGCTGGCCCCACTGAACTCCACTGTACTCTTCTTCATCCTTCAACAGCCCTAGGAAGAGAAGATGTTGGAGCAAAGGGCTCGTTTGGGAGTTTGGTCATACTGTTTTGCAGGATAAGTGTGAACAGACAGCTGGGTCATTAGGTATTTCAAAAAAAGGAGAAGAAAAGGTTGAAACTTCCTTCTTAAAAAAAGCACTGAAGCTCAGTCACTGCTTTGCCCTCTCTTCCTCCTTCTAGCTTGTGAAAACTATACTAGTCTAACAAGATCCTTTACTCCTCACCTTTTGCTTCTGTAAAAAAAGAGACATGCAGAACTGGGAAGCACCTCTTGGGTTAATGACTCTAGGCACTCCTGTCTCAGCAGGCAGTTTGCATTTGAGCGATCCTTTTCTTAAATTCATTAGGTTTCTTTTAAAAGCAATGTATGTTTATTTATTTTTTCTTTGGAGCCAAAAGCCTACAAGGAAGCTAGGGCACCAGCATAGTGCCTAGTACCTTTCTTCTAATTCTTAACTTCACCATCCCCCCAAAATCCAGTTGACATCAAATGTCAGCATTGTCCTGCACTTTCCGCTGCCTGACAGAGGCAACACTGCTATCTCTCAGCTTGCAGGAGATGTTTTACTGCACACCCAGCTGAACTGGGTGCCTGGCTGCCCCTTGCTCCCCATGCCTGCCGCCCGGCTGAGCTGGCTCTCTGCCTGACCTTGTTTGTGTGTCGCTGCCTCTGCCAGCTCCCTGCCCCAACAGGCTTCCCCTTGGTTCACACCAGTCTGGTGCATAGGGCTATGACAGGTAAGAGTGCTGGAAATGTTCTTGGTGAGGAGATGGGCCTAAGAAAGCTTCACAAAGTGGTTCTCACAAGAGACCAAGGTTAGGTAGAAGGCAGGAGGCTGCCTTACCTATTAGACAAGGCCAATGCAGTATGTGCAGAGCTAAAGTGAGATAAAAATAGGCAAAATCAAGGCCAAAATAAGGGCAGATGGACTAAAACTCAGCCTTGGGGAAGAGAGGGCAGGCTGTTATTTATCTGGAAAGGACAAGAAGCACCACAAAAGGCCGAAGGGCAGCACAGTCAAATTGGTAGCCAAGGAGAAGGATTTTGGCTGTTAAACCTCTGTGTTCTTGCACTGCCAGATACGTCGCTGCCATGCAGTGAGCAGTGTTTGTGTTAGGCAGCAGGTATGGGATGACTGTGCGCTGTGCAATGCCAAAGTATAAACTTCTCTCTTTCTTTGTATAAAAGCTCCAAGGATATCCCAAACATCAGACCCTGCATTTCAGATTTCTCTGTTTAGTCTGTGTGCTATAATTTAATCTAATATGACAAAATATTTGTAAGCACGCATTTGGTTTGTCATGTGTGTTTTACTGCTGATCCGAAGCAGAATTAGCATCCTGCTTCTGATGCTCTTTCCTTAAAAGAAAGACAAAAGCCTTCCTCCCCAGTACTGACCTGATCTTTTGCTAATCTACGGCGATCAAGTTATATATGACCCAGGGTCACACTAATCCTCAGCAGTCATGTAGTTACTGTAGTTTCACTGCCAGAACCAGGTTTGCACACTGCAGTGATGCAGGGTCTGTTTCTGGCAGGAGTAATTCTGAATGTCTGCACAGACCCTGCTCTGACCTTTCAGTCTCCTTTGTAAATAGATTTGGTGACTCTTTGAACCAAGGAACGCCCCTTTCCTGGTCATTCAACTCTTTCTTCTTTGCTCACACACTTCTTGGGGGGATTTAGCGTGCTTCTGGACTCAATGTGACTTTGGAGATTGAAGTTGTATGGTGGGGGTGGGGGAAGGGAGAATTTGCTCAGATTTCGTCCCCTACTTTGTAAAAAATTTGTGTTGCTATTGACTTGCAGATAAAGCAATCTCCCTAGGACAAAGGTTACAGTAAAACTGCAGAACCATGTTACTGGCAAACTTTACAGGCGATGGCTGCAGATATTGGTAGTTCATTACTATCTTAAAAACTCACCCTCTAGTTTTCTTTCTTTCTTTCTAGTAAACCTTAACACACCTCAGACTCATCATGTGTCAGATTGGAATAATGACAATTTTTTACTTACTTTATAAATCACCATTGAGTCTCAGAAGACAGGATAACACCATATTGATTAGTAGGGCAAGGCCAAGATAAAGCTCAGATTCTTATCTGCTGGGCTTATCTTCTAACTGGCAGGTATGCTATGAGTCTGTTTGTTTTATGCTTTTGAAAAGGAAAATTCTGTCAAAAAATGTGATATTGCTTACATAAATACTGTCATGACTCTGTTGATGACAGACTGTAATTTATTAGAAACCCAAACAACTCCTACAGTTCATTTTAACCTGTGTTGATTTCTCAATCCATTGCTTTAAGTCAAGCTTAAATATAAATTCACTGGTTCAGACTGCATGGAGAAAATAAATATTCTCAATTGGTACGCAATTTTCTTGTGCGCTTCTTACCCACAGGAGGAAGAGCTGAGGGGCTTGGTGTGGAGCAAGGCACGAGTCATACGATGCATGGGTACTTGATGTGAAGGTCCTGCTCAGTGCTGGGCAGGATTTTGTCACGTGCATGTTCCCACCTTCTATCCCTGCCCTACAACCTGTCGAGGGGGAAGCTGGGCAATGCCTCCTCCTGTTTTGTTTGCCCTGCAACTGGAGAATGTCCTTCTCCAGGAACGTCAGCCAGTGTCAAGCAGCTTTCAGCAGCTCTAAATTTGCTAATGGCATTAACTTACTTTAAATGCATTTCCCCTTTCAGAATCTCTGCCCTTTGTCAATGGGATGGGGCTGGTCTCCTTTTGAGTTTGAAATGTGGAAACCTTTCTTCTCACTTGCCAGACGAGCTCTGTGTTGGATGTAGCAGATGCAGTTTGATATCTTGAGCAGACTGTCTCCACTATGCTGTGTATCTCATTCTGTAAACTCTTCTCAACCTGGAGGCAGAAGCTGAAATGTCACAAAGCAGGCAGCTGCTTCTTCCTAAAACACCTGTGAGTCAGTCCCCAGTGGGCATGAAGATGAAGATAACCTAGAAGACTTGCAGGGGCAGGCTCCATTCATCACCTCACAGTTCCTTGCTAATCTATTTTAACCCTCCCTGACACTTTTCTCCTCAGTCTTAAAAAACAATTCAAACTTCTTGTCGGTCAGGAGGACTGTGCTGACCACTGGATACAGGAGGAAGCTAGGGTTCAGGAGCACCTGATCTGAATCTTAAACGGGCTTGCATTTGAGGTGTCTGTGCACTTTGGTTTCAGTGAATAATATCAGCTCTTCTTATTTCCATTATTGTGAAAGCAGCTACTGACACTACACATTGGACACCTGACTACAAACTAGCACTGTTGTATGTTGTCTCCCTGGTGATGCAGTTGCCTTTCAGTAATAATTACACAACATTAACCATGATACAGAGGTAAATTGCTGAATTATTTTTAATATCTTGGGAAAAGTTCCATAATTGTCCCAGATGCAACATAAGTATGCTGTTTATCTGAGAGAAGAAAGGAGCTTATACACAGAAATTCTGCTCTCCCTTCCTTTTATTTTTTTAAATACAGTATCTTCCATACTTCAGGTTAATGAATGTGATGTACTAGTTGATGGAGAAGAAGCTGTTGTAAACTGTAGTGGTATATGCCCAAAATGAGTTCATGTGCAGTTTTAGAGGCAAAAGCCTGTTTGCTGAGGCTTGATATAATACTCCCTGCTCTTTTGTTTTAGTGTCATGTAGCTGAGCTCTCTCTGGAGAGAGTGAAAAGAATTTAGGCAAAAGAATGGAAAAGGCTGGATTGATTAGCCATGCAGCAGGGCCAGGCTGATATAGGATACCACTGCCTATTGTATCTTCAGGCTGCCGTGTCAGGCTGAGAGTGAGGTAAGTACAGTTTGCTTCACTTCAAGGGGCCTGAAAGGTTATGATTTATAGCTGTGCTCTACCTTATGTCCTCACCTTGTAAAACTCACCCTTATAGTTAAATAAATTCAAAACTCATCAATTTTTTCTTTCTTTTTTTTTTTTTTTTGCCTGTGCATTTGAGGTTGTGGAGGTACACTCTTGATCATGTTTTTCAGTTATTAGCCACAACCACAAAGGCTAGAGCTATATTTGTTTAGCAACAATCCATCAACACTCACTCCCCAAACAAAAGCTGCATAGCTCACATCATCATCTGGATAGAAGGTTTTAAGAAAGGCCTGTAATAACATGAGAATTACTAGAAATGGGTAATCAAAATGAGATTTGTACTCAAGCTCATGGCAAAACCCCTGTTTGATGTGAAGGTCCTGACAAGCAATGACACCAATGGCTTGTTGCGTTGGTTTTGCTTGGCCCAGTTTTTGCTAGTGGGGGGGCCACAAAGATGGCTCCTGTGAGAAGCTTCTGGAAGCTTCCACCACGTCCAGCAGAGCCAATCTTTGATGGCTCCGAAGATGATGGACATGCCACTGGCCAAGCCTGGGTCAATTAGAGAGGCTAGTTATGCCTCTGTGATGACATATTTAAGAAGAAATCAAAACAAAGTGTGCACGCAGTTGTTTCTTGCCAGAGAAGGAGGATGAGGTGAGAGTATGTGAGGGAAACATGGAGACACCAAGGTCAGTGGGAGGAGGTGCTCCAGGCACCAGAGCCAAGAATCTTCTGCAGTCTCTGGTGAGGCCCACGGTGGAGCAGGTTGTGCCCCTGCAGCCCATGGGGTATGCAGAGATCCACTCACAGCCTGTGGAGGAGGTGCCCACGCCAGAGCAGGTGGATGCCTGCAGGAGGCTGTGTTCCAGTGGGAGACCCATGGAGAGAAAGGCCTTGCTCCCAAGATGGAACAGCCTGGCCTTGGAGGACTGCACCTTGTGGACAAGGGACCTCATGCCACAGTTTTGGGAGGATGTCTGCCCGTGGGAGGAGCTCACATTGCAGCAACATGCAGGTGTGCTGCTCATGAGACGGACCCACGTCAGAGAGGTTCATGGAGAACTGTCTCCCATGGGAGGGACCCCACGGCAATGCAGAGGAAGGACTCCTTCCACTGCATTGGACTTCCACTCCAATGCAGTGGAAGAAGATTTTGGTGAGGGACTGACCCAAAGCCCCACACTCTGTTCCCCCCCGCACTGTTGGTGGGAAGGAGGGAGGGGGTGAGAGGAAAAACAGTGTTTTTAAGGGTTTGTTTTACTTCTCATTATCCTTCTCTGACTCTGTTAGTAATAAATTCATTTTGTAACTCTAAGTTGAGCCTGTTTTGCCCTTGAAGTGTTTTTCTCCTGGTCCTTATCTCACTCATGAACCCTTTGCTTGGTAACTTTCTCTCCTCTGCCCAGCTGTGGCAGGGGAGAGTGAGTGAGCAGATGTCGTGGGTGCCTGGAGTTTGGCTGGGGTCAAACCATGACATTTTTGGTGGAGAATGTGGGCAATCATGAGTACTTTGAGATAAGGATACTAATTGGGAGAAATAATGGGCAAAACAAGTATTAAATCATGTTTTTAAGTAGAATGATAGTTGGAAATTTGTGTTGTAGTTGTAGTGAAGAGCTGAGGGGTGGATTTTCTGTAATTTGCCTTTTTAACTGCTGTAAATGTAATCTCTCTCCTGAGAATGGCTACAGCTCCGATGCCTGTCTTTCTTCTCAGTCTTGGTCCTCTCCCTTCAGTGTTCAAGTTTTCAGTCAGAATCTTTAGATTTTTTTAGTCTTCTTGTCATCGTCTTTGTCTTCAGAGTGGTGGTGCTTTTTCTTCTTTTGTTTTTTAGCCAAGTGTGACTGACTTGTGTGAGACTCTTCTACATCCTCATCCAGCACAAGGTCATACTTGGTATCTTGCTTTGATTTTACCTTCTCTTTCAGAGTGAATTTTGAAGGTTTGTCACGTTCTTTCTCATAGTTCTTTAACTCTTCCTTGGTATACTGCCTACCTTTTCTCTTCCACTTAATCTTTGCAACAGACTGGCTAAAATCCACGTGTATTCGTCTGTCATCTATCAGCACATT
Source organism: Dasyornis broadbenti (assembly GCA_013397935.1). Lineage (NCBI taxonomy): Eukaryota > Metazoa > Chordata > Aves > Passeriformes > Dasyornithidae > Dasyornis > Dasyornis broadbenti. The sequence goes on from VZRN01003941.1 coordinate 771,626, forward strand.
GTCCATTTTGAAGTAGGCTTTCTCACAGTCTTCCGCCTTTTCAAACTCAATGAAAGCATAACAAAGAGATTTACCAGTCTTCCAGTCTCGGATCACTTCACAGCTCTTAATGGGACCAAATTGTGAAAATACTGCCTCCCAAATCTTCGCCTGTGGTTACAGGATTCAGTTTACCAACAAACAGCACATTTTCTGGTGGCTTGATGTCTGCATCTGGTAAGTCTCCTACCATTTCCAGAAGAATGGCATGAGTTTTTGCTTCTTTTTCTGCCTGAACTTCTTCTATTTCATGTGCAGACCATCCTTTCATGTAATCAATTTCTTCATCTGTTCCTATTCTGCCACTATCAAGCTGTTCCTTTGTAGGTTCTGGTGAGCAACCATGAACACACAAACCAGGTGGATCATCAGATGGATCATCTAAAATTACTGTATGATTTATCCTGATATCTTGATATGGGATAAAATCCTTATCTACAAAGGTTTCATTAATTATCTTCAATACATCCATGCCTTCTGTCACTTCCCCAAATACTGTATGTACACCACTAAGGTAATCCAGGTTTTCCTCTGTGGTAATGAGAAACTGTGACCTGTGCTGATCGCTGCCATTGTTCACCATTGACACAGTTCCCTTCTTCTTGTGCTTGCTTCTTGGCACCTTTTCTGCCTCAAAAAAAAATGTGGCTTGATCACCGTACAGATGACAAAATATGGATTCCCCTCCACAGCCAGTACCCATGGGGTCACCAATTTGTATAATAAACTCCCTCTGTACTTTATGGATAAGACAATAGTTGTAGTACTTGACTCTGCAGAGCTTCAGGAAATTCTGACAAGTGTGGGGTTGCTCCTCTGTGTACAGGTCGATGACCAGGTTGCCCACTGTGGTCTCCAGCAGCACCACCATGGCCGCTGCGCACCACCGCCCGCCCCTGCCTGCATGACGCAAAAAGAAAATTAATAACTGTTAGATATTGAACCTCCAGAACCCTACCCCACACACCCACAGCAGTTCAAACAAACCCAAAATGCCAGGGGAAGGGGAAAAAAAAGGCTCTGCCACTTGGAGAGAAGGGACAAGATGGCGGATGGCTTTTGTCTAGGGGGCAGAAAGAAGACTCTAGGAAGCAGTTTGGGAACAGAAAACAGATGGGAACCTGGTGGACCTCTGAGGTTTGATCTCTTCCTTGCTTCAAACAAACCTGGTGGATTTAGAGTTCTTCTTTTGGTGGTTCAGCTTTTCCTGGGGTCTGAGCTGAGATGGGGTGTCCCTGTGGCTTCCTCCGCTGATCTGCACCAGCCAGCTCTTGCCGATGGTACGACCTCAGACAAAAGCTAAGACAAACAGTTCCAGAAGAAACAACAGAAGCCATCCAAGTATTGCTACTACAGTCCAGGGAAAAGCTTCTTGCCTCAGTGTCTTGGTTTGAAAAGACAGGTGTCCGCCAAGGAAGGCGAGAACCTCTCTTAGAACAGAGAATATGACCCCCCTTCCCTCCAAATGATTATAACTTTGAGATCAAGGGGCTTTCAGGCAAAAGATATGGGAAAAGGAATAACAGTTTTTTACTACTATTTATAACAAGGCAATAATAGAGAAAACAACAGTTTAAATTGACAAAGTCAGAATACAACCTGCAATCCTGTTGGTCAGGGTGGTGGTAGCAGTCCAGTTAAATGGTGGCTGCAGTCCCGTTGGAGTGATGGATGGCGTCTGATGGAAGTGGTGAATCCTGCAGGAAGGTCTAACCCATCTTTGTAGGCCCAGTGGAAATAGTGTAGTAGTTTTGGAGTACCAGTTTATATGCAGGTGGGAATGTTCAGTTCCTCCCCTCTGGGCGGGGCATCTCTCAATGGGATGATGCAATCTTGTGAGTCATTCCTGGAGACCTTGATGGCCCATTAGCAGAGAGAGCCCCCCCGATGGTGTTATCAGGGCTGAGTCATGCTGAAGATAAAGACCATGGCCCCACCTGTTTTTTAGAGCTAATGAAGATGGTAACAGAATACCTACTTTTTGTTTACACCTTCTATGTAACCTCAGCTAACAAGAACCAAGCTAGGTAAAGGCAACAGGGTCCGCGCCGCACCCCGAGAACACCGAGAAGAAGCCTGCACCAGGTTCCTCCAGCTCCTGCCTCTGCCCCAGACCCCCCTTGAAGTGACAGGAACCATTTCTGGGCATAAAGCAGACGATCAGGAAGAGAGTGTCATCATAAAATCACAGCAAGACACTTGTAAAGCCTGCAAGATGCTTTAAAATGTTCTTACAAGAAGCTGGGTAGAAGCGTGAATATTTTACAGAGTTGTTTGGGGTTTTTGTATATTGCATTTCTCTCTCTGAATATCTACTCTTCACAAAAAGTGAACTAAAAGCTTTTTGTTTGGTTCAAATGTTTTCACTTAACTCTTTGTTAAACAACTATCTAGTTCCTCTCATAGTTTACTTTTTCATCCATGGATATAAGGACTTGGCAGATATATTGACTAAAAGCAGATTTCAAACCCCAGAAATTGTTGTTGCAGCTAATGCAGCATTTTTGTGTACATGGCAACTTGGGCTACTTTTGCAGTTCCAGTATCAAAGACCTTCAAATCAGTTGTAATTTCTTAGAACAGCACAACTTACAGCAGAGTAGTTTGCCTAGCTGACAAAACTGGTCCCAATTAAATTGGAAATGATGACTTTTCCTTGGAAAACACTCTTATTTTTCAGTTGTAGGGACTACTAAAATGGGGAGAGAGAGAGAGCCATATCTATATTGTCTCATGTACTCTTACAGACTAAACATAGGCTTACAAAGGATATTGAATCTGATGATACTCATAAATATTCCCTTTCCTCCTCCTTTCCCCTCCATTACAGGTGATCTTTAGTAAGGGCAGGCAATGAGAAGCTCGAAACATAGGAAGAAGCAATCGAACAATGACTAAGTATAAGTAAATTTCTGATACTGCATATGTTCTGTCTTTTTTTAAAAAGCAAGTGTCAAATCACACATAAAGATATCCATCAAAATGAGTTATAACAAATAAAAGAACAGTGTGATAAAAGGTAATCACAATTTACAAAGCACCCTACTATATGGAAGGGTGAAAGAAAGGGCTAAAATTTCACTGGAGATGAGGCTTGCAATTTATTTTACAAGAATTAATATGAAAGAGTCTTAATCTGTTACAAAGCATCATGAAGTTAATTATTAAATTATGCTAATAAAATATAAATCTCATATTATTGCTTTTTATCTATATTACCTGTGAGAGTTTTCAATAAGTATATAAATTGATCTAGAAGATAGAGGATATTTGACTAAATGGTTACTGAAGTCTGCTGTCCAGAGTCTACTTCTAGAGTGCTGTGCAGTAAACCATCAGTATTGCTGGCTTCTGGGCCAGCCCAGGCCGGCATTATCCCTTATTTTTTTCATGTGGTCTGCTGTGGAGACCTTTCTTTTTGCTGTAAGTCGTGACCTGCTGATAAGAATGTCCTGAAAATTCACTTTTGTCTTTTCAAAGCGTGCTGTCTGGGAGAAGCACAGAAAACACTCAACTACAGTCACTACGTTAAAGCAAGGCCAGCTCACATAACAGTGAGGTTTTCTGCCAAGGAAGAGCAGGTATTTGCAGGACAGTAGCTTACAGCTTTCTGCCAGCACCATCTCACTGAAATGCAGGTGGTGTGGCAGTGTGAACCAGGGAGGATGCTCCAGCTTGAGGCAAACTGGAGAATGATGAAAGGCTCTTGACCACATCACCCTTGGTTTGGCTGTCCCTATTCAGGAATGGCAATCAGATGAGGATAGCCCTGTGAAGGGGCTTAACATGCCACATGTGGCTGTATCAACCTGCAAATTTAGCAGCCACTTATACTGGTTGGTTCAGAGCATGGCACAATCAAAGTAATAAATTTAAGAGACAGACTGCCACTGGTAAACCTTCACTTTAAATTTGTTGGGTAAAAACATACTCTGTTGACCTCCGATAGTAGCCATTCTTTCCAGGAATCTTCTGGAGAGCTATGTGCCCAAGCAGAGGGGAGAAGGATGCATTTAGAGTGGTTGGTGGTGTCTTTTGGCAGTTTGTCTATCCCCAGATTATCAGGGTGCTCTTTCATTTTGTTTTTTCTTCTGTGCAGCCTCCTGATTGTGCTTTTGTGTTTCAACCCATGTTTCACTTTGAAATATGCTGAAGCTAAAGGAACATATGAACAAATTATTCAAGACCATGAGAATTTAGGGGAACTTTCCTCTGAAACTCTGTGAGAATCTCTGAGGCTCAAACACCTGTATTGCAACTAGTTTTGGTCATAAGTTTTTCTCAACAGCTCTTCTGTAGTTAGACTGACAGTATGTGAAAAAGTGCAGACCTCAGTACCCTGGTGGTTACCAATGGTCCTAAATGCACACTGTTTTTTGCCATTCTGCCGTGGCTCTTGCAGAAATGTAGTTACCTTATTAATACACCTGTGATATGCGCTGTACCAGCTAGGCTCTGCATCTGCAGTCTCTCCTGCAGCATAATTCAAGCCTGTGATGCTTTCTGCTGAGCCTCTTGGCTCGTTGCTCTTGTTTGTGTTTGCTGTAAAACTATCTAAGGAACTTCTGTGAGATGAGGTTCATGGTGTGGGTTTTGCTCTCCTCCACACCCACTGCTGTGTGCTCCAGAGGTTCTGATCAAATTCCAAGTTTGCTGCAGCACAGAGCCTTTATCAAGGGAAAGCATGCTGTATGCAAAGCATGTTGAAGTGCCCTCTTATGAAATGAGGTTTGACTTTCTGTGATATCAAAAAGAATACTAACCCAGAATTTAATATATCCTGGGAAATCATATTTCACAATCTAATGCCTGGAGCTCTTTTCTTTTTAATATGAGGATCAGAATTCTGATCTCTCTCATGGTTTGCCTAAGCATTTTATGTTAAATGACAGTAAGTTAATAAGTACAAAATTGTGGGTGGTTAAGTACTGTTCAGCAGCCTAGCACTGCCTAAATGGGAAAAGTCTTGGTATAAGATAAGGAGCGAATTTAAAAGAGTAAAATTAAATCGGTGTAGCCACATCTTGTAGACATTCCCATTTTGATATTAAACTAAATGGGGTTCTTTTAGCTTACTGTTTATGAGGGCTTTTAAACTAAATATTGAGTCTTACTCTGCCTTATCCTGGAACAAAGGTCTATCCGTTTAATGGAGTTGTGTTAATGCATCTCTAGCTGCTCGGCCATCTTGGTAGGATTGTTTGAAGCCTTTGAGGAGAGGAGAGCTACTGGAACTGTTGGCAGGGGACTTAGTGAAAAGAAAAAAGCTGACACGTACTAAATGTGCAGTGACTTCTACAGTAACACGTGATAGTGTGGAACAATGGAGTGGGCAAGCTCGATAAGAATTTCCAGTAGCTTTGCACTGAGGGAAAGGGGCTGCGATAGCTGTGCAGAAAGTGGCTGGCCATAGCCTGATGAAATGGCAGCTTTTGTGATATGAAAGCAGGGGAGTAGATGCCTTCTGCCCCAGCCAGTAATGGGCTGTTGAAGCCAGGGTGGAATTATCACACTGGGACGCTGCTGCGGAAGCTGCTATGAGTGTCACCTGCTCCTGCCACAGGAGTAATAGTAATGATGGCAGTAAGATAATGTCAGACAAGGGGAATGTTAGTATAAATGCTATTGGGGCTGCTTCTAAGGGCTTTTTGAAATACTAGTAAAAGTACTTTTGTGAAAGAGTTGCTGCTATAGCTGCTTTCATGATGAGAGTGTAGCATCTTCTGTGGTAATCCTACATGACTCTTCATCATCTTTTTCCATTGTCAGATGATACTACACAGGATTGATAATAATTTCATGTGCTTTGCCTAGATATGAACTATGCAACCCTGCTTGACCTAGCAGTGAGCTAGACTTAAGTCTTTGGAGTGGTTTCTTTAAGGAGAAAAAAAATGGATGGATGATGTAGTTTGGTATGTCTTGGATTCAGGCAGATTACAAACAATATCTATAAATGCCTGAACATGTTGTGTATTAATCAGCAGGAGAAAGTTTCCTGGCTGATTGTACTTCTTTTTAGCTAAATGTGTTACCCAGAGCTCTTTATTCCCAAAGTATTGCTACAAATCCTTCTCTGCTGTCTATTGCTTGCTGTGCTTTTCTGGTCTTCTCTCTCGTACATGCAAGACTCCAGCTTGCTCTTTTCTTCCTCCACCTCACACACATTTGCATTTAAATTCCTTAGAAAATTCCTCAGGCTGTGTGGCTTGATTCATATTTATGATTTTTTCACAGAATATTTTGCTGGTGTTTTGTATCACCTGAGTTTCCTGTTTAACTAAACAGTTTAACTTTTAGTTCTATGGGTCCTGGCAATGTAGCTTTGGTAGGCCTATGTGCTGGCACAGCATAACTGTTTGAGGTGAAAAGAGGTGAAAATTCATGGAAACACTTGAAGGCAACGTAATGTCCTTAATAAGGGTTAGGGTATCATACAGAGCCTGATCTTTTAGCGACTACATTGGAACAGTACGCAACCACTTTCAAGCGTGCCAGAGCATACCAGTACTGGTCACGAGTGTGAAAAACAAAGGGGCTTGTAGGACAATTCCAAATTCTCTGCACTGCATTGTGGGATGGAATAAGAAAGTCCAATGAGGCTCAACATCTCTTCCTGGGAGAGGTTCCACTAGCTCAGTGGGTCCCTGCTTAGTAGGAGAAACCTTGAGCTGCTGTTGCATTTGTGTAGATGAAACACAGAAATATTGTGATATCAGAGTGCTCCAAGGATGAATGCCCATGCCATGGGGCTATGACTTGGCCAACTCTGTAACTGACATCAGCAGATTTTTAAAAAGTTGCATTGTGAAAAAGCAAACTAAAACCTTTTTTAAAACTTTTTTTTCTTTTCCTTTTTTTTTTTTTTTTTTCAAACTGCCTCGAGAAGGTCTGAATTATATGAAGTTGGCAGGTTCAAGTGTGACTCAACTCATTGTTTTCATTCTCTCATTTTGGCAGCCTTCAGTAATTCCAGATGTTATTTCTCTAACCACACGGAAAAATTCTTATTTAAAAAGTGGGGTGGGAGGGAGAGAAAGGAACTGTTTTCCTGCATTTGGTACACTTTTAAAGCAATGCTGATATTGCATAGACAGTGCTCATGTGCAGCAGGCACTAAGGCTAGCTGGAGGCATGCCCAGGAGGAGACAGCCCCAAGATAAAAGGCCCTGTGTTACAGGGGAGAAATGAGAAGAAAGCCAAAAGCAGCTAGTTAGTTCAGTGAAATGGTGTTCTGTCACTCTAGGACTCATTTGTTGGGAACTGTAAGGGCAGGACAAACGGGGAATTTATCCTGAGCCCTCTATACTGAGGAAGCCTGGAGAACTATAGTATCATGTCAAAGACAGAATGAATATTTTTCTTGCACTATGATCATAGGGGAATATATAGTTAGCTCACAAACAATGCCTTGCTTTGAATAGAAAAAGGATTCATGTCTGCTTGGACATGTGCTTTTAGGGCACATGAATCCACTTACTTTGCTTGGCTCACCTAGCATTTCTGAGCTTAGGGAGAAATGGAGAAGGACGCTTTTAATTCTATAATTAGAAAGCTCCTCTAATGTAATAGAGGATAGAGGCCTGTGTGTTACGGTAGCGTGACTTTATAAGGTGAGTCCAGCCTCTCCTTCTGTGTTTTTGAAGTCTCCTTCAGGATCCAGGAATTCCAGAGGTTTTAACCAAACCACCCCTGTGCTAGTGGAGCTAAAGGGCAACCCCTTTCTGTGGTTCCCAGCCCAAGGTGGAAACAAAAATCACATAGCAACAGTGCCTTCAGCCAACATGGGTAGTCCTTGGCTGAGCAAAGCTGGTCTCCTATGCTCATGTCACATCAGGAGAAGAGCCCTCAGCCCCTCCTTTGGAGCCAAACTGCACCTTGTACCATCATTGGTGGCTTGTCTTTCCAACCCAGCAGGATGCTTGGGAGCATAAGCCTATAAGCCAAGCACTCTTCAAATTTAGTAAAATAATAAATAGCACATAGAAGATCACTGACGCTTTCTGAACTGTTATGCAGAGTGCTAAATCTTATTCGTAAAAGCTGGTCTGGTGAGTGCACTGAGAGCAGCAGGCTCAGAACAAAACACGCAAGAGGAAAAATTAGTGTGCTTTTGAGAACTGTAGGTTTGTCCTCAGCTTTTACATAAAAGACCTTGTTGACACCTCCTTATAAGAACAAGTTTTGGAGTCTTCTCACTCTTAGGGGAAAAAAACCAAACCCTTTCACTATGAAAAGAAAGGCCAGTCTGCATCTAATTGATTGGCTTGCTGTGGTTTACCTCTCCTCCCCTGCTCAGTGCATGAGACGCAGCAAAATGTCATGCTGCTAGTTAAAAAAAGAAGGGCTTTCTGTCTGTAGGTGGTTCAGTATTGAGAGTGCAGAGAGGTTAAAAAAAAACAATTGTTCTATTGGGTCTCTAGTTCGTAAAAGTGAGAACTGTTACTGGAAAATACTTTTTTT
>VZRN01003941.1:780134-814514 GCA_013397935.1 Dasyornis broadbenti
TTAGTTGGTGGTAAGCCATGACTAATGATCATTGTGCCAGTATGTGCTTGTGTTTGGGTCACCAGGTCCCTCCTGCCCCCCTTGCTTGTTCTAGGTAGTTGATAGAGATTGCTAAAACTTGTACTGTAAGGTCTTTGGTGCAGTGACTACTTTTTCAAGATGACTTGCACATTCCTTAATGCAGTAGGGGTCCTGGCTCGAGACTAAAGACATTATGATAGCAAAAATAGTAAATTCAGTGGTGGTTCTTGGTTGCACTGACCTTTGCAGCATCTGGGTCACTTCAGTTTTGGGACTCTCGGGACCCAGAGCTGATGTTCGGTTTCATTCAGAGAGTGGAAGCCAAGTCTCCAGCCATGTTCATTGTGAAGTTTTCAAAATGGAAAACAATTGTTGATTCAAGTCCAAGACATTTTCTGGCTCCAGTAATCTTGTGTTCAGCATAATCACAATTAAATACATTCAGTATTGGGTTTAGGGGCTTAGTGGGATGTATTGTGTTAGAAGCAAAAGAAAACAATGCATTTGTTACTGGTTTTTGTTTTATTTTAGACCTTTACTTACTTGAGGTTCTCTGGTTTTGTGGATAACCCTGAGGATCTTCCTGCAAAGCTAACAGTGATTGCTTTACTTTTCAGTAAAAATGAAAATGAGAGAGAAGGCCACACATAGCTTTTTCCCTACTTCAGGTTTTCCAGAAAGTTCTTGCCCTACTAAGCTCCATCTGGCAAATTAACAAAAATCTCTGTCCCCAGATGATCAGTGATAAGACAGTCTGCTGGGAACTGATGTGATGATGCAATTCTAAGAGTGAAGAAGTGCTTGTTCCAGCACTGGCTCTTGGTGACCTACACTGGACTGGGTGCAGACAGGGCTGCTACAGCCAGCAGCAGCTGCAAAGTTATAGCAGCATACATTTCCGAGAGCATGTAAAAGGCTGCTGTAAGGATTAATCCAAAATGAAAGGAAACATTCTTGGAAACATTGCCTCCAGGCTGGGTTGTGTCCTTCTGCCTATTGCAGGAAGAGGACACAAGAACTCTGTTGCCTGCAAGGAAGATCTAATGAAGCGAGTTTTCATATGGAAAGAATTGATTTTTGTTCTGTTCTCAGGACACTGTTGGAAAGAGGTGTTTGTATATCTTGGTGACATCAGTTAAAACAAACCATTAAACATTCTGGGTTTTCAGATTCCTATTGCATGAGACAAGGTAGGGAGCATACTGTGGAAGTCAAATGTGTCTACCAAAATATTGAACCAACCAGCCAGGTAAAAACAGGACAAAATTGTTGTTGACAGTATTTTTTTCTACATGTTCAATTACTTGCAACCTTTAAAAATCTTTATTGATATCTCACAGGATGAGATGTTAGACAAAGATCCTATCTGTGGGCCGAGATCCCACCATTTTATAAAATCCTTCCTAGTAAGAAGTTTAAGAAACAAGTTTCCAGTTTAGAGTCTGTTGGCTGCCTGAATTATGTTAAAGAGTAAGTGTTTGGTGTACTCCAGTTCATCTTGGTTCTCTGTACTCTGTTTGCAGTTAGTTGTTTGCTCCAACAGCAGTCCAGAAGAACCACCACTCAGTCGTTACTGAGTGACGCTTTTCTAAAGTTGCTGGCCATCATTTTTCTGTTCCTGCTCCAAGCACTAGCAAAGTCTGACATCTCTTTCCTGTGTACAAAGCATCTGTGTGCAGCAGCTCCACAATTAGATGAATGATTTGAATGTGGCAAACTTTTTTCTATCTTTCATTTGTTCATGGCGTAGTGATAAAGAGAATGCTCATGTGCCTCCCGTGGTATAAGGGTAAATAGGCAATGTGCTATTTATAGTCTGTGGTTAGACTCATAAAAATCAATATTGTTTGACTCAAAACCATGAAGTCACGTCCTGTCTACTGTCTAAGATTTTTCATAAGAAGGAGGAGTTGAGCATGCTTGGTTTTTCAGTAACAGCGAAGTTGCTATAATTTATAGGTAGGAGAATCAATAGTACCAAGCATTAAAAAAGATATTATATTGCATAGCGAGGAGCATGAAAGTTCCTGTGGGAAAACGGTCCATCCAACAGGACAGGACTCTCTTTTGATCCTTCATGTAGCTCTCCTTATTTCTTGACTATGTGGAATGCTGATCCCATCAGAAAGTGGAAGATGGTGGAGACATTGAAAGTAAATGCTACGTATATTTTTGCAAGAGATAAGGCAGAATGTGGCCAGTTTTCACAGTGGGAGAGTACTGGCCCTTTGAAAGCCTCTTAAAGGTATAATTGCAACTCATTAATGAGTTATGCAGTAACCAGCATTATTGGATACTAATGAGGATGAAGGATAGGCGGAGACTTAAAAATTCTGCAGTTTATGCATTCAAAGGGTGTTTGCCAAAAGTAAGATTGTCTGAAAGCAATGTGACAATTTCTGGCAATAGTTAGTTTTGAAATAGTTGACATTTTCAGTAGTTTTAGGTTGACTCAGGCAGAGGAGTCTTAGTTGTGAAACTGTGTAACAGCAGTAGGGGAAGCTCCACACAACAGTCAAAACCACTCCAGCTTACATTGATTACAAAGTGGGACATTTTTAGTAGAAGAAGAGAAAAGCAACACTGGAAAGTGCCCATAACTGCTGTGAGGATGAAGTGTTACTTCTGTTATCCTGGGGAGCAGATGAGTCTGGTCAAAGGCAAAATTTTGACTTGAGAAAGAGAATGAGAGTAAGAGTGTGTGAAATGGAAGATGTAGAATTCTCACTGGTCAGACAGTGGAGCTGACAGAGATGTTGAACAGGGGCTGAATTCTGCCTCTTGCAGGCGCTAGGGCGTCCCGGGTCTGTAATTTTGATGCTATTTGTTGACAGTCTTTCACCAGGGATGAGGTTATCACAGTTGTGTCTGGTGCAGTGGAGACAGGAAGTGCATGAAGGATGGTGGAACGACAAGCTTTACTTGGGAACCCTTGCTTAACGGGCATGATGATAGTATTAACATGAGAACAGTTCCTGTTGTCTGCCTTTGACAGTGCTCAGTAATGAATAATGAGCTAAAAGAGAAGGACAGGCTTAGTGGTGCTTCTAAAAGTGACACTCTCCCAGTTTTCAGTAGTGCACTGCATTCTGGAGCTGAAGTTGGTATCCCTGAGCTTAGTAGCCCTTGCTAGATCTCTCTTACACGGCTTTGTGCAGTTGCTTTTGGACTCCTTTCAGCTCCGATGTTTGCAGTACCCTGTAGCAATGCACTCCACAGCTGAATGTTAACTAGTGCAAGAAACAGTCCTTTTCCCATTTGTTTCGGGGTAACCTTCTGATGATTTCATTTACTGTGCCCTCATTTTTCTGTTTCTCTCTCTCTATTACTATTTCTCTCTTCGATAAAAAAGGGATTGTTTTCAGATCTATAAATACCCTGATATAAATTTGCATGTGGCCTCCCAAACAGATTCTGGTATTTTAAAATGTTTGTCAAACAACATTTCCTGAAGGTCAGTGATGTCCATCTGTTGAGTTGGTTGTGTGGTGGGATGTAGCAAGGATGATGGGACTTATTGCTGCTGACACCTGGGGGCCCTCATGAGAGAGAAGTTAGATACTAGGCTCTTCAGGACTGTCTTGAAAGCAATTAGGCTGACCACTTAGGTATCATTATGTGTAGATGGGAGATACAGATATGGTCTAAGAGGCTGTGGTATGACTCAGTTGTTGTGCTGTGCAGTTAGGATCACAAACTAAATAAAACCATCATCTGTTAGAAATCTTGTGTCTGAGTAGTTAGTGACAAATGCAGTTTATCAAAAATCCGTAACTGTGTCTCATCCAAGTATTTGTAAGAAGAAACAAGTCAACCTAACTAAGAGCTTTCAAGATCGGACTCATAGTAGTGGTGCTACTGGTAGATGAGTTCATCTGTGTATGAGACTTTAATTTCTAGAAAACTACATTGGAGTAACAGCTTCAGTGATCAACGTCTGCCTAATACAGTTGCTTTTTATGACAGACAATGCAGGTCTTCCTGTTTACTTTCCCAACCAACAAGTCAGTCAAGTAACCTTTTAGGAAATACTGCAGGCCACTTCTAAAGCATGCCTCACTGCATGGAAACCTTTATTGCTGGGATGAATGATATTCTTAGATATTCATGGGAAATAAACAGCAATAATCCTGACAGGAGGTGTTGGCAGAATGAAGTGCGAACAGGAAGCGATTAAAGATAAAAGGCAATCTCAGGAGTTACCTGTAGCTGGTTGTGTGATTATGGGTGTGGCTGGAACAGGTCACAACACAACGTAGCACCTGCTGACAACAAGCAAGTCGAGATCCCAAGTTCGTGTCTCTCCCAGGCTGGCCCCCTGTTATATAACCAGGGCGGTCACATCAAATAAAATACTTGGTGCTTAAGACATGCTTTTTAGCTTTGACTGTGTTTCTGTGTAGACTGTGCTATGTGTCTTATAAGAAAGCTTATGTGACTCCTGAATCAACCTTCCAAGACATTTCATGTTAAAACCTTTACCTTCCTTTTCATTATAATTATGCAGTGAATGAGGCAGGAGTCTAGGCAGTGTGTGATCATGTAATAAGAACTGCCTCATAATGACAAGGGAGACAAATGATGGTTGCACCATCCTCCTTCATTAGTGTATTTCTCAACCACTCTGAGTTTCATGAGTTGCTTTATTTTTTAAATTTTTTTTTTTAGTCCCTGTAAGAAAGGCCACCTTTCTTACAGATTTACTATAAGTTTTAAGTAACACTAATCATACTGTCTACATAAAGAGGGTCATGCATGTTATCTGTGTGATAGTCAAAGTATCATTGGGTTCTGACTAAAGGATAACCCGTAGGATGAGTATGACAAATTTAGCCCATGTATTTTGTGCACATTATCTTCTTGCATTTCTGTGTGTACAAAGCCTGAATCCTTGGGCTTTGGAAAAAGAGTCAGAAAAAAAGAAATAATGAGTAATACCTAGAGTTTTAATGGAGCTCTCTGAACTTACACTTCCAATGTACAGCCTGGAATTGATACCCCTCCACACCAATTATGTAGCTCATCCTTCTCAGCCTCCACCGCCCTGACCTGTCTTCAGAGAAATCTTCTAAGTCAATGCAGAGGAGAGATGTTTTCCTGTGGGGAGCAGGATGTGCAGGTCTTGCATGGGACATGCTCTTTTCACAAATAGGTAGCCTTTATCTGAGACCTGTCATTTACATTTTAAATTATGTGGTCAAGAGATGAGTGGACTATCCAGTGTAATTAGAACATGCATATGTAGCAGGTGAGTTCACAGGTCCAGGTGTGAGCATCCCTAAACCAGTGGTGGTGAGAGGAGGAGGTAGAGGAAGATCTTGGTGCTCCATACCAAAACCCCTCCATGCTCAGGTCTGTGTCTGGTCCCTTCTCTATCACATGGGGAGAGATTATCACTCTCCTTTATTTATTCCTACCCTTTTCTTTCCTCTTTGTGTTTCCTTTGTGCTTGTGTTTGCCTTTGTTGCCAGGACTCAGCTTGCTCAGGCTTTTCAATAGTTTGCCTAGGTTTAATCTTCTTTGAAAGGTCAGTCGCAGGATGAGCACTGTGTCAAACAGTGCAGTTTTGGTCAATCTGCAGCTCTGCAGTTTGGCCAGTTCACAGTGTGGTACTCCTCATTAGCTAGAGCAATCAAATTTACCAGGGGCAGAATGCATCACTTATGCAAGTCTTATGTAAGATACTCGGCAGAACGATTTAGACATTATCACTGAGGTAAGAGGGTGGTTCCGGGATGTACCCACTGTTCCTAAAATATTAGCTCATCAAATCAGCAGTAGGTAAGCATAAGGAGCAGACTAGTTAGCTAAGCAGGTTTTTTTGTTGATGAGTCTCTCTAAGGCACTGCCCTGCCTGTGATGAAAAAAGACCGAGCTCCCATCTTGCAAACTGCTGCGGAGAAATTTGCTTAGACACCAGAAATGTTGCTGCGTTCCCTCACCTGGAGAGGGAGTAATTGTTTGGGACACACATGATTTGCAGTTCAAATTCCAGCTCCTCCCTGGGTAGGTCTGTTTACTCTAAACTGTTGGCTGAGTTTGGGTCTAAGGGCACTTGCACACACACAAAGCGCAAACAGGTTTGACTTGACTGAGGACTTCACAGCGGGGAGATTGAAGGCAAGTTGCAAAGCCCCAGCAAATGAAACACATGAAAAATGAAGGTACCTAGTTATGTTTAAAAAGTCTTAAGTATATCCAACTTTTTTTTCCTTTTATTCACATCTTTGAGGGGAAGCTGGCTTAAGAGGAAAAGCATAACTAGACTGCTCCCAGAAGATGTGTATCTTTGCCCGGGCTGTCTTGTGCAGTGCTTCCCCATGTTGTTTCATTCCTGCATTAAACAAGGCTAAGTGACTTTACCCTCGGAGGTGTCAACTCTGGAAAGGATTGGGACCTTCAAAACAATGACTGAACTATTTTTCAAAGTTTCTAGGATTAAATGCTAGTTCTCAGTCATGCCTCCCTATTGTTTCACTATAGATATGCGCATATGTTCCTTGAAAACACAGACCAGTAATCACATGAGTTTTTAATTTCTCATAAAGTTAAAATCTCCTTTGCTAGCAACTTTCAAAACAATTTTTCTGTGTTTTAAATGTTTGGGCAGTCCTTACAGATGTAACACAAAATCTGAACATATATTGCTTTTGAAGGTGTCTTTCACCAGCAGGCAGATGGAAATATTTCTGATGTGAAGGGAGGGGAAGGAGTCTGCAGAAAGAGGTGAGCTCTGACTCACCTCTTTGGAGCTCATGAAGGCTGTGTTTGCATTAGCTTTGCCAAGTGTGCACTATTGAAGACTTTGCACTGCTTTGGGGGCTCAGTGGAAGCTGTGCCTGAGAAGGGCTCTCGTGTAGGCATGAGGTTACGGAGGCGGGTCAAAACACAGCTGTGAATCCTGACAGCATTTGACAAAACAGTGAACTGTTGACTCCAGGCCTCATCTTGCACCTGCTCAGACAGAGCTCTGCACTGCCACAGCACCTCCTGGTGCTGCCCCTTACAGCACCCACACCTGCGCCCCTCGAATGAGGGCTAGGGCCCACAGTTTTGCCAAGGAAATGATGCCTTGGAAAATTTTCTGCTCTCATCTGTGAAGCAAAACAGAGACAACTTCTTTGATTTAAAGGACATGACATGGGAAAAAAAATGAAGCATGAGCAAGACAGCAAGGGAGACAACATTCATGTTATTTGATATGATTCATACCAACAAACACAAAAATCCAGCTAACTGAAGCTATTTGAGTAGATATGTGGGGAAAAGCTACATTACCTAGTGTAACACTTCAAATTAATTTGCTTCAGGTATATTCAGAGCTCTGTACCAACTTTCAGTGAATATTCCCAAGTTTTGTGGAAAGTCATGACATATGAATCCCTATAAGAGTTTTGAAAGTGAAGTGTAATTTTGCTTTTTACAAGGATTAATATTCAGCAAAAAGAACTGTACTGGGTCCAACACTGTTGCTATAGTTTGTATGTTGGTATTTTGAAAATAAAAATGGGACAACTTGTGTGGACAGTAGGAGAGGAAAGCCAACAGTAAAAGTGCTTTCTGGAGACATCACTTTGAGAAAGGAGAGTGACTGGGGACTCAGACCTTGGAGTAGGAATATAAAGACAAATCCTTGGACATGGTGGTGTAAGGTAGCTTGAGCCAAAAGAGAATAATAATGCAACAAAAAGGGAATCACAGAATATGTTGAGTTGGAAGGGACACATAAGGATCATTGAGTTGAACTCATGGCCCTGCTCAGGACACCCCCAAGAGTCACACTATGTGCCTGAGAGTGTTGTCCAAATGCTTTTTGAACTCTGTCAGGCTTGGTGCTGTGACCCTTTCCCTGGGGAGCCTCTTCCAGTGCCCAGTCACCCTCTGGGTGAAGAACCTTTTCCTAATATCCAACCCAAACCTCCCCTGACACAACTTCAGGCCATTCCCTTGGGTCCTGTCACTGTCACCACAGAGAGAGATCAGTGCTTGCCCCTCTTCTTCCCCTCATGAGGAACTTGTAGACAGCGATGAGAAGGATAATACCCTGTCAGTGTTCATTCCCACCTGTTGTAGTAATGACAGCTCTTCTTTTTGGTTGTTGTATTTTTGGGGTTTTTTTGGGCTGCTTTTTTGGTTTTTGGCTATTATTTGCTCTGTGAAACGAAAAGTGAATGCTGGAGATGGTGCCCTGGGGAGCAGATGGGACCACACAGCAGGGACAGGGAATGGAGCTTGCTTCCTGCAGCTCTGAGCTGTTGCAATGGTGCTGGTGCAAGCTAGGAACCACTGAAAGGTATGACAGCAGCTGCAGCTTCATCTCTCCCACACTGGACCCCATAAATAGACCTAGAAAATGAACACTGTGAGCTGGTATTGCAGGCAATTCACAAGTATATCCAGGCGCTTTTGTACACGGGAAGCTTTTGCTTGTACTTGTGTACATGCTGCCCTGCGTTGTCCTCCTGTTCATTGGTGAGGCATCTACTGAAATTTAGTGGCATCATTAGTGCTTTTATTTTGACCCCAGGAAACTTGGGCTGATGTTTTCAGATTTGAAAACTAGTGGCAAAACAAACGTCTGAGTTGTTTGTAATTTTCTTTGGGGGAAAAAAGGAAGAAATTATGCCTTATAACTTCTGTGAGTCACTGCTGATATTCAGAACTATGTACTGTAAATGTATCTGTTAAAGAAAAAAAATCGTATCTATTCCCCAGGAACACTGCAGGCCATCCAGCAGTAAAACAAGTATTTTCACTGAGGAGACAGAGGCTCTTCTGCCCAAGAAGCCTTCCTTTTTCCTCCATCAGTATGTATAAAAGACACACAAAGCCAGCTGCTCTGATGGATTAGAAAGCATTGCACCACGTCAATGGGCACCCTTGTTTGTGTTGTTGAGAAGAGATTCTTAGTTAAGAAAGAAAGAAAGAAATGCCTCCCCTGTAATCGCCACTAACGAGGAGACCCTAGTGAAGTTTTTGTTTTTTAAAAGGCTTTGGCAAAAGACATTTTGGACTCTTGGATTAGTTTATGTTCCCTCCTATTCCCCACTTGATCCTTGAGGATTTGCCTGAGTCATGGATTTTTACTGGGCTTGTTAACTCTGTTGTTATTTTTTTTCAGTCAAGGGGATAAAGAAATCTTTTGGCGAGAGCCACTCACGGGGGATTAGCTGCGAGTGGACCGAACAAGGCAGTGACTCCCCAGAGGGGGTGACCCCTGACTCCCGGGTCAGGCAGTGACTCATCTTTGCCTCATAGCCAAGGCAGGCTGAAAATTCCCAACAAGTGTTTTCTCTGTCCTCACCAATCTCCCTCCACGCAGTGGTAGGCAGTGCAGAAGATGAGCTCTGTTATGACAGCTGCTATTCTGCAAAACTGGGGAAAATGATAAAGTAGATAGAATATCAAAGGGTATAGGCACTGTTAGTGGAAGGAAACCATAACCTCTTTTACAACCTAAAGGGGCCTGCCTGCTTTCCTCCTTTATAATTTCAGAGCTCCAGGGGTTTTCCCTGCACAGCAGCAGGGCTTCAATTGATTGCAATTCAGAGCTGAAAGGTGGCAAGAGTGGCTTTTGGAGAAGTTTCTGTTCTAGATGTTAACTCTACCAGGTACTGATGGTATTACAGGTGCTGTGGTGGTGACAGGAGAAGTTTTTGAGGGAGCTGCTTGCACAAGCTTTATTGATTGAACTGACTTACTTTAGCTGGGAAGTTACAAGCAATGCATTTGGGATGCAAAACACAGTAGGAAGTGAAGCCAAAAGTCAGACTGAAAGCTGACATGTATCCGAGATCAGACTGTGTGTGTAAGGGTAATATGTAGATGAGTATCACTGAGAAAATGAGTTATGCAGATTAACTCTGCTTTTGAGAAAATGGGTTAAATACTTATGATATCCACTATTTTGTAGTCTTTGAAATCCTGACTGTTTTACAAAGCAGTCAACTGTATCCTTTTATCAGGTTATCAAAGGCTCGGATCAATTCATGATGAAAAAATGTCCAACCTCCTCTATTGAAAGGTCTGTCAGTCATTGTAGTGTATTGGAGGTTTTCAAGAAACAGCTGTGGAGAAGGAACCTTTCCCTCCTAGCTATTGTTAAGGAAAAGTAACAAAATGCTTTCATTGTTGGAAGGGAGTGTCAGCTCACACAGAGTCAGGTTCAGTGATGTGTGTTATTTTTTGTGTGAAGAAACCGGATGGAGTTTGGCGGACCTCCAGCGTATTGTAGCAATGCACCTTAAAATGACATTTCCCAACAAGTCACAAAAATTAAGCTGCAGTGGAATTTAGCTGCCCTGGCATACAAAGAATAGAGGGAGAGGGGAAAGAGTAGCATTAAATATGCTATGCATACTTAGGTATAGATGAATTTGATACATATTCCTGTGCAAATACAAACATGAAAGCGTAAGATTTTTGCTTTCTGGCTATTAAATACTAGAAGATTTCTAGTAAAAGTGCATGGTAGAGCAATGGTCTTAGAGGCCTTATAAAAGGAATAGGCTGTAGGAGTTGTATAGATGTAATTAGGTAGGGTCTCTCCTTCCCATTTGCCTGCCTCCTCATGCACAGGGAGGGACAGGTGATCTGCAATAAGCATAGAAAGGGGAAGGCCTTTAGGATTAGGAATATGACAAACTTTGTACCTTTGCAGTATCTCCTTTATCCCTCACTCTGTGTAGACCTGTTTTGTTTTTGTTTGTTGGTTTTGTTTGTTTTTTTTTTTCCAAAAAGCCTCACCTGGTTGCAGGTGGTGAAACACCCAGTCAATACAAACAGTCTTAAAACTGTTAGCCATGGGCAGGCACAGAAAGCTGGAGCGTGAGTTTCTCCACCACCAGCAGCTGTAATGAATGCATCAAACTTACTTTTTACCTTGGCTGTCCATAGGGTATTAGATTAGGTTCAGAGCGTCCCTGTTGGTTGTGAAGGTCCTTCCTTACTGGGCTGAGGTTTCCTGGCATACTGCTGAGAGCTCAAGGAGAAGAGCTGCAGCTGTTTCATTCCTTGGCTGCAAAGAAACCTGCTTCCATCAGGGTCAGACTGCTGAAGGTAAAGTGACATGTTACAGCTGATCATCTCTCTTTCTGTGCTGGGGATACCCAGGGCCCTATCCTCCTCTTATGGCTCCTCTCTCCTGCTCCTGGCTGGCTCCCGCCCCTGGCCAGCAGCATGTCTAGTGCTCGTCAGGCCTTGTGTGAAATGGATTCAACCTGCTGGCCTGGAAGAAAACTAACACGACAAAAAAAGTGAATTGTTTGCTCCTGGGTTAATGAACTGAATCAGCTCAGTGAAGGCTCTAATGAACATCAGTTTGATGCAAGAGAAAGGGTGTGTTAGCATGGCTGGGATGGAGAGAAGAAAGGGCAGGGCTGGAGCATGGGATGTGCTACTTTTGGCAGTGAGGAACTGTGAGAGTGACTCACCTCTGACATGTAACTTCTGCAGGGGGGGTCTTAGTACAGGAATGTGAAACAGGAACTCCTTTTAGTAGAAGCTGCACCATTACCTGTCATTATCATAAACAGCCAGTGGCATGTGTGCTGAAGCAAGAGATCACAGTGCACACACAGGACTCCCAAATTAATTCAGAGGCAAGAGCAAAGCACACATCATAGATGTTGGCCACACTGGTGCTGCTGCTAGTCACTCCAGGAATGTAAAAGTTGTACCAGAACTTACTGATGGGAGGACTCTGTGTGTGTGTGTGAATTAAGTAACCAAGATGGAGACTTATGCCCAGTCTCCCAATAATCATCATGAATGCACTGTCTTCCCAAAGAAGAAACACTGTTTCTGTAGAATATGATGAAAAAGTGTTAATCATAGATTAATTTCCTTAATTGGGTTTTCAGAGTATTACAGGGCTCTCATTTATTTTGGTTCTGAAAACCATTTATCACAGCTCATGTGAAAAGCATTTTGGAAGTTCTGTTTCGTATCAGCTAGCCAAGTTCTTTTTCTTGTGTTGTTCCAGAGGTCAGGGCTGAGACCTTTATGTCAGAAGGTGACCCAAGAATTTAGGCAGAGTATTATGTTCTAATTCATTGAAAATATGAAGAAGAAAGTTTTCATTTCATAGTGTGTTCAGAGCTTCAGTGAGTCTGAACAATCAGATCCCTAATGAATCTCAGTAGTAAGTAGTATGAGAAAAGATTTTCCTTTACTAAAAGAAGAAGGTTAGAGATTTAAGATTGTTGCCCTCATGTCTTTTTCTGTTGTCATTTCATCCTCAGCTTGCAAGCATTTATTCTTGTTGTCCTCTTTCATTTAGTATTTGTAACTAAAGCTAACAGAGAAGGAACATATTGCTCCACCTGTGAGGTTTTCGTTGCTCACAATGTAAGCGCAAATAATTTTTTAAATAGTAGAATTCTGTAGAGAGCAAATTGTGGAAATTCAGTTGTGTGTATGATAGTGGAACACCACTTTCACCCCTTCCCAACTTGTACTTGGTATTTTCGACAGGCTTTCCAGCACCTCTGTGCTTAATTTGCAGGTCCGTGGTCTTTGGTGACATGAAAGTGCTCCAGCCCTGAGCTGGCTGCAGAGATAGGTGCAGGACTCTACCTTTCCTTGGAAAGGCTTTGGTACAGTGCAGCATGACTGTGATGGGGCAGTCTGTGGGCTGAGGTTGGATCTAGATGGATAAACCAGGCTTGTTGGTAGTAACTTGCCATTGAAGGCTGTGAAATGTCACTTGAGGACATCACACGTTGTGGTGTCACCTGTCAGTCAACCAGCAGCTTTCCTGCTGAGACAGAACATCACCCAAAGCTCTCTCTGCCAAGACTGTATCGGAGAAGAAATGAGCTATGCATTTTTGCATTGGTTACACTTCAATGGATGCCCTAAAAATTCAGAAAATAAACATGCATTTTTGTTCATTTTAATAAACCAGCCCAACTTTATACTTTTTCAACTTAGTTTTAACTTTCATTGGTGTAGCTGAAGTGTTTAGGGTAGAGACATCAGAAAGAGCCAGACTGTAGAGTTGTCCTTGATACAGTCAAGATTTAAGTATCTCCTCAGATATTGCTGTGACTTTAAGAAACCTTGGGCTTCACCCCAGATTAGTCACATTTGAAAAGTTCATCAATTCTTAGCAAGAGTTCTGCTCTTGCCAGAGCTGGCTGTCACACATTACTGGTGTTAGCGCTGTGAATTTCTTCTTATCTCAATAAAATCAACAGCCTTTATTCGCGGGAGGACAACTGAAGACTCTTATTTCAGGTTTTCTATCTTTTACTTGTAAAAGCCCTTTGCAATAAATCTGCAAATGCAAGATATAATTCAGATCAGCTGGAGCAATATGTTCAGTGGATCATGCATAGAAAGTTGTAGGCATTCTTCCTATGCCATCCAGGGTTTTTCTTTTTCAAATGTTCTTGGCTAAAACATGATGTTTTTGTGTGGACAGCAGTACTGATGCCTTGTTGGTCCACCCAGCCCACCACTAGCCATCTGGAATAAAGTTATTTTTATAGTTGGCAGATTTCCTATAAGCAAAATGGTTCTGATTTAGCAGCTGGATGGAAACACCTGGCATGCTGGATTGGTGACATTATAGGGTAAGGCAAGTGTGCTGCAAAAGTGGTTTGTTTGTATCTTTGCAAAGGGATCGATGGCAGGTCTGGCTGAGTTACACAGACATAGGCCACTGAATCTCCACATTTCAGATCTAAAAGATTGGTGTATCTTGAAGCTGGAAATTGGGTAAATCTGTATTTTATTGGGAGTATCCACAAAATCTGAACATAGAGCCCAATGGGACTGTTGAATCTGGCATATTTGTTTAACCAAGGTTTGCTATAAA
Source organism: Dasyornis broadbenti (assembly GCA_013397935.1). Taxonomy (NCBI): domain Eukaryota; kingdom Metazoa; phylum Chordata; class Aves; order Passeriformes; family Dasyornithidae; genus Dasyornis; species Dasyornis broadbenti. The sequence goes on from VZRN01003941.1 coordinate 793,978, forward strand.
ATGCATGATATATGTTGATATTCTTTTCCGAGTTTCCTGAAGTATCTCTTCAGCATTGTTAGAGAGGACTTTAGAATGACAGTCTCAATGGGGACCCTTCAGTGTTCCTTTACACCTCTTCCCAGGTGCCAAAATGATCTGTTCTCCTTTGCTGCTCTTTTGTCTGAGTTCAGGCAAACTAAACAAAGACCACTTTCGAATCACCTTCCTCTGGGCCTGTGTGCTTTCTGTGCAAGGCTGTGACCCTTGGATTTGTACAGGAGGAAAGCAGATCGCAAATGTGTACAAGAAAAAGGATAAAAACAGATTCCCCCCCCCCAGTCCACACAAATTAAGAGAACTTTCTTCACTTTTCCTGATCCAAAAAATAAATTCTTGAAATCATGGTGGAGTGATGTTTCTATATGGTGTTTGATTTTGCTGTCTCCAGAGAAGCTGATACTGAGCACTGGGAATTCCCACAGGTCCCATTGGTGTGAGAGTCCCTGACCCTGTGAGTGGATGGCAGGTTGCCCCATGCTGGTGGGCTGTAATTCCCAGTGCTCAGGATCACATGATGTTTGACCTTGTACATGAGTTTGACCTTGCTGCAAGGCCTTCAGTCTCTAAAATTTCCACACATTTTTGGCAGCAGAACAGTGTTCAAATGATGTCAAAAGAGATAGTGTGAAGCTGACAACTGAGTGTCAACAGGGTTTCAGTTGTCAATCTTTCCCTCAGTCTCCCTGTTCTGGTGGAGGTCAGCTTGTCGACCTGAGTGTCTCAATCCCCTGATGTTTTTCTGGATGGTATTTGCCCATGGTTTAGGCCAGGGACCAGGAATGTGGGTACTGTAGGCTGAAAAAATTTCCCTATTTCTCTGTATACAGCCAAAAACTGTGCATGATCCTCTTTTTCTGCAAAGCTCCAGTAAGCTTTCAAACATGGATGCTGTTAATGTGACAGGGCTGGGATTTTACCCCAGGTGCTTTTACAACTGCATGTTTAATGTGCTCTGAGCAGCTTCAGACAAAAGTGCGATTAAAAATGCCTGAGCAGGTCTCCACAAGCTCTGTCCCTGTGCCACATTTCATAGTACTGTACTGGTGTTATGCACAGGAGGCAGCAGAGGGAAGAAGTGCGGAGTGAGTATTCGGCAGATAGTTTTCAGGAACATAGAAGTAAGAGCTCTCTTCAAATCATTTAAGTAATAAAACAGGGTGTTGCTTACCGGCCAACAGAGCAGCCACTTGCCTGAGGCTCCCAGGACTCACTCTGAGGCATTGCAATTCTTACAGAAAGTTTTCCCTCCAGCTCTCAGCACTCACTGGTTATTTTACACTACTTCCATCTGTGCCTTTCTTGTTGCCTCCCATCTTGGTGGTCTGTTCTGCTTGAATGTGATTCCTGGGTGTGCTGCACTCCTGCACCCCCCTGTTATATTGGGAAATGCCTTACCCATTACCTTTAAATAATGTGCACAGTAGGAATGACATCGGTTTTCAAAAAAACCCACAGCATGGAGATTCAAACCTGTTCATTCCTTGCCTTTTAGTTCTGGGGTTCTGCTTTGATCTAGCCTCACAATGTTAGGTCTGAACTTGTGCCAGTGTCTGATCTGACAGTGTTTTGGTTTGAAGAAACATGCCTTTTATTTTTAATTTTTTTTTTTTCCATGAGAAAAATTAAACTTGAGCGGTTTGAGGGGGAATATTTTAAGTATTTGGAACAGTTTCTGTGATATGAAACTGTGTGATCCATAGCTGTTGAAATACAAGCTATGGTCAAACCCTGTCTCTCTGCAATCAGAGAAAGGCCTTAGCCCAAGAGAGCTGGGGAATCCTCCCAGGGTCTACAATCCCCTTTTGGTAGGTTCATTAGCAAGTAAAACAAATGTAAATCAGTTTCAATAGAAAGCTAGGTTAAAGTTATATGGGTGGAAAGTTCAAGAGGTGCCCTGGAGAAAGCCATTGCCACACTTTGCTGTTGACCTTGGTGATGTCCCCATCTCTAGAGAAGGCCTGCTGAACCTTGTGCTTTCTGCTGCACATTAAGAGGGACTGCTTGGACAGACTACCTGGAGCAAAGAGCCTTTTGTCCTGAGAGATTTATTTATTCCCTCTTGTTTTGATCATGGGCCTGCTTTGGCAACGTTTTAGGCAAATTTTTCTCACCGCCTGAGGTGTTACTTGGGTTCAGTTCTGTCTGAAGGAAGAATTCCTTGTTCTGGAGCCTCTCCTTAAGTAGCTCCAACTGTTTTGGTGAATGTAAATCATAGTTTGGTGTTACAGCTTTTCATTGCTGTCTACTTAACAGCTGTTTTTGCTAGAAGGTTCATTTTGAGAACTAAATTATTTATGTATTTGTAAAAAAATGAGAAGTTTCTCTCAGCAGAGAACCCTATTGGTAAAATTACATCCAATTTTCTTCTTGGTGACTGGTGTGCTAAGGCCATGGGAAGGTTTTGTAGACTAGACAGTTGTATTTGGAGCCTGGAGTACACTTGGCAGTAACATGAATTGCCAAAGATGTCTGGGATAAATAATTTTCTCTCAGCATCTTGCTGATCAGTTGGGTACACAGCATGAACCTCTGAACAGCACAGAGCAAGTATCTCCAGCTGGCTTCTGCCCGCAGACCCTACAGGCGCAGTCCCCTCATGTGAAGAAGCAGCATTGGAAATGTTGGGGCCAGAGAGCACTTGACTTCATCTAATTTTTAGGGGCCAAATGTAGTGTCCCCTGTTTGATGTTTGGAAGCAGGACTCCTATGCATAGCAGTTGATTTCTGGTAGTTGCTGTTGTCTTTTTAGAAATGCCTGGGGTTGCCTCAGTCTGCCCGCTGTGTGTCCAGTGGGACACTGATCTGCTCATCTCTCCACAACCTTAAGGAGGCTTCACTGAATCTTTGCAGAGAAGTTCAGGATGGCTGTCGCTGAGGCGGGGCCTGTGCAGTTCTGTGAGTTAGAAAACCCCTTAGGTTCATCGTGCTCATAGCCAAGATTCAGGATATGCTCCAGGTCAGGTTATGTGTCAGTCTCATCCTTTCCTCCCCTCTTGTCTGCCATCATACATGATTACCACTTCTTTTGCTACAATGCTCAAGTGAACCTACTACGCTGTTTCTGGGAGCTGTTCCAGGCAAAAAGTAACTTGAAAAAGAAGGAATAAGCTGTGTGAGCTGCTCCCCAGAAAGTCACGTGAGTGTTAGTTCTGGTCCATGGGAGAGAGTGGAAACGTATCCTAGAGAGAGGGAAGAGCTCCAGCTATGTCTTGAAAGAGTTTATACTGCATTCAACCTCAGTGATTTAGATAGGGAATTTATAAATGTGAGCTTTATTTAAGTCACTAATTGTTAATATTACCATGTTTGTCCTGCAGCAATATCAGGAGCTTTCAGTTGTGATTGTAGCACTGCTGTGCTCAGCTCTGTGTACACACCAGAGGAGAACTGCACGGTGTTTGCAGTCTCTGTGGATGTGACAGACACAACCAACAATGATATAGGTGTGCTTCATCCAAAAGCGCTACACTGTTCCTGATGAAAAGGGCCTCTCCACCTCTCTTGCCCCGTGTTCTGTGCAACAGGGCAGTAGCTTTGGAAAGGTTGCAGGAAATGGCATGTATAGTGCTGCTCTATGAGATACACCTGCACAGCTTACGGGAACTAGACCACTGCATTGTAGATTTTCTCCAGATCACAATAGCTAGGGATTTATCCTGCAGGAGTTCATCTGAACTCCCAGCCTTGTCTTGAATGTCTCTGTAACAGCCATTGCAGTGAGCTGCTCTCTTATCAAATGTTGTTATAATTGTGTTCTCCTAAAAATTCACTGGATGTTCCTTATTTCTTGTACCTGAGATAAGGAGAATAGTTTCTTCTTATTTCTCTTCCCTATGGCATTCCTAACACTGTCAGCCAGTGTAGGCTGAGCTATATTACAATTCTTTTAAGTGAGACGTAACCCAGTCTTTTATGATCTGGGCTGTTAGCTGCCGAAAAGCTGCAGCTATAGGGATGGGAACAGCATGGTGCCTTATAAAAGGCACTTTTATGCTATGATCTGCTCTTAGTACTTCTGGGAGTTGAGGTATGTTCTTAGCTATATTCTGCAAATTGAAGGAAGTATTCCTCTATACATAGCTTCAGGTTTATCCTTCATATCTCTGAATGAAGACACTGAGCTAATTTTTTAAATTTTTTTTTTATTTTTTTTTGGTTGGATTTATCTGTCATTGGGGGTTTCCTGCTTGCTGAAATATTGCTCTGTGGTAGAAGTATGAATGAATGTATGTATCCATCCATCAGGTTTTCTACCACCGCTGCCTAGTGCCTGGCATTTTAACCTAGCCACTCCTTATTTTGGTAATACCCTGGGCTGTGAGCTGCAGTTGAAGAGCAGACATATGTAGACCCCACAACTGGGCAGCAACACTGAGTGGAGAAGGGGAGAGCAGCAGGTGCTGGTATCCTTTTTAACCATTACGGTCAATCCTTTATTGCTGTACCATTTAAAAGCAAATGAGTGAACTAAAAGCTTTGAAGGGGTTTACTGCTGCCTTCTTTTTGTGAGGATCATGGTCACACATCTCACTGTGTCTGGTCATCTATTGATGGCCACACTGCATCAGCTACTGCAGGTGCCTTAATGTCGTTTACTGCTGGATGAACACAGTGTCGTTTGGGGAAAAAAAAACTGGAAACATTTGAGGAATTGGTAAATTTGAGAGGATTTCATCAGTTGTGATCAGTTGAATCCCAGCAATCATTTAGGGAACAATTCCCTTAGTTCAATTCAGAACAGAACTCGAAAGTGAATGCAATATGTCCAAGTCTTCTTTCTTATGTAAGTACAAGCAATGTAAAATAATTTACATTAGATCTTGTCTTAAGAAGTAGGGATTGTTTCCTTCCCCCATTTGGAAAATCTGAAGATGTAATTAGATGTTACATAAATTGGATTTGACACAAGACAAACGAAGGAATTCCTGTTTCCTACCCCTGCTGTTTGTGCCTGTTTGTGCTGCCAGTTTTCTGCTGCTCGGTTGTGCTGATGCAGATGTTTGTGGGTCTATGCAGATATGATCCAGGTCAAACATCTCCACACACAAAAATATCCAGCAGCAAAACTTTTTTGTTATTATCAACTCAGATGTACAGATTCAATCCAACTTTATTTATACACACCCCTCCACAAAGTCACACTAATGTAAGCAATGTGGCACTGGACTGTGGTGTGGCTTTGCACCCAGGGAAAGCAAAACAGGAGTCTTTTAACAGAATTATGTAAACCAATGGTAGTGGTAATTCCTGAGGCACCCTCTGGCCTGAAACAGCTTCTGCTTTCAGCTTGTATGCCGAAACAGGGACTACAGCTAGAGGTGGCCTGGTGGAGTGCCTATCAGTGGGGTAATACTCACCAAACGTGGTATCTAGTGGGGTCTGCTTCATTCTGAGATGTTTTTATACCTGCTTTATATTTAGCAAAAAACCTCCTGTGATCTCTCACAGACTGTTTGAATAGTAACAACTGTATCACATACAAGAAACAAACTCAACACAACTCTTTACAGTTACTGGAAGGAAAACGCGATGTTGAGAAACCAACCTACTGACTCCAGTTTAATCTCTGAGTGTAGTGGCCTGAGTTCTCCATTCATGCCACAGTAGGAGATAGATAGACACAGCTTCTTCTGTAGATCACTTAACATCTTCCACCACTTTTGCTTATTAGTGTAGGAAAGATGGAATAATTTTTTAAGGCATAATGGTTTTTTTCTCGACTTATGCAGCTCCTGCCTCTAGTACAGTAAGGTGTGGGCCAAAAAAGCTCTCCAAGCCTCTGTTTGTTTGAATTTTGTACTGACATTTGATGGCCAGAATATCAAGATGGGTTTGCTCTTTTAAATGCAAAGTCATTAAAAGTTGTTAAGTCTACACATTGTTGGACTGCATCCTGGTACCTTTGAACCTGCTTAGGAGAGAATTTCACTTTTCCTCTAACCTCCACAGGATGAGGTAAATCAGGATAACTCCAGATTTTGTCTTCTCTGAGCATGCCAGATGGAATTAGTATGTAAAGCCTTAACAATTAAGAGAGATAATTACAAACTGGGATGCAGGGAACTCCCATTCACTTGCAGCATTCACCAGTTTAAAGTTCCTTCAGAGGAGATGCAGGGATAACACTCCAGGGTGGGAACACTTCCTTTTAAAATTACTAAGCAACATTATTGTCTTAAATGTAAATTAGACAATTAGCAGGGTCAAGAGACCACACAAAAGATTTTATTGGTTTGAATAAAATGCAGCCTGACATCAACTAGTATAGTAGCAACCAGATTTTCTGAGTAAATGTGAATCACCATATTAGTTGCAACTTCACCTTGTGTCTCGCTCACACATCTACTGTGTTCCCACTTTATTGTAGGGTGGTAATTGTTTAAATCCAGGTTTACTTGCTGTAAATACTGTATTTTACCTACTCTATTTCTACATAAGGGCTTGTTTATAATTTCTATTCAGTCTTCTTTCTACACCTATATTTCTTTGACTTTTCTTTCCTCAGTGCTTATTTTCTTCTTTTCTTGTGGGGTTTTGCTTAGAAGTTATGTAGACTATTTTTTAAAATCATAAAGGCATGAGTTTAACATATTGCAAATTATAAATCTTGAGTTGACTTTTTGGCTAACACCCACGTGTTTTGGCTTTTACTGCTTATTTGGCATGCATTACCTTTTCATCCAGATGTAGGTAGTACTACTAAAGCTAAAAAGCTGTGCCTGTACTATAGTAATGTTTTTCACAAAGTTCTTCTTGTGCTAAGGGCTGCAGATCATCAAAGCAAAAGAAATCTGTTATTCTCCAGATTATATTTTGAATAGATAAGGCAGACAAATGATGAGAGAAAAGATGCCATATCGTCTGGATCATGTGCAAAATGAACAAGGGTACTGGGAAGATGTGGTGAGAACATATGTGAACTTTATAGTAAGCTGGAAACTGAATCCAAGTCATGTTTTAGTGCATTGAAAGTAAGAATTACCTGCCTTTCCTCCAGTTTCTCTCAGCCTAAATTTTGGATTGGCATGGTTTTTACAGATTTAAATAACAGCATGTAAAGTTTTACCTGAAGAAAATGTGGAAAATTTTCCTTAGATCCTTATTTTCTGGGAAATGTTGTTAAAAAAGCATTGTTTTGCCTTTATTTACACATGAGAGACAGGGTTCCTGCCAGCCAGCCATGGATGCAGAGCTTCTCCCAAGTGAAATGCACTGCGAGGTGTTCTAAGCAGCAGAGCTGGAAGGGGAGAGAGGACTGGCCCTGCCAGTTAGGGAGACACAGCTAAATAAATTGAACACTTTATGCAGTGGCAGGAGCTGAATCATGTGCCAGACAAAGCAGACAGTAGGCATAAAGCCCAGTTAGCATCCACCAGTTACTGGGAAATATCTGACCACAGACATAAGGAAGACAGAGTTGGATTTTATTTAATTCTTCAGAGGTCTGTAGGATTACAATCCCATGCTTTTACTGCTAGAAGCACAGCATGAGGCTGATGTGAGACCTAATATTTGTTTTCATGTTGCATTGAAGCGGTACAGCCCTTGGCCTGGGCAGGTATGCTGGGTGTCCCTCAGGCAGGGGGTATTCAGTGCACTTGGTGAGAGAGGGAAATGTTATTATCTTTCATTGTACAGTTATTGCAGCATAAAGGAGATGAGGCCCAAACCCTCAAAAGTGCTTTGCCTGACTCTAAGTGATTTCAAAGGCATTCAGGCCCAGCGTATTTCCAGGGCTTGAGGCCAATGGGATTTTGTGTGGTGCCACCAGCAGCATGGGCTGTGTCACAGGCGGAGCCAGGATTTCTAGGTCCCAGGCTGGTGGCTTAACTGCTGGACCAGACTGCCTTTGCTAATCTTTTGGTCAGATCCGTGCCTTTAACCTGTCTGTTCTGCATGAGGAAAACCACTGTGGTTTTTATGCTGAAGCTGTGCCTCTGAGCTGGAAAAATTATGTGCTTCTTGGGTATGGGAGGTCTATTGTGTTGAACTTGTGCACTGTTGGAATAAAAAGCCCAAGTTACCGTGCTGGGTGAGCAATACCTGGCACTCACTCAGCCCAGACTTCTTCACTGATTAAATCCTGCACTGTGAGATCATAGCAAAATAATAGCACAAATCACCAGAATAATCGGGAGTGCTTAGCTTGTGTTTAACTGGAAAATCTTGAGGAAAGAGTCCACACAGTAAACAAATGGTGAAGTGGAACGAAGTGAGTTTCTACAAACTCTTTGATCACGAATACATGTATTACATCTGTGTGTGCATAGAAACAGAGTTTAATAAAAACACAGATGAATTCCAGGTAATTAGCATACTGAATTTTATCGTGGTTGGAGAATTCTGCTGAAATGTGCTTCTTTAAAAAAAAAAAACAAAAAAATGTTGCTTGATGCCGTGTGCCTGGCTTTCAAATGTGAGTTAAGCTACTCTTCATTTGATTTGAGTCTGCACATTAGAGTAGACAACCAGCAGATAATTTTGATGGTGATTCAGGGAAGGGGGGGTGGGGAATCCAACCGGGCACAGAGTATCTGTGTTCACTCCCACTGCAAGGTTTATTGATGCTGTCTGCAGATTTGTGTTTGCTTTACTGCTGGTAGTTAGAACTGGTGATCAAAGGCGAGTGTAGCCGTAGCCATGAAGGGACATAATTGGTTGGACTCTTTGAGTCCTCTGTAACAATACTTGGTTTGTTGTGTTAGGCAGTGCTCCACAAAGCAAAAAACATTGTATGATTGCTGGGGCAGTCGGTCAAATGTTTTCTTCTCGTCTCGATTCCTTTTATACAGGAAACCAATATAGCTCTGAGCCCAGGGATGAAAGCTTTAAACCTGGAGGGTGCCTGGTGTTTCCTGAGAATCTCATGGGGGAAACATTCAGTCTCAAAACAGCTTCGCTGACAGATATATTTTTATATCTTATTATTTTTTCTCCTCATTCTTTGTTTCATTTGAATATAATAGGCTCTTTATTTTTAAATGCTCATCTGTTCCTGCTGTTTATATCCTCACCCAAAAATCATAATTCTCTGGGTTATTTTCTTTTTTGACATCCCATTTTGGTTACTGTTGAACATATGTGCTACAAGGCTTGTATAGAAGGGATATTGTTTATTTTTGAGTAATAAAGTTTCCATTTTCTTTTCTGTCTTTTGAAAAGAATCCCATATTCCATTTTGAAGCAAAAGGTTATAGACCTATTTATAGTTTTTGAATTTTGGCAGTGATGTAAGCATGTTTTGTGGTTTTGTGACTTCATAATACAAAAAGCTGGAGCTGCAGATGAAAATGTAAAAGTGCTATTTTCCTGTTCTTTTATTCTTTATTACATGAAGTGGAGAAAATACTTCTGATGCAGCTCCACCTGCATATAGCTTGTATTTCTGAGGACTGCTCCTATGTCTTTAAGGTACCAAGGCAAGTTTCCCAGTGGACTCAAACATGCTAAAATTCAGTGAAATAAAATGTACAGAATGGCTTCATTGTTTAGCAACGTTTAAATGTGAAATATAAGCCCCATATTACTATTATAGTTATTTTTCTCTTCCATACTTTTCACAATTATTTTGTTTTTTCAGTCATTAAAAAAGAATAAATACACAACTTACAGGTGTGATATTTTCTAATGCAGACATAGAAGCAGCATAGGGTAGAAAAAAGATTTTAGGAAACATAACATTGCTTACATCACATCAGTTACGGAACTGGAGGCATTACAGAAAGGTGGGCCTCTGAAAAGCAGTATTCCCAGGAGCTTAAAGGCTGTGGCACACAGGAGATTATCACAAAAGTGACTACAGCTACCTAGGGCACATTAGTAAGGACACTCACCAAGCAAAAGTGTTTGAGAAAGGTTTAAAGTCTGTGTAAAAGACAGGCAGCAGGCCTTATTTTTGCATTCTTTGTATAAAGTCTGTTTTAATGTGCTGCCTGTGAGAAGCAGCCTCCTCCTGCTCCTGCCCCATGCACCCTGCAGCCCTGGAGGGCAGAGCGGTGGTGTTTGCCCAAGTGCCCTTTGTGTGCCAGTGACTGCACAGCGCCTCACAAATACAAACACGTCACCTCTGGCACGGTGCAGCAGATTTCATTGTGAGTTCCTGCACCTTGAAAGCAAAGCAGGCTGGAGAGCCAGAGGCAGACTTTGCTCTCCATGCTGCCACTGGCTCTGAATGACTTTTGGAGAGTTCTTAAATCTAATTCTTAATTACCTTTTGTAACTAGCAACTACAGCATTTGCCTCTGAGAATATTTGAGAATAGGACTGGTGGGAAAAAAAGACTTTTTTTTTATCCCAAGAAAACTCTAGAGATTAAAATGTTATATACACATACGTATTTCTGTATATAATTATTTAATACAGAACATAATTTTATACGTCTATAAATGTATGCACTTAATCTCCAGTTTAACAAATACCCAGATGAATAATGAAAACCCATATAATGAAAATCTTCATTACAGAGTATTTCCTCTTCAGATTTGTTAAGTTTCAGTCACAATGCATCTTACTGAGACAGTTAAATGCATTGTTGGAATTTTGATATTCTGTGGGAGGAAGTGTTTTTCCTAAAGTGGGATTTGCTACTCAAAAGATCTTTCAGGAGTGCCTTCCTGTTGCTTAACTTAATGTAGTACCTGGAAATTATTATAAACTCCTTGCAAAAGAACAGCCAGAGATGTCTTCTTTATAATTAATAATTATAATATAATTAATAACTATAATATAATTAATAACTGCTACTATCATTACTTAACCCTTTGAAGTACTTATGTTCTTTTTATGTGCTTTCCTCCTTGCAGACTGATCATCTTAATTATTTCTGTTTGTATGTACTTAACACCTATTAAAATAAAATTTAAAATATGTTCTCAAACAGATTAGACACTACTTGGTATGCTTGGAGGCCATCGCAGTGGGAATGGACTAGATTTTTTCATCTCCCTATGCTGATGGGCTTGGACTTTGTGTTGTCTTTTTCCCAGACCTTTGACAAAAAACTCTCTCTGCTTTCAGCATTTTGAGCCTTACTGGTAATGGTCTAATGATTAACTCTTGGAGCAATGGGGAGACAGCTGTTTGCAGTCATCCCAATACAGGGAATTCTGCCAGCTCTTAAAAGTAAGAAACTTTTGGAAGTTTGTAGACTTGACACATTTTGTAACTGGATCATGAATGGCTTTTCATGTTTCAGTCAGTATTATAGGATATAGACTCTTTGTCACTGTTCACAAGCCCCTTGGCAATGAGGATATTTTAAAATCCTCAGTGGATGAAGGTCAAGTGTGCAAGTCTGCCCAGGAACTCTCTGCAAGACTGAAGAAGTTATAGATACAATTTTAAAGAGACCTAGAAAATCTTTTTTTCACCTTCAAAATAAGTAATGACATAAAACAATAGAACCATCTGCGCTGAGTAGTCTCCAAAAGCTGGTGAGATTAGGCTTAGGTTTGAACATCACTATGCTGAGGCATTGCGCTGTTTGTGAAGCCCTGTCTACACAACAAATACAGGTTGAGCTTTGTTTCTTTTCCTGGCTGCAATGGGATCATCGGATGCAGTTCCTACTCTTAGTCCGTCAGAGAAATGGTGCAGCAGTGCTCTGTCTCTCACTGCATCAGCTTTTTGAGCTGAGTCACTGTGCCTGCAAAAGTGGCTCACACCTGCCGAGCTGCTGAACCATCCTGGATGTCCTGGGAGACTCGAGGCTCTAAAGTGGTCTGTAGCTCTTCCTCCTCCTCAGAAAAGCCCTTGCTAACCGTGTTTATATGGTATCTCCTGGACAGTTTTCCTGTTTTGCTTCATCTGCCTCTCTCAGCACAGCCTATCATGGGTAGGTGTCAGAACTTTTCCTTTTGCTCTCAGATCCAGATCTTTAGAATACTGTTGAAATACTGCTGAGACTTTGGGATTCAGGAGATCTGAGTGTTTTCGGCTTTTTTAGGCTTATTTCTGAGATTATCTTCCTTCCCCTCTGAAATGATAAAATTTGCCTGCCTCTCTGGAGTGATAAAATTTGCCTGCCTCACTGATTCATGCAATGGCATCCGTAAAAGTTTTTGAGATGCTTGCAGGAAAAAGTAAAGTGCTACTGGTGGTGGTAGTGTCATACTATAATCTTGTCTTTCCTAATTTAAACACAAGACTTTAAGTTTTCTGTACTTCAGCTTGGAATATGTTGTATCATCATCACTGGAATCCAGGGCACTCTGTACACCAGTGGCATACTAGGCTAAGGGACAAGGAAGGAAAAGCAATGGATGAAGGCTTCTGTCATGGATTGGAGCTGACACTGACCAGGCATTGCTCTCCTTCCTTCAGCTCGATAAGCTGTTTCAGTTTCTTCAGCCTGGTTGCTTTTATGCTGGCGTATTTATTGCTATATGGTTGTTGTCTTTCTTATTGCAGATAATAGCTAATTGAGACTCGAGGAACTTTATTTGTTTAACCTTGGATCTCTGGAAGAAAAGCTGGTTACTTTGAACCTTTCAGCCTTCTGCTCTTAAATGCATTGAGAGAAGCAACTCGAATTTAGTGCTTTTATTGCAATTTTAAAGACACAAATAGATGCCTTCATTCTTACAAGCAACATCAAAAGGCCAGAGAGTCTGGAGTGTATCAATCATACATTGGTCATTCACCATTAATCAACCTACACATGCCTGTATCTCTATCAGGATCTCTTCTCCTTCCAATGTCTTCACACTGCCCCACTGCTGGAGAAAGATGGCCAGGAGGAAACCCAATAGTGCGCGCTTGTCATGTGCTGTAAGTAAGGACAACTTGACTTCCTGACATACTTTGGTATGAGTCTAGTGTTTGTCACATGAACGAGTCTATGCTTATTTATATGCAATGCCATTACATTTCAGCTGTGCAACTTGGATTTTCTGTTTGCAGTTCTCATGAAGATTGCTTAAAATAACAGATCCTAACTGCTGCAGACGGATTAGTTCATTTTATAACTGATAAAAGCAATCAAGTAATAAACATCAAAGTGCTTGGTGCAAAGTCCAAAAATGTAAAGTAAGAACAAACATGAGACTGTCTGATAGTTATTCCCAGTTCCCACGTACATGTATATTTCTGTGTTATGACCCGCCCCTTTTTTGTGTTGTGCAGTCTGTGCGTCATCATTGCCTAACTCCACTCTCTGTGTTGTGCAATTTGCTTGGGCTCGCATCTCACTAGTCAATATATTGGTTTTCATTAGTGCTCTGGTTTCATAAACTGAATTATCTCTTTGGATGGGAAATGCAGTAAAAGAACAGATGTGTTGCTTTAGAAGGACAGTGTTCTTGTTTGTGTGCACAGGTATTACTTAACAGAGGCTGTGTATACTAGACTGCATGCCTTTTTGAGGTTAGCTAAAACAAGATTGGATTGCATGTGTAATACATGGAATAAAATTTTAAAAGCCGCTTTCTACCTAAAGCAATGAAATTAAAACATATTTCCTTATTCTTTCCCATCTAATGTTTCTTCTCAACCCTGTTATTATTACTTTTATGCACCAATGATAAGCACACTTGCCCTATAAATCTAGTGACAGGAAAACTCTGCCCCGGAAAGATTATATTAACTCATAAGAGCTCCTATTGTTCCTAGACAAGAAAATTATGCAGAAAAAAGTTATTAGATCACATGCAATCCGTAGTCATGTAGGAAGTATGTAAGAAATACAGAAATTAGCCCAAATGTCCCAAATTCCAGTCAGTATGTCAATGAAAGAGCTCCTGTCTGCTGTTGATTCCTTCTCTCTTGGTCATCCACATCTCAGGTACATACTTTGTGGTGATAGTCCCAATAAACACAACATGAAGACAATATATGGAATATCTGGTGGGAAAATATAAACCCATTATTGGTTTCTTATTTATTGTTGTTTTTGTTGGTTATTCTGTTTGTTTGGTTGTTTCGTTTTGGTTGTTTATTTTTTTTTCTTCAGCCGGCTCAGGATTATGGCTGAGCAGATCTACTGTCTTATCTTTGAGAAAAGAGTCCCCTCCCTCCCTTTCCCTGCTCTCTGGTGGATGTAGGACAGCACGCTACACTCATTCAGTTCCCTGGTGTGGCACAAGATGGATCCTGAGTAGTTTTGGTGGGTTACTGAACCAGTGTTAAATAAGGGGTCTACAAGTGCCAAGACCAGTTCAAGAAATGCATACAGAATTTCCTTTCTGTTAACCTCTCTGGTTTTCTCATTTGCTACCTGAATTTCTGTCTGCAAACAACAAGGAACTCTTTGAGAAAAGAATATTCCATGGTGATAAATGTGGCACAACAGTAATTTTGCTTTCATTCACTAGATACAGATCAGTGTTTTACTTTTCTCTTAAAATCTTCTTTATGCTACGGGATTGTCTAACGACAAGCTCTTCAAAGGAGAGAAACAATATTCTTACGCACATGGAAGCCATCATTGTTTCCCCTGCTGCTCATTTGGCTTGATGCTGTATTCAAGGAGTAATTGTGGGAAGTCGGTGCTCCTCTTCCTAAACATAAACTAGGCTGAACTGCACTCTTCCTGTCTGCTATTGTTAGCAAGAGCATTAGAAAATTGCTGTGTACCAAGTCAGTCATGGAGAAGAAAAAGCAGGACAATTAGCATTTTTTTCACAGCTTAATGCAATGCCCACCTTTTCACCTGCCTTACATAAGATTGTTTGCACTGGGAACTATGTCAAATAGTGTTGATGAGAGGGATGATTTAATTCCCTTTAATGAAATTATACAGGGAAATAAAGCAAACGGATTCCTTTTTTTTTTTTTTTTTTTCCCTCAGCAATGCCATTCACTTTCAGACAAGTGTTAGCCCATGAAGGGAGCGGTTGTATGTTTGTTCAGCAAGCATGGTAAGAGCTTTTTCAGACTTATATAGTCTCTCTAGCTAAGATCATTATTAAATAATTTGTCCTTAACTTTCTCTGTGTTGCCTCAAGAGAAATCGGTGAAATTCTGTCAAACATGGAACCAGATATGCAACTAGTTTCTGTATGCCTTAGCATCTTCCTACTTCAGATTGAGAATGTTAGGTGAAAAAAGAAAGAAAGAAAGAAAAAAAGGCACCTAAATAAAAGTTTGTATTTCTGGATTTATTTATTTGCAGAAAAAAAAAAATAGTATAAAACAAATATCAGAGAAATGCATGACACAGTTACATACTATTAAGGAGGATCTTACTATAAATTTGTATTTTTAAAGCCTAGAGAGTTAGAATGAAACTCTTTCTGGTGCTAGAATGTTCTCTATCTATATGTCCTGGGAATTTTATTATTCGCAGTCTTCTTTCAAGGATTTTTCACTGAGGTGAGAAAAAATTTGTTGTTTTATGGTAGGTGTGAAATATCATATGGAAATTTCTAGTACGGAGGAACAAATTTAGTTCTGTGTTTGGAATTAGTTTCAAGCTTTTTTCCCCTGTTGTTTAAAAGACACTGCAATTTTCTGAGCACCACATCTAATTGCCAGCTGTTTTGAAGACTGTGATTTTCAAAGCATTTATCTTGTGACATAATAGTATATTTTCAAGTCTTGAATATAGCTGATTTGGGCCTGGGGAATTAGTCAATCTAATTTAACATTTTTATTTCTTTTGTTCCTGGTTTTTACAAGTAAGGAGATTTATAAGGCATCTTTATAAGATAGAGCCATATATAATTTAATAACATGATTCAGAGAAGAATTTCATCCCTTTGGTTGGAGTAAGATTTTTTTGTTTTGTTTTTTGAATCACAGTGAATAATGATAAGCATGCTCAAAGGATTTTTAGGTTAATAAGTCATGAATCAGTGTTGTCTCACCTCAGAGAGATGAATAAAGTGATTGTATTTACTAAGCTGAGCAATGTACTTAAGAATATCTTGTACTGCTATTCAAAAATGCTTTTTAAATGTTATTTTTGTGCAGATAACTGTAGGCCTGTGTGAATGTCTCAGTCAAAAGCAAGGAGTCTTTTTCTGCATTGAGTTGTCCGGTTTTAGAGCTGAGTTTGAAACTGCGTCTTCTCCAATAGAAATGGAAAGACAAGGATTCTTTTGCCAGAAAGAGTGGAAATTGTAGGTCTTGAAATGTGAAATGAGACCTAATAGCTTGTGCTGTTACAAGTGTTACTGGCCTACATGGTCAGTTGAAAAGACTGGCTGGATTTTAGGATAGCCAGCCATCTTAAAAAGATATATGTTTTCATATCTTGTGTTCCAGAAGAGTCATTATTCTGGGCTGAAATTTGTTTAAAAAGTTGAAACTTGTTACAACTTTTTGTCAAAGCTAAATATTGGCAGGTTTCAGTCTAGGGAAATCAAGGCCTTGTTCAAACTGAAACTTTTAAATTTAGTAAAAGTTGTTGAAGCAGAGTCTAAAGCCTCATACATGGCCTCATACATGATAGCCAGAAACATGGTAATAATTGTGCTTGAGAGTCAGCTTTTCAAGGAATTACTTGAAGTAGTCTCATAGCTAAATGATGCTATCTTCCTTATTGCTTGTGCTCTGGGGCATCATTTGGTCTTTGTATCTTCGGGACTAGAATTAATATTCAGCAATTCTGTAGGGGTAAGGAGGAAAGCCCTGACCCAAGTGAAGTCACTGGTTTCGTGCTGAGGTCATACATATGGGGCTTATATATTAGTTTTGTGTCATAAACTGTTACATTCCTTCCCAGGTGGTTGAGTTGTGCTGAGCTGGAAGAGCATTTCCTGGCACAGGGTGAATGATTTTGAAGATGTTTGCCCCTTCTAGACTTCCTGGCCAAGCTGTAAGGACCTGGTAGGGCAGAGAGAGGGTTGAGGAGTGCTGCCAGCCACCATAAGCTGCTGTAGACAACCCCGTGCTTCTGTGGTGCTCAAGTACTGCCACTTTTACAGCTATGGGGCACATGGGATAACTAGTGAAATCTTCCTGACACTGGAAGAATTCACCATTCTGTGCATGAGAGATTTGCATGAGAGCATGGTTTATGCATAGGACCTGTTGTTTTAAAGAGGGTTGTAATGACTTCACCATTGCTTGCCTGAGCACTCCTTTTTAATGTTAAACATCCATGGCACTGCAGTGGAAGCAGTCACTGTTGGCCACATTTCTGAGAAAAGTGCATCACAATAGCACATTAGTCATCCTCACTTGATAAAAACAAGAAGCATGAATGAAAAGCTGTAGCACAATGTGGAGCTCTCAAGAGCAGCTTATGTTGAAAGAGCTAGGGGTTTTTCCTTGTTTTTAAATTGTGTGTGGAGACGCCACCGATCCTTGAAAGCCTGTAGGTTTTAAGTTTGAAAAACTACAGACTCCTTCGGATTTCAGGACCTGTACCAGTGGTTGATTGAGGCCTTTTACCCTTTGGAAGAAGAGAAACAAAATTCTGGTTTCTGCCGTGGCATGAGGCCATCTGACGTGTCCTTGGAATCAACGAAATAGAAAAGGTTTGCCTGCTCTGTGTAAGCATTCAAGAGCACACAGCATTTTCTGGGAGAGCTGGGCTTTTGTCCTGAGTCACTACATTCTTTCTCCACAACTGTGCAGTGAGCTGCTGCCTTCCAGCATGTTGCACAGCGCAGCTGGATTGCGCGTGAACAGTGCTTGGGGCATATGAACACTCTTTAAGTGAGTTATAGTGACCAATTGCACTGTAATGAATAAACGCTATTTTAGTTTTTCTCTGTTTCAGTGTGCAGTAAAGGACAGTTTTCCAGGACTGAATAAATGGTGCTGTGCCAGATGTGAGGATCTGTTGAGCTCTATGTAGATGTCAGAGGGAAAAAAATGCAGATTTGATGACTTATGGAAAGACTTCTGCTTGTAAAAGAGAAACATAGAAATGGTCTCTTGGTTGCTGGTAGAAAATAATAGAAGGAACTCTAGATGCAAAACCATGATTTGAGCAATGGGTGTGTTAGCTGGGCAATCAGGATGAGAATGATTTCTGTTTCTCGTTGTAAAATAATATATCAGTCAGATGCCAGTCATCATTGCAGGAAAGTGGCAAAAACACAGCAGTAAAGAGACCCCAATACACCTACCAGATGATGCTCAGACTGCTGATGGCACCAAGCTCTCATCTGTAAGTTTAAAGACTTAACACTTGGTCCTTCGTTCCCACATTTGTTCATCCAGCTGCTTTGGTTCTGTGGGCAAAATTTCATCGTGGGAGTCACTTAAAACTGCCTCATGAGTTCACTGGCATATGAGGAGTACTTTCAAAATATGAAGCATTTTTACATGCAATCTGATTTATAAGTTCATTTTTTTTTTCTGTATGACTGATTTCATTGTCATTTCAAGCTGTGATGTTACACAACAGAGAGAATCACCCTCTGCTGTTATAGTCACTTTTATTCTTTGCCTCTTATTTGGTTTGCCATTGAAATATTGGGACAAATGCCTCAAGAAATGGTGCAACAGTCTCTCTGAGGCTTTGGAGGCCTGGACAAAGCAATGGAAGGAACTTGCAATGTGCAAGTTATGCACTAGGGAATCATGAAGACATTCAGTTATTGTTTTTTTGTGTTCTGAGTAAAATTATTTTTGTAATTTAATTAAAATACAGAACTCAGATCTTGCAAGGTGTTAAGCACTCTGCTCCTTCTGAAGACAGTGAGGAGTGACAGATTTTTTTTCTCTCCCCTCCTATGCCTCTGTACCACAGTGACATTTGTTTCAATCCTGAGATGACATTTTGATTAAATGTGTGGAATTGAAGTTCCTAACTTTGCTTAAAAAAACTAATTCCAAGGCAGATAATAAAACTATGAGGATAAGCTGCTACTTCAAATGAGAGGAAATATTGTTTTAAATATAGTTCAATGTGTTTGTCTCATAGGAATTCAGGACTAGATTTAGGGCTTTTTAAAATTTCCTTTTATTAATGTTGGGTTATTACTGGAGATAGTATGTGTTTGTGTTAAACTAAAATGTAATCAGCTATAAAAGAGTCTTGACACGTCATGATTTTTTGGAAGTCACTACTCCTATTTTTAAAAAAAAGTTACAAGTGATGTGTCCTAAAATATAAATTTCCAAATATGGATTAGATCTTACAATATAAAATAATGTTGCTTATGCCCAAGCAAATAATAAGGTCACTTGTCTGGTATTAAGCCTTAAAGTAGGACTAACTAAAGATTTCTTAAAAAATAAAAAGAGAGAAAGGAAGAGTCCTTGAATACAACTTCAGAAGGGCAAAGCGTTCTACTTCGTGTATGCTCTCTATTCATTTAACTTTTAACAGAATGACAGTGAAAGAGCAGATTTTGAGAATGTCAAGGGGAAAATACCAACATTCCATTCACTTAAGTTTGAGACGATGTGAATCTTAGCTGCATGTCTTCAGTATGTCAGAGTTAAATGCAGTTGCCTCTGGAATGAAGTTGACAACAAAGAGTGATTAGGTAGTGTCAGTGACCGATTGTTTATTCATCTCACCCTAGAAATCTACAACGACCAAGACTGGCCTCACCAAGAGCCTGGGCTGAGGCACCCACTTAAGAGAAATGCCATCAATGCAATTTCTGTTCCGGAGGAGTGGAAGGTGCCATTAGGTACGGTGGTAACCGAACAGGTTTCATAGGTGTGTGTATCCTGCATTGCTCCCGGTGTCACGGGTCAGATCTTGTTGCTGCTTTTTATGCCTCTGTCACTGAAAGTGAAAAAGGAGAAAGTAGAGCAGGAGAAAAAACCACCCCTTTGTCTTCGGTGTTCTTACTGCACTTTGTGTGGTCTTACCTTTCAATCCTGATGCCCAAGGAGGTG
This sequence comes from Dasyornis broadbenti, assembly GCA_013397935.1. Classification (NCBI taxonomy): domain Eukaryota; kingdom Metazoa; phylum Chordata; class Aves; order Passeriformes; family Dasyornithidae; genus Dasyornis; species Dasyornis broadbenti. The sequence continues at coordinate 813,766 of VZRN01003941.1, forward strand.
CAGAATGACAACATTTCTCAAAACTGGCTTGGTTTTGGAGAAAACAGCTACAATAACTATTTCTTCTCCTAAAAATTAGTAAACTGCTGTTAATTGAGGGTGCAGGCAAAACTACAGAAATGCTTAATGGAATGCATCTGAGTTTCCACATCCTGTGCTGAAATGAGAAACCAAGAAAAAAAAAGTAGATGTAAAGCTGTAGTGATTTGAATGCTGCAAATTCATTTCAGAGGATGACTGGTGTTTTTGGTGAGAGAAGACTTTGTGTTTTTTTTTTTTTTTTGTTAATCTGAGTCAAAATATGGGCACGGTCACAGAGTGAGCTTAAATGTAATAAAATGTGGGACTAAGATATGGTAGGCAGCAATGAAAATGAAAATAACTTCCAAATTATTTCCATTAAAAAGCCCTCAGGATGGTAAAGGGTTCCTCTCTGGTTTGAAAATATAAGGTCTTGCATGTCTCTGCAAAATGCACAGAATTTGGCTTCTAGAATTTCAGTACTTTGCCAAAGCCTTAAAAAGAGCTGAAAATGAGGGAGTCCTTGCTCTAAACGTCAGTGACTTGGCAATGCTTTGGACAGTTGGCATTGACATCAATGCTAGTATTCAGCTGACATCCTTGTTCAATGTATCTTTCTTACTGCAACTGGCAGGGGACAAGAGCTATTGTGACTGCAACTTTGAAAGCAATATTTAATTAAGTAAATTGATGTGGTCATTGGGAAACTGCAAATCATTTTTATGTGG
>VZRN01003941.1:814564-838900 GCA_013397935.1 Dasyornis broadbenti
CCCCCCGCTTTTTATTAAAGGCTCTGGAAGGGGTGCTCATTGCATTCAATAAAGTTTTATCTTTACAGTAAGTACTTAGTGGGTTTCCATGCTTCAGCTTGCTGCTCAGTGGGTATGAGGGGCAGAATTTTCCTTTAAATATCTTCATTCTCTACCTACACTTTCAGGAAGAAATAAATTTGATGGTGTTTGACTTGTGCTGAACATGCAAATCATCCTTTTTAGTAAAGGGTGAAATGTTCAGTTCTGCTAAAGGACTGAATAAGGAAAAAAATAACATTTCAGTGAGTTGCTTTCCCCTGCTTCCAAAAATAATTTTACATACACTGTGCTCATGGAATTAAAAAAGAGACATTTGCTAATGTTTTGGAGAGGAAAGCAGCTTGTGCAGGGGGATGTAATCATTATCCTCTGCTTGGGCCTCCCAGAGAAGAGGTAGAAACCAAGATGTGAACATTAAAGGGTTAAGTACAACACTGAGAGCAATTTGTCTATTGTTTCTCTATTAATATCTTTCACCAACTTACCACTCATCACCTTTTCCAAGTAGTCTCCATATAGCAACAAATGGCGCCATAGGCAAACCAGATGCAATCCTGTGTTTTCTTTTCATAAGCATTTGTAAATTTGTTAAAAGCAAAAAAGTAAGGGAAATAGGAGAAAATGTTTATTTTGTAGAAGCTGTAACGAGGAGCATTGAGAACAGGGGACTCTTTTTGCAGTAACCCCCTGTGCTACCTGATGGGCCTCCACAGTTCTGCATGTGATGTGGTTTCCTTAAAGGAGCTGTTCTGTGTCATTGAAACGAACCTAGCTTTTCTTCACGGCACTCTTGAGGATCCTCAGCTTGCATTTGGAATATTTAGAGCCTGTTGTCAGAACCCTAGGTCCAAACCTGGAGTCTGTTAGGCTCCACCTTTAATTTGCTCCTAATATTTCATCTCTCTGTTTAATTCCATAACCCAGTTTTCCTCAATGACATATCTGCATATAATTGCTACATGAATGTTTTTCTGTCTGCAGCACAATAGCATGAATGCACAGACCGGGTCTTTTTATCCAGCAATGTTGCTCAAAGTCCTTAAATTTAAATCTTTCCTTTACTAGGTAAGTTCATTAATTTTCCTTAAAAAGAAATCTATTTCTTTTCTCCTCCTTTCTCTCTCTCTCTTTTTTTTTTTTTTTTTTTTTTTTTTTTTTTTTTTTTTTTTTTTTTTTTTTTTTTCTCTAAGCTTCTTTCAGTTGCAGCTGACTTTAAAACATGGAAAGCATTTATCTTTCTTTACATGGAAAACAACCATATACTTTATTTGAGCAGAGGTTATTTCAGTTAAAAAAACTCCCAACAAAACAACCAAATACCAAGTCAAAAACCCCATCCCAACGCCCAAATTTATGAAAACAAAAAGTCTCTGCAAGAGCAGATAGTTTGTATCTCCTTTCTTGCAGTTGAATGCAAGATAAACATAAAATGCCAACTGTCCTTATTATAATAGCAGATTTCTAGGTTTTAACAAGCGTGAAGCATTGTTGTAGGAGATACTTATTTTCCATTGATGAGTTTTATAACTTTAGAAATTTTCACTGAGATGCACAGAGTAGGTTCTCATATTGTGGCTGAGCGCTTGTCAGCAGTCCAGGGAGAACTTCTGGAGACTGGTCACAGGAAAAGGTCATCCTCCAGCATTCAACCTTCCAAACTGCAGCAAAGGCTAGCCAAAATGTATTTAAAACAGCTGTTCTTTTGTAGCAGCAATTACTGTAGTTGCTACAAGGAAATTAGATGATCGCAAATGGGAGGAAGATCAGTTTAACAATGGTAAATCCTTGCTGCCACTCATTTCTGAGTATGGAGCCTTGAATGAATGGAATTAACTTCTGTTTCTTTAGCAAATACAATTGATGGAATGTTTTACCGGTAAGATGCAGAAGATCTTGTCAGTAAGAAGAAAATCAACATTAATTCCTTCCTGCCAATTGCACAACAATTATATTCCAAGTTTTTCCCATCTCATTGGATGATTTGCATATATGTATGTGCATAAAGGCTGGTTGGCCTATTTAAATGGTAATTGCAAGACCTGTAAAGTTTACTGCCTTATATGTAAGATTTTTGGAGACCTTCTGTTACCTCTTTCGCCGGTAGTGAGTTTTGCCATATGATGTTAGTGGACTGAGATTTCGCTATCCAGTCTTGCTAGGCCCTAGCACTGGAAATGTGGATTCACTGGCCAAAAAGCCAGCACGAATTTCTGGCTGAAGTTGGTTTGAGGTATCTATGGGTCTTGGTTGAACGGGAGAAAAAAGCCTTGTGGCCAGACAGATATTCCTGACTTTTGAAGAGCATCTTGTCTCCTTATCTTTTGCAAACTGTGCTGTAAACACTTCTTTAACTACTTCCAGAGCTCATTTCCACAAGCACAGCATTTGGCTCCGCGGCTGGATTACCAGCAGAGCAGAGGGGAGCAGTGTCACACGGTCACTTTGTTGCCTGCCTTAGGCTCTATCGCTGTCCAGCCAGTGTTTACAGAATGCCACAGTTAACGCTGCCCAGATGCTCTATCTGTGGGAAGCCCAGAAACCAGGCATGGAGCGCCGGTGTTTTCCAAACCCGACCATCTTATCCGAAACCTTGCCTGTTTTAGTGAGAGCGGGGTCACCCCGCAGCCCGGGCGTGCTGTCGGCCCTGACAGGAGATAGCACTGCCCAAGATGTTGAAGTTTGTGTTGTTTAGGCCTCTTATGGCTTTTCAGCAAACATTTTAGAACAAAGTGATGGGGTTTCTCTGGCAGCTTGCGGACCTTAGAGCATTTTTTAACCTAAGACTTTGGTAGGAATGCTGCCTCTAACTACGGGGACATTTTATGTAGTGGCTAACAAAGCACGTGATCTTTGCAGGGGCTGCATGGTTTCCAGCCTATGTTTTGCTCTGGTCATTACTTTTTGTGTTTAGGTGTACATTTTTTCCAATTTTTCCATTTCCCACAAATGTTGATGATTACTCCAGTCTGTCATATCATCTTTTAGAAAATCAGCTTTCTTAGGGTAGCTTGCTCTTCATGGAACACACAAAATAAGATTTTTTTTGTTTGTTTGTTTTTGTGACAGATTTTAGATTGTGCATATCAAATGCATATGTCAACTAATTCCAGGAACTGAAACAGTAAAACTATTTTCAGCCATGCTGAGGGGATATTTGAAGCAAAATATACAATCGAACTACATAGTGTCATTATAGAATAATGCAATAATATATTACTGAAAAGAGTCAATATTTTTCATAAAATAAGCATTCAGAAACAGTCATATCCTATCAAGTGCAGATATGGAATGTAAGAAAATATGAATAATTTTAGCAATTCTATTTTGTTTCCACCATGTACAAGGCACAGAAATCTCTGGCCTATACAGCATTTTAAAATTATGTGTCTGTTTTTATGGGTTTTAAAACGCATTTAAATTTCACAATGTGGTTTTAAAAACATTTTTTTAAAATGGGTTATTTGGTGTTGCATATTTCTATTGAAGAAATTTTTTTTTGTTTGTTGTTTGTTTGTTTCTTGAGGAACTAATATTTTTTTTTCCTGTATATTTTTACCTTCTTATACAAGAAACATTTGTGTACAACACACAAATGACCCTGTTACCTGAGGTTCTACTACGATTTTTGAGTGTGTGAATAGAGGTTTTTTCCTTTAAGGGCTGGAGGTAGGGTTCTTTTAACTGCTTCATATCCACATTCCAAAACCTATTTAAAAACCTGAGTCTAAAGTCCAGCTGACAATGAACTCTATTTTCAGCTAAAACTGCCTCCTCCCCCACTTCGCCACACACTGTTTCTGCTGCTGGTCCACTTGCGATAAAGACCAAAACTGTTGTTTGGCTGACATGCAGAAGGAGCTGTTTATCAAAAGGAGGCTATTCTAGGAGGATATGCTCTTTAAACAGAACAATGGGGATTTTGAAGATAACCAAATCAGTACTACATAGGTGTTAGATCTGTTTTAAATTGTTTCTGTGTTGGAAAGTAGGTGGGGCCCTGGTATTTGGCTTTGAATCCCTGGCTTGCAAGAGTGAAATGGCTAAATCCAAATTAGCTGCCAACTGTGCTTTGTACTGCAGCTCTTGCTTGTCTGTAGGGCCTGAGCTGAGCACCTGAGGAGCACATGCTGGGGGTGAAGGGGAAAGGGCCCCAGAAAATCCAGTTTCATTTTATGATCCAAATGTACCTAGCACTTCACCCAGCTTGGTTTGGTTTTTTTTTTTTTAAATCCATCTTTGGCGCTGCCTAGTTGAAGCAGCAGTACCTAAAAACAAACCTACACGCAGAGTCATCTTTGGCCAGTTAGATCAGGTTATAGGCACATCCCCATCCTGCTGATATAAATGAACTGGTTTCTGGACATGAGAGAAGTATCAAAAGCTGATAAGTGGGAGGAGAAACCAGGGAACCTCATGGGAAACTTCGTTCTGTACAAGAGCTCAGCAGGCACGTGAAGTGTTTTTGCTTGCTCGCATCTTCTGCAGAGAGAGAATCTCACCAAGAATAAAGGTGACCTTCGAAGGCAAGGGACAGGAATATTACATGTTATGTCAAGCTCTTGGATGACTGTTTCTATTCTTTCTGAGCTATGACAATCCCTGATTTTCTCCAATGAAAGCTTTTCTTCAAATATTTTCTCATACATTTTTGTTATTTTGGAATGCCACTAGGTACAACTGAAAATTCCCCGTTCTCCTTTACTTGAAGTGATCTTTCATGGTATGTTTAAAAATCTCTTTCCAAAATTAAGAAAGTGAAGATTCTCTATAAAGCAGTATCAACTCTGTTCCCTCTCCCCTGCAATGCCTCTGTACATGAAAAGAAAAGGAGCAGGAAACTTCCTTCTTCTCTAGTGCTGATCATATGCAAGTGATTTATTTAAGGCCACACAGTGAATTGTTTGTAAGAGAGGGATGACTATCTCTACTAGCCATCTGATTAAAGCTTAGCTTGAATATGTTTGGAAAATTCCAGGTGGTTCAGGAGAACATCTGGGGGTGTCCACTTTTCCTGAAATGTGTTTTGTTTGATTACGGAAGGGAAGAGGTCTTTTTTGTTCACCTGGTCGATGTCTCCCGGCCCCAAAATTCAGAAACAAAATCTTTTTTCTGCTGTGAGTTTCCTACCTTCTCCCTCCTTCAATACAAATGCGAGCTTAAATTCTTTTAAGTGTGAAAAGTGCACTTAAGTGACCCCTGCGTAGCATCACTGACACTGTTTGGCATCCTCACTTGAAGCCTGGATTTATTTTCTTAAAGATTCCCACTAGGTAAACCCCATGGAAAAACTAACCCTTGACAGCTCTTGCTGCTTTAACCGTCACCTTTTAGAGCCAAGTGTGATGATGTGGGGATGAGGAGGGGCTTTTTGTTTATGCTAGAGCCAGCCTTGCTGTTTGTTTTTAACTCTGTCCTGATGTGATGCATTGTCAGAAGCTGTATCACACATCCAAGAAGAAAAAGTGACTCTGTGGTTATTCAGAGGGCTGTCATCATAGGGATGTGCTTTGTGCAGCAAGGTAAGAGGTGTAGCTGATTATTGCAGTAAGTTTTGACAGAGACAGCGCTGTCAAGAGTGCCAAATAATGAACCTTTTCCTGTGCTTGCTTAGAGTAGTTGCATCACAGGGGAACACGAGGATCTCTTGGCCAGCAGTGACAACGTAGTTTCCTGTGCTGTTCAGTCCTCCTGGAACTATGTGCTGTGCTCTGCTGTTAAGTTTGCAGACTGCTTCATAGGTATGTTGCCTGAGATTTAAACTTACTAAACTAAAATTATCCTCTTTTAACTGAAATGGATTCCTAATGAGGGTTTGGGGTTTAAATTAGTGTGTCCCAGTACAGACTTATAGGCCTATTGTTTACCTTTATGTTTGAAAATGCTGCCTTTGACTTTTTAATTTTTTTAATCTTATCTAAGTCAAGAAACCATACTTTCATTTGGCTGTGTGCTTTTTTGGCTTTGTTCTAATAACTCTTGACCTACGCACGTAGATTTAACTGACTGGGAATAAGGGTTTTTCCTGTTTTTCACAATAGCTCTTATACATTGACAGAGGTATTGGAAACCAGGTTTTATGAGAGTGTAAAGGGTTGAAACCCAACTTAAGAGGAAATACATTCCCATACTTGAAATACCGAAAGGTTTAGTTGAGGAAATGATTATAACTTGCACTGCTGTTGGAGTCCAATGAACAATTCTCTGTTTTGTGCATACTCGCATCTGAAATTTTGTCAGTGTTGAGTTCCAAGAATCAATTGCTACTGCTTGAATTTTGGTCTTGCTTTAATGATTGTTTCTTTGCTCTCACCGTTGTGCTGGATGGAACCTTGGAGACTATCACAATGTAAATAAATATAATCTGTTTGTTTCTAGCCGGATTAAAAAAAAAAAAAAGTAAGTTGTATATGTCAAAGAAAGGGAAAAACTCTTCAGGATTCATTTGCATGCCTTTGAGATGCAGGAGGTACAGGAAGCAATGGGTTTAGGGGAGGGTTAGCAAAGTCATTCCATAGGGGTATAACAATAGGGAAACACAGTAGAGTGATTAGATGCTATTAGATTAGATTAGTGCAGATGTATTTGGCAAGTGGTGTTTATTTTTCTATTAATCATATAGCAATACTTAAAGCTTACAGAAAAAGTCTCATTCCACAAATCATTGTGTAGAAATTGTGGCAAATGGTTAGTTTCATGGGTGAGTGGTGTTTTTTTTCTGTTTTTAAAAAATCCTGCATAGGAAGAAATTCCAATTTTTAGTTTTTAAAACTTTTTTTTTTAAAATTTTGCTTAGAACTGCCAGACTAGAATTAGAAAATAGAAGATGACAGTAAAGTAGTACATTAGTTCAGGTATACTGAATTTCTCTGCTGCCATGATTGTCCCTGGGCTGGATTTTTGTTCATCTTTTGCTTTAGTGACATTTTTTTTCCTGCCTTTGCCCTTGTTATGTGGTGAAATATGCTGACTCATGCCAAAATTTGCATTTCAGCAAAGGAGAGCAAATAGAAAGACCAAATGAACTCACAGATTGCTAGAGCTAATTTTGTGTAGTTACTGGCTTACATAATGGATTTCTCTGCCAGTTGGCTGTTTGAAAGTAAAATAGGAGGCATAGCATGGCCTGAAATTGAGAGAAAAGTTGGAGTTTCAGAGGGACAGCCTCTTCACACCATTGCCAAATCACCTCTCATTTACTTTGCATTTGTAGTTATAAAATAGGACACAGGTCTGATTTCTGCTGACAACCCTCCTCAATATTTGTGGTTTCCCTTCAAAGGTTTTGTTTGCTGTAAACGTTTTCTTGACGAAATTTGCCGTGGGGGAGAAAGCTGGTGTAAGACGTGGCCGTGGAGCATCACAGAGCTGGACCAAGAGGACTGTGGAGAGGCTCCCCACCTCTGGATTGCAGTTCCTGCTGCTTGCAGGGCTCCCAGCAGAGCCTGGCTCAAAGCAGCCACTCCGACTGTAGGAGGCAATGCCACGGAGAACCTTTCCCAGAAGCACAGTCCTGGACTAGGCAACTGCTGCTCTGCACCCTTGACCCTCTTCCCCACTTCCTTCTGGTACCACACTCTTACTCCTGTTTCCTCCTGGTTTAGTTGCTTTTTTTCTCTCTGAAGACTATGCAGATGCATAATTCCCTGTTGTTTACAATCTCTCTTAATCCTGCTGTGAGGGAGAGCTTATTCCAGTGCTTTTCTCCCTTGTAATGCAACTAGAGCCACCATCAACCTTATCTCAAAGCTGATGGTTTGTCACTGTAGCTTCTCCTGACCTCCAGCCCCCTCCTGCCCTTACCCTCTGTCAGTTACCATTCTTTAACATGCGCCTTCAGTGGATAAACAGAAAACGGGTTTCTACGCAAAATGGGTAGAAAGGGACTTGCATGATCTGTGGTAAATGCATGTGTTTGCCACTATATTATTTTATTAGCACAGCCTTTTCCTGAGTTGCAAATGCTGACCTATTTGCCCATATTGGGTGACTGTTCTACTTTCTCTTTATTAATTTCCAAGGCAAATTTGAACTCTCCACTAAGTGCTACAAATACTGTGTGTAGACTAGTACTTTCTGTACTTTCTGACTTTGGTTAAACTGAAGGATGGATTTGTATTTTTCAGCATTTCCTTTGACCCACTTTTCTGAATTAGTTTCCACTTTCCCTGAAAAATCTGTCCTGCCACCCTTCTGGTTTTGCTATTTCCTTTTGTTTGCAAAAATATGTAATAAAAAGTTGCAGCAAGTAAAAACTATGGACAGAAATGTAAGTGGAGGAAATTTCATTGGCTGGACAATACAGAAGGTCAGATTTGGTGACCTTCATTTTGAGACATATTTTCCTTAATTCTTAAGTGAATGCAATTGTCAACATTTATTTTTCTTTGCTTGATTGAACTATTAACTTTAGGCAGCTGAAGATAAATCCTTTTCTTGTTCAGTTTTTACTTTCTTGATACTTGTGATGATATCATTATATTTGCTTTTGGGTCATTCACAAAGTGTTCCATAGTAGAAGTGCTGCCTGGTAATAAACTACTGGACTCCGTCTCTCTGAACTGATTTTTTTGAAGGCAGAAATGGTACACCCTAAATTATTTTAAAGAAAGAAGAAAGGAAAATGAGATGAATACTCTCCCTGTCACTTCATAATCATCTCTTAAACATGTGGTATGGTGCTGGAAACAGTGAGTAATCCTCACCTTCATAGCTCTGCCAGCCAGAATGTTTCATGTGAGAAATGGTGCTTTGCTGACGCAGGGCTCTGCTTACTCCAGTGGCTTTCTCTTTGCGCTTATCGAGATGCCAGAAGATCGACTGCATAGGTCACACAGAGGGAAATTAATTTGGTGCCATCTTGTTTCAGCTCCTGCTTATTCTTGTCATGTGCCTGTACCCTCCTCCAGAGGCTGGCAGGGGATCTGTGGAGTGGCCTGTGACAAGAATAGCTGAGAGAATGGCTTCAGGAGTGGCCCGTGACAGGAATAGCCGGGAGAGTGGCTTTGAGTGCGGTGCGAGTGGGGCTGCGTCCCCTGCCCTGCAGGAGCTGCCTGGCTCCACGCCTGCCCTTGCCACGTGTGCCAGCCTTGTCCTACTCCCTGTTCACTTCTGTCATACTCTCGGTGTTCCTGGATCATTTAAATAAGAAGGTTTGAAAAGGATCTTTTAAATAAGAAGGTGGCATGGAAGTTTTAGAGGATGACTTTAGGCAGGGTTTCCATATTAGGCACCGGATCCTGCTTGTCCCTGTACAGATATACCTGCTCTGAGTTTACCTTAGCTGCAGGGAAGTGTCTGGAATTCCAAATGTGACCAAGAGGGGCAGGGCTTGCCTGTGTTGTTCGGAAGGGTGGCATGAGAAGGGTGCACAGGATGGTTGTGGGAGGATTTGATGTCTTGGGGCTACCTGGAGCTGTGTCAGAGCAAACCGTGTGTAGGAGGCCGCGACAAGTGTGGTGAAAGCCACAAGAGAAGATCCTCCCATCTCGGTGTGATGCACCTATACCAGGACTTTGTGGTGTTGCAGCTACGTAAATGTGGCTCAAGCACTGTAAAACAAACCCCTTCCAGATATCACAAATCATCCTCCTTTTGAAAATTCTTCATTGTTCCTTCCTTCCACACCTCCCAGCCTCAAATGCATTACCTAATGCTCTAGACAAAGCATAATATATCTTGCCCTTGGTTTTTAATCTTCTGTTGCACATACTCCCTGTACTGTGGAGACCATAGCATTCCTTTTGTATTATTTTCCTGCTTTCAAGGTATATGTACAGTTTAGCACTCTTCTCATTCACACCATTACTCAAAACTGACATCTTTCTCTGTTTCGTGTGAATCTGACAGTGTGAAATCTGTGCACCAGAAACTTAACTGTAACCACCTGCTGTTTTCTCTATAATTACCAGTAAGCAAGTCCACTGTAAGTATGTGTGTCTCCACTTTGGATGCCAAAAAGACATTGATAGCTTCTGAGTCAATCATCTGTTGGTCTGACGTGAAAAAAATACCTCTCACTTGAGTCGGAACCGTGTCCTTCTCTTGTCTCTTTACCGTTTGAGATTTCATGCAGCAGCTATGATAGCTTGGATATTGCAACACTGTTGGGGCCGTATGGAGATACCCAAACTTGTCCTAGGTTTGAAAATAGCATAATTTCATAGAGCTACCTAGTTTTGAAAATGTTCGAAGTCTACACATGCCTGGATAGACTTTAGAGGACCTTTTGTAGCTCTTATTTTAGCAGTGTATTTCAATGGGTTATGTTAGTGACCTTTTTCAGTACAAGAATCCATGTTAATTCATGGCAACATGGAGCATTATTATAAACCTCCTGACTGTTCAGTTTTTTGGGGCTGTGAAATGTAATCAAAGGTGGGTTTATCTGATACTAAGAGATGAAACACTAGCCTTAGGTTTCCTCCCTTATTTTTCTAGGAGGTTACTGCCAGAGTAAACTGAAATTGGAGGTGGTTTATGATCGTGCTGCAGCCTGTACACTACACTTGCTCAGGAGTTTATCCAGGAGGATCAGCTGATCCTGCTGCAGGATGGTGACCTCTGGCAGAGACACAAGACAGAGACAGCTGCTTCTGCCCTCCCAGCTAAACCTGCTTAAGGCGGTGGGTGGGAGTTGTTAATACCATTATTTGTTTAATTGTAGGGCTAATAGGTTTGTGTGTGTGTGTGTGCGTGCACTTTATTACAATAAAATACATCAAATAGAAGCAGAAGAAAAATTAAATGTGCTAGTTTGGGAACTAGTTTCCAATTGGTATTCCTTTTTATTAACAAGGCACCAAAAGGAAAAGTAACCAGAAGCATGCTCTGCTTTAAACACTCCAGTAAAAAGACATCTCATCCTGAAATGTCTGGTGCCATGGGGTGTACAGTACTTTTAGGAATACAGGGCAAGGGTGAATTTTTAATTAGCCTGGTCTTCTTATTTTCTTCTAAGTTGAGATAGGCTTAGTACTCAACCTTAATACTTGAGAATAGGCAGCCAAGGGTGCTCTGGGACTTATTTTCTCAGGAAGACTGTTAGAAAAATGGGGATCCAAAAGTTATTTCTATTTTAATAAAGAGAGGATAAAGTTTTTAATGATGATAGCCTTGTGGAAGTACAACTTTTTCCCTTTCCCACCCCGCTCCATAATACCCGTAATAAACAAAACAGAGATAACACAAATACTTCACAAGCTACTGCAGAGATCACAGTGGTATTTTGTGAGGTGCTGTGGGAGGTGTCTCCTATGCTCAGGCCCACTGCAAATCTGCCAGTGATGGTCCTCTCAGGAAACAAGCTGAGGGCACTTGGCAGTGGAAAGTTTCTTGCCCATAGTGGAGATGGTGAGAGAATTGGCAATGAGGAGGTGACTAGTCATTCTGCAAGGCCTGGTCTGGGGCCAGTTTTCATTTTCATCTTGTCGTCTTTCTGTTTTTCTTTCTCTCATGCTTTTGTTATTTATACCAATGAGCAAATGTTGCTTATTTTTAGCAGCCTTTCCATTTTGCTCAGGCACTGATCCTAAGTAATGGAATGCCTGTGGCCCTCCCTCAGGCACCATTCCACCTCTAATACGAGCAGACAAACGCAAGCTTTGGTGTAGGGAGTTATTGATTTGCTTCCAGGCAAGTAGGTGTGTGTGATACATATAAAAGGTGCCCATGCATACCATGTATTAGCGCTGAACATCTTACCAAACGGCCTGACATGATCTGCCTTGGGCTCTCAGTGACAAACTGTGCTGTGCATCTCCATAAAGCAGCCTTGCAATTTGCTTATTTTAGAGGATATGAACCCACCCCTAAGAGCGCAAACACCCCCAAATACGCACACCCATTTCCACTAACAGAGCAAAAGCAAGGTTCTCTCTTGAGTGCAGACAGTTCCAGTTCTGGGAAGCAGATGGATCAATTAATAGAAGCAGAGGTAAGAGTTACATAGATAGGGGTAGATGCTGTAAGCCTCACTTTTTTCCTTTTCTAATTTAGGTCTTAGATCGAAATTGTATTGCAGAGGTACTACCGCTAGGGGTAATGGAGTCTTGAGAGAAACAGTCATGGGAGGGCTTCCACTGAGATGTGGATGTCCAGGAAGTCCCTACCACACAGATTAGCAGCTGGCAAGCCACATCTTCCAGTGAGTGTCCTAGCAGCTTTTATGTCTTCTTTCCAGACCCCTTGTCTAGACACCTTTAGGCTGGAAAAAAAATTACAAGGAATCGTGTATGCAATCTGAGACAACAAAGCCAATCCTTTCCTAGCTTTACTCAAAGCATATCCTAAAGAACTTCAGAACCAAGAAGGAGCACCTACATATTTAAACTGCAAGGAAGGAGATGGAGAGTTCTAGGTCTTGCCTATCCATGCTAGTCCTGCATCCCCCTCAGGTACAAGGGATTTGCTGGGAGAACGAGTGCCCTTGGTCACTGTTTCCTTCTTCGCATCAACAGTGCTTGTCTCTCCTAGACACGTTTGTATTGTTGTCAGTAAGGTGATTTCTAGATCGAGCCTATTTCAGTTCCAGCTGGAAGGAAAGCAGGCGAGGAGGTTGTCCCACACCCTCAGTGTTCCTGAGATCCCAACCAGCATATAGACATAGCTGCATAATGCTCGGTTTTCTCAGTAGGGCCTGGCTTAGTATAACTCTTCCTGTAGGTTTTTGTCTTCCCTATTTTCAGGCCTGACTAGTTTTGATAGGGTTAGGAGCCTACTTACGTGCACACTTATGCTGGCAGAGGAAACTAATTCTCTACTAGTGGAAGGAGAAGAGAGGCTAGGGAAACATTAGTCAGGCACAACCAGAGCAACCAGTGGTTCTGTGCTTAATTTGCTAATGCCGTGTCTATGTGAGTATTGTCACTTTTGCCACTGCTTGGGAGTTACCACTGACTGCAGTTGAAATATATTGGAGAGGGGGAGGAGAAGAAACCTTGTTTAGGAAAGAAAGTAATGCTGCCTTTGAGAGGGACCTGAATACCTTTTCTACCATAGATCTTTATAATCTTTCCACCTTTTCCCCTGTTCCAGTTGCTGATGGTTTTATCTGTACTCTGGCAGATGTCTCAGCTGAAGCAAGTCTTCTCTGTGCCAAGTCCCTGTTTTGGTACTGTCATTCAAGATCCAGCTCTTATTAACTATCCTGAACCCGGTGGAAGGAGGGAAGGTGTCTATTCTGAAGCTACTCTTTTAAATTTAGCTGTATTTGTGTGCTATGATCTGCATGCCTCTGCCCCCAAATTACTAAAATTGCAGCACAGCTGTCCAGGGCTTATTTTTCATTAAATGACTCTTATTACTGGTATTCCCATTAATGACTATCTTAGTCTGAAATGCAGCAAGACATATAACATGAGTGGAATATGATACTCACCTCAAATAAATACAACGCTGCATCAGTAGATGTTTTCATATTTTCAGGTAAGCAGGCTGGTGTTGGGGAAAAAGGTTAGTCTATTAACACCTCTGCTCAAAGCAAGCCAACTTCCTTTCTACCTGGAATAATTATTTTTTTCACATAAACCCTTAGTGCCTCTGCTATGTTTGCACTTGTAAGTCTCAAACATCGCAACACAGATAGCCCTTTATGAGTGGAATCTGAGGTCATGTGTCTGCATTTAAAATTTAAAATCACTGTGCATGGGCTACCGTGCACTGGCTTGTGAATGGTGCGGATGTAGGGGCTATGGACCCATATTTCAGGTGTGAAGAAAGTAGGGCCTTTTTTAGCACTTAAAGCACCCGTGTGTGCAACTCACAGTTATGAGTGCCTTTGGCAAAGCTTTATAAATTCTGTTGATTCATAGCTGGCATCTCACCATCAGCATGGTCAGGATTACATATAAGTATATATCTGTCCTATACATAACAGAACCATTTAGAGCATCCCTAGAGCATAAAGGTGAGGTGAAGTTGGGCACAAAATTCACTCACCTTTGCGGAACACTTGCTGGGGAGAATACTGAAAGGCCTTTTGTCTCCCACAGTCCAGGGCTCACCAGTGATTTTAGGCAAACCATGCATCTGTTCATACAGTTTATACAGTTCCATCAAGGATTAAGGGTCTTTAACCAATCGCAGTTCAGACATAGGTGGTGGTGGGAACAGTGTTTGTAACCAGCATGCCAAGGAAGTACAGAGATGGGAAGGCTTTACCCTGGATCTTGGATCCTGGGGCTTTCATGGATAAAGAGTTGCAGCTGGAGTTGGAGAGGGTGTAACGACACACAAATCTTTGGTTTAATCATCTTCTAAAGTCATGCCTAGGGCTGGCTTACAGAAGATGAAAAAAGCTAATGAACCCTGAGGAAGACTGATCTGCAGCTGTCTTCAATAGCTTCCTTGAAGGAGGTCTTTTTTTCATTGCGTATATAACCACTGCACGCTGCTGTTCCGAGCAGCTGTGTCTTGGCTACTCTGATATGCTTATTGCTGGAACTATCTCTTAAAACTCTGGTCAGCACCTGAAAAAATATTCTTATTTAAAGTGACATTAACATCTAGGTTCCAGCCACAGTTTTGAGCTGGGTACGCCACAGTTGAAATAGGAGAGGCTGTCTGTGTCCTACAAAGCTTATTTTTCTATCTGCAGACACCTAACTTTGAAAGAGGAAATGGGTAAAGGCAAGCTAGCTCCAATGTGAGCTGGCTAGGTGAGTCAGGGAGCTTCTTCACAGGTGTGGGATTGAACAAAGATTGGAGCAATCTAGCAGAACTGCAAAAAAATCTGATTTAAAATCCCCAAACTTTTGTCATTCCGCACTCAGTAGCAGGGCTAGGAGAAGGAGCTCAGGAATGGAGCAAAAGACTGAATTTCCACTTTTCTTGGTGCTGTTTCCACAAACTCTTGAGTACTTACATATGCTTTATACCTATATTTCACTGCTGTGCTAGACCCAGAATTTATACGTTGTGCTGCTGTATTCCAGAAATTGTTGGTCTTGCACCAATAGCACAATTTACAAGGGACAATTGATCTAGAGTGATCAATGGCCCAAGTGATCTAGAGTGACTGTAACTATGCTGGTGCAAGAACTTGAATTCAGAAATTGTAAGGGCACATTCACAAAGAAAAAAGTTGCATTACCAATATTTGTTAACCAAAATATGATAACTAGCTTGGGGTAAGAGCTTAAGGCTGTCCTCTGTGCTAACAGGCCCGTGTAGAGAAACTTGGAGAGCCCTGGGGTGAAAACTGCAAGCTGCTGAATGCAATGCTCAATACTATGGCTATCTTTTTAAATTACTTCAAGTAAAGGGTCTTTTTGTCCTACCAAGTATGAGGTATTGAGATGTTTTGCCATTATTACATATTTCTTTCTGTTAATGTTATTGGTTGGTTGGTATTTTGAAAAAAATTAATCATTG
Organism: Dasyornis broadbenti; assembly: GCA_013397935.1. NCBI lineage: Eukaryota > Metazoa > Chordata > Aves > Passeriformes > Dasyornithidae > Dasyornis > Dasyornis broadbenti. The sequence goes on from VZRN01003941.1 coordinate 829,976, forward strand.
CGAAAGCTTTAAAAATGAACTCTTTACGACTGATCATTTAATAATAATTTAAGGCAGTGAAGGAAATCTGAAATATTCAGTAGTTTTAGCAATAAAACTGAGGAGGGTATCTTCTGAAATTCTCTAATTTTTCTTTTGCAAGAACTGAGGCGGGGAATTTCTCTTAAGCAATTGTTTTTGGAAAAATGTCCTTGCTAGTAATTTCTTTTTTATTCACAGAATATCCAAAAGAAGGGGAAAGTTTGTGGGGAAAAAAAAAAAAAAATTGCAACTCACTGCTAAAGGCGTTAATACGACGCTAACGAACCGTAGCCTTTCCAAAGCATAGCTGGCAACATTACCACCCATCTGTGCCGAGTGGGATGTGCAAGCAGAAGTCAGGGCTGAAAACCCTCCACCTGTTTTCAGAAAGTAAGTGAGCACACACTGAAGTTACTCAGCGTATTCTCTATGTCTTGGGCAGTCTGGGTGATGTTGTTACTACTACTTTTCTGCTGTCTCATATCTCCCACCGCCATGTGCCAGCTGATAGGGGAACTGTGACATACCACACCCCCGCGGCCAGGAAGGGGGTCACATGGACTGGTCTCATCCAGAGCACTTTAAAGAAACTGATAAGCTCTATCTCATTTAACTTGGCCTTTGGAAGACGCTTGTGGAAATTTCTGCAAAGGAGGTGACATCAGTTGTTGTCACAGCTGCTGTGTAAGTCTGCAAGGCTGCGTCTGTTCAGGATCTGCCTGGGGTGTGTGTGAGTGTGCAAGTAGATATTGTTCATAGATTGCGTTTAAATCAAAACCAGTCCATATGAAGCTGGCAAGGAGGTTCAGTTGCTCAGAATAGGTGCATTACCATTGAGACTTGAGGCAAGGACGGAGTACGTAAACCTAATAAAGCGCGAAGACGACCAGCTTTGGAGGGCTGGCGTGTACATTTGAAACAAACCTTCTCCCTGGGGAATTCCAAGCGTTAGCATGTGGGACATACTCCAGCTGCTAGCTGCTCAGACTTAAAATAAACCAGGCAAAATCCCATATTCAGGCTGTACCAACTGTGGCAAGCTGCTCTTGCAAAAGTTTTGTCTCCCTTTTTCTTCCAGTTGGGTCAGAATGGCAACAAATATTTTTGAAAGGGCATTTAAACCCTTAGTATTTCACACAGCTTTCCTTGTGCTTCTCTGTAGTGACGTGTTTCTCAACACAGTTGTAAATTTAGGAAAAAATCTGGTTTGTGCAGGTTGAAACACTGTCCCAGGAAGGCTGGAATTAAAAAACAGGGTGAGAAGGAGTATTTCTAGCTTGTGTGACAATGACATTGTTACCAATAGTACTGCTTTCTTAATCCTAAGTGCTTTAAAAATCTCAGCATGACTTCATTTACAAAGAACTAGTCGCTGTGTTGAACTGTGGAGACTCTTTTTCTTAAAGAGAAACACATGTGAGTTAAGGGTGGTTGCTTCTTTCCTCTTTCTTAACATATTGAAGAGGAAATAATTTAATGTGTCTGTGCAAGACACCATAGCAGGATTTCAGGAAAAAAAAGATGTCTGGGAGATGTATGATTGTTTGACAAGTAGAATATGAATAACTTTGAGGAGGTCTGAAAATAGACTACAGTACTGTTTGCTTTGTCTTGTGGTTTGAAATTTACTTCAGAACTTCTTTTAAATTTTATTTTAATAACCCTCTGACTATAATTTATTTCTAAGGTACTGAGATAGTTGGGAGGGGTGGGAAACAATCAACTTAATGCAATCTATGCAAATAACGTCTAATTTTTTTTTCAACAGTAACCTATGTGAAACTTCATTCATCAAGACTACTCAGTTTTTCTGTGATAAAACCTGTTGTGCAATTTAATACCCAACATTTAGGAATTCAATGCTCTTATTAGCGTCAAAGTATAGATATTAAACTCTACCAGTCAGCTTGAAAAATGTACAAGTGACTGACATGACCAACCTTCCTGTTTCTTCTCTTCTTCGTTTAGACACAGACACAAAAATTCTTGTTCAAACCAACAGGCTTATCCAGGATATATTTATAAGGGTGAACTCTGCCAGGCTTTGGTTAATCATATACAGTGCTGGGAATATCTTTTGAAGGTATCCTGAATACTGTGACAGAAGTATTTGTCACTCAAAGTATTTATAATTCTAGGAGTGTGGAGGGCAGATAGATGTTTATGCTTTTTCATATGAAATGGCAGGTCTTCCTTTGCACAAAAGGAATTTGCCATGCCTCTGTGGACACACGAGGCAGATCTGGACCATGGTGTTTTTGCGAAATGCCATGTTTACACCCCGGACACACTTCTGGCCACTTGACTGACCTTTCTGACTCACAGATGACTTTGTAGCTCTGCGAATGTCAGCTTGTTGTCTGCTGGACCTCTAGGTTGTGTGGATTATTGGAAGAGGTCAGTGCAGGGCACTTCAAGAAAACATGTAGCTCCTCCATTAGAAAATCTTTAGAGGCTCCCAAGCTGAGTAAAATTATGAGCACTAGTATTAACCACAATTTCTTTTTTTTTTTTGGATGACATGCAAAACTATACTAAGGCCAGTCAGCCTTTGAGAAATAAGAGTGATAAGCAACACAGGCTTTTTTCTTTATTTTCATAACCACCTCAAGCAATTAGTTTTGAGGACTTGGCAAAGTTTACGTGCAGGTTATCCTTCCCTCCCAGTCTTCCTTATGTCTCTTGAATTATTCTTACCTCTGCATTTCTGGGAATCACAGGCAATGTATAGACACAACGCCTTCAGCAGGCACGCAAGGAATGTTATGAGGGTAGCAGGCTTCCCTTTTCCCTGGTCACTCAGAAGATTTATGTGCCAGTATAATGAGAATGAATGATTAGCTGTTGTTCATTGACAGAGACCTTGTGGGTCTGTCTATGCACGAGAGGTTTTGGGAGTTGATAACCTTTGCGCTTCACATTTTGTTTTGAATAGATAGGAGAAAATAGTTATTGGTAGATGTAAAACTGAACAAACAAACTGAAGGGTATTAGCCAAGTTCTGGCTGTAAAGCTGAAAATCTGAGCTATTTATACAGCTGGAAACAGAGTTGGGGTATTTTCATTATTTTGGGACACAGCATTTACTTTTATAGAGTTATGGGATGCTCCTGCCTAGGATTTCAGTCTCTTCTATTTTTCAAGTCTCTGTGAGACAACATGATGTATTGCAGCTTTGGTCTAAACACTGGCCAAGTATAAATGGAGGGGCCGATTTTGAACTCTGAGACTGAGAAGTCTCTAGGTCACTCTAAAGTTGCCCAGAGACAAGGCATGTTAAAGTATCTTTTTTGCCATTCAAAAGCAAGATAAAAAGTCCACAGACAGAACCGCTATTACCACTATATAAGTTATTCACTTCAACACCTTTCTCATATCATATCAAGTTAATGACCATTTTGTGTGTCTGGTATACATCTAGAACCCCTGTTGTAAAGCCAAGGTTGCATGAGATATCCCAGTTTGCATTAGTAAATGCTATAGGACACTATATTATTTTAACAATTATCATAAAGATACATAAACCATACTTTTAAAATATTTTTTTCTAAAGGATAAGAAGTAAAGATTAACTAATGAACTTTGATTTTCTGATCTATTACCTACGCTTCCCCCACCTTCATATCATAATAGTAAATTCTTGGGATCCTGAAAGATAAGAACCAGAATTTTTTTGCTTTTGTATACCTAAAACATAGCATTCTTTAGAAGAAACCTAAGTATTAAGTCTACTACAACCACATTAATTTCAGAAGAAACCTCTGCTTTCTCTGGTATTTATGATTTTCTAATATCAACTTCTTAAAAGTTTTGGTTTTCTCAGCTGTTCCAACAGCTTCACATTATAAGCTTTTGAGGCTGATTTAAAATTTCACCATGCATTTTTGCATTTTGATCAAGAACTCAAACCGAGACTTAAGGGCTTAGGTCCTATTCAGAAGTTACCCATGTGCAAAAACATTTTTGTGAAACGTATGGGAAGGAAATGGATGCCTTTATATACATGCCTGGAAGGTAATTGGAAATCACTGTGCTCCGTTTTTCAAAAATAAGAACCATAAAAGCCCCTCCTGGAATGGCACAAAGCACGCACGTTTTCTCTCTGAAAGGCACAAACTCAGCGTTTTTGTGCGTACCTACGATATGATGGTTGGAGAGGCTTTTGGAAGCGTTCCCTTAGCAATAGTCCCATCCCCATCCTCCTGTCGGTGCTGGCTGCAGTGGAGACACTGTTGTTTACCCCTGTGCTGTTGTATAGCAACCCTGGGAATCCGAGGCAGAGCTGTGTACGGTGCTTGGCGCTGGCGAGAGCCTCGTGTGCGCTGTGCACAGCACGGACAGTGATCCTTGGGGAGCAGGGGTCTGGTGCAGACAGGAGGCAGGAGAACCAGCCAGGACAGCTCTGTCCCAATGCACGGTGCAACCAGGGGAGAAGAAAGGGGACAAAACTGCTGCCCATCTTTCTTAGGTGTGTACCTGTGCCTAAATGATTCCATTCAGCCCTGAACTTGTAATGGAAAATCTTGCATGGCTACAACTTAATATATCATAGTCTGTGTTTGTGACTGAGTTGGCTTGAGTTAACAGTACCCTTAGAGATACACTGCTTGCAAAACATGCACCACTAGCCAAAGTATGCCTTTTATCAAGATGAGTTGGGAATATCCAGTGCTTCCCTACAGGCACGTCACTACCTGTAGCTGAATTTAATAACACTAGCTTATTGTAGTGTGGTTTTTACTGGCATTTTTTCTTCATTCTTTTGAATCTATTTACTTAATTTTCCTACCACCAAGAGAAAAACACCACTATGAACACTTGCAAAAGCAGGGTCAGATGGTGAGACTGGTTTGAAAGAAGATATTTAGATTCTTAGGATGGTGCTCAAGAGAGCTGTGGGCTCAGCTATGCTACGCAGCCAAGTACGCTATAGAGATCCCTGAGCTAATGCCATGATCGGAAGCTCTGTAAGTGTTCTTCTGTTCTCCCCAGGCTAATTAACAGAGGTGCCTCTCAGCATAGCTAATTAGCTCCTTTCCCGCAGCATCCTCAGGGGCAGGGCTAATTAGCGTGGGTGCTTTGCTATACAGACATGGCTATATTGCCTCTGGGATCTAAGCTGGCATCCGTGCATGGCATTGCAATGAACCATGTAGACAAGCCAGTTTCCTCACAGCTACCTCAGGATCTCTAACAGCCCTTTGCTGTGTAGGCTTGCCTGGTGCATTAATGAGACCCCAAAAGCTTATGCAGGGCGTAGGATAGCAACTTGGGATGTGGGCTAGAGGGTAACATTTTGGGACACACATGTTTCAGGATGAGTCCCCGATTAATTTGATTTTACTTTCCCTCTACATCTACTTCTTACCTTTACATCTAATTCTTACCTTTGGATTAAAAACAGTGTTAAAAGTAATCACCAGCTGTGGTAGAGGCAAACAAATAGGCCTGTACTGAGGCAAATGAAGTCTGAACCTGCTACCTTGAAGCTTGCTTGTTTTTGCTTTCAGGTTTTCAGCTAAACTTATAGCTACTAAAATATAGTTATGAACTAATGAACTGAAGCACTTTAAAGCATATTTCCCTATTGCTCTGGTCAACTAATAATGATAACAAAGCATTCTTTATGGTTTTACAGACCCTGCTCTCTCTAATCTTTAAATGCTTTGCAAGCATGAGTAAGCATAGCTTCATATGAGCCTGTGATAAGGCAATATAATGATTCTCATAGTATGAGTAGTAAATCTGAGATGTGAAGAACAGCCAAAAGTAACTTGCAGTTATTAGAAAGGACATGTCCTCCCTAGCTGAACTTCTGGCACTGTGCTTCTCATAATTTCCTTGTACAGACATTTTTCTTATCAGCACTATTTTAACTCACTGGTATCAACTGATTGCAGGTTCAGTTTAGCTGAGCTAACTTGAAAATGTTGCGTTACACCATATGAGAGCTGCAGAAAGGTGGCTTATTATTCCCAAAGGGGCTGTACACTGTAGAGGGCTGATAAACAAAAGATCTGCTGTTTCTGTCTTCTGCTTACAGTATCAGTAGCAACAGGCTGCACTGATACCTTCCCTGATAGCTCAGCCTTGCACAGAAAAACAGTGCCATTTGTGGCTGCAAATTTTAGCCTCTGCATGGAGTCCTCAGGGGCTCAGAACCTCCCAGGAGCTCAGTGAGAGACTCTTCCCAGTAAGTGGAAAAGATCTGTCAGAGGCAGCCTAATATGCCTCTTAATCTTGTTTCACTTTATTCTCGTCGCTCTGAAAACCTCAAAGATACACAACATGCAGCTATCCAGTTTTCTCTGCTTCCCACAAGGAAAGCCTGTGGCTACACCTGCATCATATCTGAACTGATCTCGGGAGTGGTCTGCATTGCTCCCTGTGTCTTTGCTGTGCAGTGTCCTTGTTGTCTGTTGGCTCAACCTCCTCTGGCAAAAGATGGTGATGCCCGTTTGTGAAAGACTCGTTATTTACTGGGAGAACAGAGTGGGATACATGGAAGTGACCTGGCCAGGAAAAGGGAAGTGGCTTCAGGAGTTCCTTTGCAACCATGTACGCTTGACATTCACAGATCAGCCAAGAATGCACACCAGCAGGTAAAAAAAATCTATACAATCCCTAGTCATGTCTTTAAATTGAGCCTCTGCTGCTCTCGCTTCCAATAGGGAGAAGTACTGTGAGAGACACTGAGCCTTTGAAGCACTTCTCTAGAAATGCAGGAAGGAGAGGGGTGTCTTGCAGCTAAATCCACCCTGTGGCTGGTTCCACATCCACCTACCAAACCCTGCTGTGGTGCAGAAGGCGCCCATCTTCCTGACCTTCCTGCTTGGATCAGTTGTAGTTAGGTACATGTGTGAGTTTTTAAACAAGGGATGAACAAGACCTCCTAGTTAGAGCCCTGTACAGCTCCCTCTTCATCAAAATGACTTCTGGCTTTAATGGATGGTCAGGTGCCATTAGTGAACGGCATTATTTACATGTATGGATCCTCCTCCATGGAAATCCCAGAAACACTCCTGCTTGAGCTATGTGCAAAAGAAATCTGGGATTAAAAAAAAGGCCTCCTGAGCAGAGAGGAACAAGAGACAAAGAGATGTGTGTCTCAGCAAGACTTCCACAGAGAAGCCTCAACATGTGCGCAAGGTGGAAAAGAATAACAGGATGACGTCAGCGCTGGCTGGCGATGGGCAAGGGAGGGCCCTTTTCATCACAGTCTGGCAGAGAAACACACGGCTTCAGCACAGGGAGGAAGTACAGATCCTTACTTCAGAAATATAAATCCTTTTTAAATAAGTGACTGAAACTGTAGGAGTTCCTAAGAAAGACTGCTTTCCTGCGCTTTGTATCTTTAACCCTTTTCCTGCCTGATAGAATGTTGCTATTGCTTTCACTTTCCTGCTTTACTCTCCTGTGCATTTTGGGGGAAGAGTGAGCGAGCTGTGTTACCTAACACAAAGAAGGCTCCAAAAGGTCAAAAATCAATGCCAAGACCTGAAATAACTGGTAGCCAGGGCAATTGCAGAATGCCCAGTGGGTGCATGATCCCATGGGTTCCACAGAGAAGGACTTTTAAAGGAAAAGGCACCCATGTTCTTGTTGAAGGTGGTTTTTTCTTTCTTTTTGTTTTTGTTCTGCCTGAAGCTTAGATTCCAGTAACAGATTCATCTTGCCTATTTTGAGAAATGCATTTAGTCACCTAAGCCCTGTCTATAGTCAGTGAGGCATGTCTACAGGACAATTCATCCCATGTGTGTTAATTTGGAGAGGTGGGGGTGGTGATGGTGAAAATAAGTGCCCCTGGGAAGGGTCTGCCTGCTCCAGCTGACCACACAGAGAGGCCAGGCAACTTTCTGGTGCTGTTTTTTGTCTGGCAAAATTTTGAGTATTGCAGTGCTGCTTATGGTTTTGATTTGGCTGAAGCCAGGAAGTGCTGGAAAGTCCAAGTAAGAGGCTGAAGCCTTGAACATTAATCGGGCATCACAAGGGTGTAGGTAAGGGTCCACACCTCTGAATAAAGGATGCAGATAAGGTAAACACTCATAAATCTAATATGCTTGTACTTGAACAATTGTTAGCAGGACCTGAACACAAGATAGGAAGTCAGTATTTGCATACTGGTTTTGGTCTGTTACTGTTGAAATTGTGATCAGGTTTAGAAGCTCTAGCAATTTCCAGAGAATATGATACCCTTGAAAATTATCTTGTAGCATAGATAAAATGTAATGGATCACCTAGGACCATAATGCAAAATATTCCACTCCCCTCCTTATGTTTTATCCTGTTATCTGCAATTCACCACCTTAAACAAAACAAATAGTTTTTTTATTTACTTTGTGCAACAAAAGCTAAGGCTAATTTTCTTAGGAATATTTAATTTTAGCATCAAGATAAGAATGACCAACCCAGATTCTGACTGACAATTTTATCAGTGTACTCTAACATATAAATCTTGTTACGACACTTGCCCTGAATAAAAAGCAGGTATGCTAGCACAGACGAGAGATTTCCCAGTCTAATGCATCCCAGATGATTCCAGTCTGGGCATATCTGTGCAATCTGAGACTGGCAACTGTGCCTTGCTCTCTGCTGCTTTTGTTGGAGCCAGTGGCCAGACGAGGTGCTCAGCACCCGGCAAGGCTGAGTCTGCTGGGCTCTGGAATGGTGCAGAATGCTGCTGAAAAGAGAAAACCTCATGAGAACAACTCAATTCTGTGCTTTTTCCACCAGTGACTAAATTTAGCAAAACTGTCCTTAGCATGTGTGTGTGGGAGGGCAGACATTTCCTTCTTTACATGACCGTACTTTGTATAAAACCAAATCCAGAGCAGTGATTTTTCTCTCCCTGCCCCTTTTTCAGATTTCTGGACCCTCACTGAGGAGCAAAAAAAAAAAAAAAAA